>CM053593.1:366314656-366345124 GCA_028646575.1 Pseudocheirus occidentalis
GCAGGAAGCACACACCTCAGTAAAGGGACAGGGACAGGGTAGAGAACAAAACAAGGGAGCAGGTGCAGGATAGGAAGGAGGGACATACAATCAGCCTCTCACAATATGCCCACCATGGAGATGTCCTGCGTAATTACACATGTACAACCTATATTGAATTGCTATTCCTTCCAGTGGAAGTGGGTGACAAGGGAGGAATTGCAAGAATCTAGAAATTAAAACTATACAATCAAACGCAACTGGGAAATAAGACATACAGGGATGGGGGTAGGGAGACCCTCCCTGCCCTATTGGAAAGTTAGAGGGGCGTTGGAGGAGGACATAAAAGGGAACAGATTGTGGAAGGGGCTTCATGGTGGGATCACTGTTTTGGGCTTGGGGGTAGGGGAAAGAAGGGGAGAAAATTTGTAACTCAAAACTGGAAATGAATGATGTAATCAAGAAAATAAATTAAAATTAAACAATTTAAAAAAAGAAAAAGAAAAAAGAAAGAGATATCCATCATCCAGAGAAGGAGATGCAGAGTCTGAGTGCAGATTGAAACAAACTACTTGCTGTGTTCTTTTTCTTGTTTTGTTTCTTCTTTCCCACTGATCATTCTATCAGTTATAATTCTTCTTTACAACCTGACTAATGATTAATGTAAAGATATTTGTAGATCTTATATTTGAGGGCATGCCGCCATGATGGTGGGGAGAGGAGAGAGAAGGGGAGAAAATTTGAAACTCAAGGGACTGTGGAACTGAATATAGTAAACTAAAAGTAAATAAATAAACCAATTTAATTAAAAAAATATATATAACTACAATGGAAATGATTTGGGTAACTACACATGTACAACTTATATTGAATTGCTTATCTTCCCAGTAGGGCGGATGAGGAGGGAAGAACGGAAAAAATCTGGAACTCAAAGCTTTAAAAACAAATGTTTAAAAAAAATTTTGTTTTCTACATGCAACTGGGAAATAAGATATACAAGCACTGGGGTACAGAAAGCCATTTTACCCTACTAGAAAGTTAGGGGGCTGAAGAGGGAGGATATAAGAGAGAACAGATTGGGGAAAGGGATATTCAGAAGGCTTGTTATTGTGGGGGGTAGGGGAAAGACAGGGAGAAAAAATTGTAACTCAAAATTTTGTGGAAACGAATGCTGAAAACTAAAAATAAATAAATAAATTTTTAAAAAAAGAAAGAAAGAAAGAGGAATCAAACCCAGGAAACAACTGTCTCATATTCCTTGCATCTTCTCTCTTCTTCCACGTTCTACCTTAAGATCACCATATCCCATGCAGTGAAGAGTAGAAACCCTCATGTTACAGAACAGATGGTTCCTCCAGTGAAGGCCCTTACGCCTTTAAAATCCCAGTGGGCATTACATGCAGCGTTCCTGTCCAGAATGCTTCCTCCTTCCTCTTCCCTCAGTGCTTTCCATAACAAGGAGGCAGGAAGGAGCCTTCTCCCTTCTTCTAGCTCTTTTAAAGTCACAGTCTGCAGTCGTGGCTCTTGCTATTGGTGTTGTGGTCATCGTGGAGGTGTCTTCTGTGGTTCTGCTCACATTCTCCATCAGTTTATGCCTTTCCCCATGTGTATTTACCAGCCTTACATCACTTCTTACAGTTTAATAATATCCCACCATATTCATGTGCCAAAATTTGTTTAGCCATTTCCCAATCAGTGGGCATCTTTCCCGTTTCCTGGTTTTTGTTGATATGTGTGAGTTAGTTTTGCTGAATTTTTTCTTTGTTATCAAAAAGGACAGCTCTCTTGGAGAGGAGGAAGGAATATAGTGGGAAATATAGATGAAAAAGGAAAGGGTCCTACCAAACTATTTCTATGCAAATCAGGTCTTGATACTTAAACCAGGGAGAGTCAAAACAGAGAAAAAGTCCTACAGACCAACATCTCTAATGAATATTGATGCAAAATGTTAACTAGAATATTAGCAAGGAGAACACATCAACCTCTCACAAAGATTATATACTGCTCCTCTCCTTTTACCAGCTGCAGTCAACCTAAGTTTCAACAAGATCTCACTATCTCACTATCTAGCCTGTAACAGAACAGGGCATAGACAGAGCTAAGGAGAAATTTTCAAAGTCCCCATTTGCGCACAATTCACTCCACTCAAACTCAGCAATCTACTGCTTCCAACTTTAACCTGGAAAGTTTCCATATAAGGGTCATTCTGATTCTTCTTCCTGGCAGCAAAGTGAGGAAAAATCGTACCTGGCTATGTGTGTTTGTGAGCACCTGGAGCCTGTTTCTTTTGTGTTTATTCTTCCCTGATCTCAGGTAAATGAGTATTTCTAAGAGGTAAGTGCCTAGATGACTGGGAGATATGCCAGAAACATCAAAGGGCCAACTGGGCAACTGCCATCCATAGCAGCTGCCAAAGACAGAGGACTATAGCAGAGAGAGATATGGAAAGACAGTTGGTCAGTCACCTGAGGCAGCTTCAAGGAGTGTGGTCTATGAAGAGGGAAGGGCCAGGTCCAGACTCTAGAAAAGCCAGAAGAAAATTATACCTAAGGGGAACTTCATGAGATTTCCATGAAAAAGAGATAAAGCTTCCCAGAGCCTTGGTCCCCTGTCCCCTATATGCATGCTTAACTAGCTACCTTCATGCTCTAAGTCTTGGCCCGCTGTCTCTGGGGCACCCGCTGGAGTACCCACTGTTGTCACACAAACAACCCCACCCCAGTAACAGCTCTCTGATAGAGGCTAAGACAACACAAAGACTCCATGTTTCAGAAAGAGCACTCGATTGGAACCTGAGGATTCCAGTTTCAGTCCTGATTACCTGTGTGCCTCTAGTCAACTCATTTCCCACTCTGGGGCCTTTGCTCCTCTGCAAAATCGGAGTCTGGCCTTGATGGCCTCTGGGGTCTTTTCACTACTCCTCATCCCAAGGTGTGACACCTTATGGAGGTGAAAATGAGTAAAAGAAGGAGGTACGGGTAAAAGCCATTTGGGATGAGTGAGCTTTTCAGTGACAAGCAACTTTAGTTATGGAAGGAGAATTCTTTTAAAGGATCCAAGACATGTAGAATGCTGTCTTAAAGCCCAAGAAACACAACACCAACGAGGCCTTCTCATTCTTTCCAGTGGTTTCTAGGCTGCTCCTAAAGATGGATTTTCAGCCAAGCATTCCTGTCCTGGAAGAGGACAAATGCTAACCTTTCACCATTGCCTCTTCAGGGCAACTCATTTCCCATTCCCTACTCTTGCCACCTGAAAGCTCTTTTAAAACTGCTACTATTGTATTTTCTAGAATGTCTGAACTAAACCAAAGTCTGGAAATTCTGACTGGTATCTCGGCCCTCACTTTCCGGGTGGTAACCAAAGGTCACATGGGGTGGAAAGCAGTCTGTGGGTAACACAGCATATACACACACGCACGCGAACAGGATATGTTGGTAATCGGGTTTCCTGAGACTTGGTGAGTTGTGACTGTTCTCAGAAGCACCCTGGGGAAGACCAAAGTTAAGATGACAAGCTTCGTCTGGGAAATACTGGATCTGAAGAACACTTCCTTTTTGAGGGCAAGCCGCTGGCTCGGGCAGGATGGAAAAGGACTCTTTCCCCTCCCTTACAGGTTTGCTTTTCTAACAAACACAAACAAAAAAGCAACAGAAAAGATTCAGAGTGAGAGCCAGTGTTTGCAGTGTGGCTCATGTCACGTCTCAGGCCAAAGAGGCAAAAAATGTGGTTTGGGTGTTTAACCCGCTTCAACTGCACCCTGGCACTCTTCTCCACCCCCAACCCCTCAAAGTTTTCTCTGTTTGAAGAAACCAACCTCACAACTCAAAACTAAAGGGCTGGGGTAAAAATAAAGTCCCAAAGTGGTTTGGTGACCGAGGTCACGGAGAGGGTAGTAAGTTTGCAGGCTGGGCTGATGTACTTCCTCTGAGACACACTGCCAACTACCGAAAGGCAAAGAAAAACGCTGGCCACAGACAGAAGCCCTTCATACAACTAACCCATCTATACCTCCTAAAAGCCTGCTCCCCACAAAAATAGTCTATCATTTCTCTCACATACACTAACACCACCCCCCCCCCAAAAAAGGGATAAAGAAAACCCACACCTGGTCTTGACCTTCTCTAATCAGTCATTTAAACCATACAATGTTCTTAAGGCTTATGGAGATAGGAGCCTATCAATAACCTCTTCCTACAGAAATAGAAAAAAAGATTTTAAGGTACAGTCTTGTAGACCACTGTCCCATGAGCACTTCCAGAGGATCTGAGGGTATAACACAGGACTTAGCCATCAGCTTGGTATGTCAATGTAAAGGGTTTTTCACAGCCTACCATGGTGTCCTACTTTTCTCCCTAAGAACAGTGCAATGAGCTTTCCTGCTCAACAAGCTTCTAAGATCCTCTGGGATCTCCAGCCCTGCATCCAGACTGGTCACCCTCTACTGTCTCCCCCACTTTGGAGCCCAGCCAGGTCAGTGGACACTCTGGTGAGTGACATCCATCTTCAGACTTTGCCCCTTCTTGCAGTATATCCCTACCTCTTAAGAACCCACAATTCCTGCCAGGGCCAGTTTAAGCACCCTCTCATTCATGAGGCTCTTCCTGGTGGTCCAGGTTGTTAGAACCTTCTTTCCATCAAAATGATTCTGTATGTACTTTATCTCTTTGTAGCCTTATCTCTGCGTATGCTATTCCTTTCAAAAAAGCTAAAAGCCCTTTGAAGGAAGGGGCCAGTTGATTCTTTGTCTCTGTGTCCCCAGTGTGTACCCCAGAGCTTAGCACACAGTAGGTGCTCAATGAATGCCACTCTTGCTAAGAACAACTGTGGGGGGAGGTGTTAATTCATAACGCAATCAGATGAACACTTAGAGGAACAAGGGCTCTCTAGCAGGTGATTCAATGAGTAGAACAAATGCAATCAAGGCTAAATCTCTGAAGAAGAAAGGAGCCTTAGAGCAGGATTTCTTGGAGAGGACAAACGCTAGCCTTTCACTGCACCTCTTCACTGGCCAACTCATTCCCCATTCCCTGCTCCTGCCACCTGAAAGCTCTTTAAAACTGCTGCTACTGTATTTTCTAGAATGTCTGAACTAAACCACTCATGACCCCTTCCGTGCTGGAGGGCACTGGTGGACATTCCCTAAGGCGACCGAGCCAGAAGTTCTCCGCTTGAGAGAATGACAGAAACAGCCCTCAGCTCTTCTCACCCCCCAGCCAATGGAGGTCAGTGTGCCAGCCTGGGGGCCACGACAGGGGCTGCGTGTACTCTGTGACATGCCTTCAGCCCACACTTTCTCTGGGTGTCCAGTGCCTGCCACAAAAGGCAGCTTTCTTTCTTCAGCAGTACAATGAGAGCTCAAATGCACAAACCAAAATTTCAAAGTACTACAGGGAGGCTCAAAAGCACATGCTCCCTGAGGAGCGTTGTAAGAGAAAAAGAACCTCAGACAAGGTCAATTTATGCATGCACCCACAGACAGTTTGCTGTGTGCTTCCCTTACCAAAGCCCGGTTTGCTGGCCACTGCCCACTTCTATGGACGCAGGATCATTCCTGAGAAGGCTCTCTACTTATTCCTATGGACACCATCTTGGCAAAGTCACTGTTTCCCTGGGCCTCATGGAACTCCCCTCAAGGATGAGTGGGTCAGGATACATGGTTTCTACTCAATCTAAGCCAGGAATTCTTAGCCTGAAGTCTGTGACCTTATGATCACTGGATTTTTTATGTATTTAAAAATATAATCCTGAGGAGACCATCAGCTTCCTCAGATGCTCTTGGTGCCCAAGAGTTCCTGGACATTAAAGGCAGACTTTAAGCCCTAAGCCTGCAGCAATTACAGTCTTGTAGAGAGACACAGCCCCCAAGCCAAGAAAGAAAAGACTATGGCACCCAATTTCTTCTGATTACAATACAATCCCAAGGTAAAATCCCCAAGAATATTCTGGAAATGCCAGCATGCTCTCTGGATGGCAAGGAATGGGCCAGGAGCCACATTGTGAAAATGATAGCAGTAACAAAAAGCTGCAAATCCCACGGGGGGTGCTCCCTCTCTGCCACAGCTTTAAGGTAAAGAGCAAGCAGGAAGAGAGAGGCACTGTGCCGTGAGAGAGTGTGAGGCTTGCTCCTCAGCCAGCTGGTTTCTGTGGCATTCAGGCTCAGCTAGAGTCCATCTAATAGGTTCCCAGTTCACACGCTGGAGCAGTGTAACTTCTCACTTTTCCCCAAGCTTTGCTGCAACAGGATGTGTGTGGGGGCCTGGTTAGGGGTTGGCTGCATTAGTGTATGGGTCTTCTGAATTCCCAGCAACACAGCTTAATTTGGAAACAGACTAGGCTCCCTCAAATTCCCTTCTTGTTCTTATAAGATGCTCAAGGGAGCAGGGAGACAAGGAACCAGTTCCACTGGTGCCAGGGCACACAGCTGGCCGACTTTCTAGTGACTGACATTTTGCTAGAACTTCACAAAATGCTTCCCCCTAAAATGATGGCAGGTGCATTAACATTACCTTAAGCTACTCAGAAATATTAAACATCTCTCAATAGCTGAGAATGCTTTCACCCAGTGCAAGGGCCTTAAAATGTAACTCACTGGCCATAGCTCATTTTTTCCTACAGAGACAAGAAATCTGAACAAGGAAACTCAGGGACTCATGAAAATTTTACAGGAATCCTACAGACCTGGAGAAACTTGACAGAAGTTAGAGAAGATTCCAGTGCCCAAAAGAGTGATGTTGATTTAAACACAATCACCCTATTCCTAGACCAGGTCTCTCTCTAGCTTTCTGAGGACATAAAAGACATAGGTATTTACAAATAAAACCAATTTTGTCCACAGGAGCCCATCTAAAATGCTGTCACACACAGTCACTTCTCTCTCTCAGGAAAAAGATCAAATTACTTTCTTGGAACACCCACAAATTGCTTCGATTGACTCTCATTCAAAATGTCACCTCATGTACCTTTTAAGACTTAGGTCCTTCATCCACATATACAAAAATATTTATGGCAGATCTTTTTGTGATGGCCAAGAACAGGAAATTAAGGGAATGTCCATCAACTGGAGAATGGATGAATAAGTTGTGGTATATGAGTGTAATGGAATACTACTGTGCTATAAGAAATGATGAACAGGCAGACTTCAGAGAAACCTGGAAAGATTTATATGAACTGATGCTGAGTGAGGGGAGCAGAACCAAGAGAACATTATACACACAGCAACACTGAATGATGATCAACTTTGACAGACTTAGCTCTTCTTAGCAATGCAATGACCTAAAACAATCCCAAAGGACTCCAAAGGATGGAAAATGCCATCCGCATTCAGAGAAAGAACTATGAAGTCGGAATGCAGAGTGAAGCAGAATATTTACTCTCTTTTTTGGTTTTGTTTTATCTTTCTCGTGGTTCTTCCTCTTTGTTCTAATTCTTCTATAGAACATGACTAATGTGGCAAAAAAAAAAAAAAAAAGACTTAGGTCCTGCAAAACAATGGCCAGAACCCCTGCATATGTAAGCTATCTTTCCAACCTGGAAACTTCACTCTTTGGTGTCTTGAAAAAAGGGACCAAGGCATCATCCTAGTTAGTATAAGAATAAACAGGAAGGCCATGATAATTGCATTGAACAAACAGTTATAACAGCACTTTTCTAATCAGATTCTGGTTTGTGCAATCCTAAGCAGGGGATTTCCCCAGATTTTCCTGGGTAACTAGCCCTTAGATATTTCTAATAATAAGACTATATTTTACTTGCTTCCCCCAGTTCTCACTACCTTCTTCTAGTATACCAAGCACAAAGAAGCACTACATCCAGGATTGCTGGGCTCTTGAACCAGCAAGGTAATGCCTAGCATGAATGTTCTCAAACACTGTCCATTTACTCCAACTTCAAAGAGAGTAAAGGAGTGAATGGGTCACCTCTCCCACCAATTCCCAAATGAGCAGACAAAGAAAAAAAAAAAGTAAAATCTTACCAGGATGACTAGGAATGATGATACAAGTTTTAGTTGACCTAACAAAACAACAATGGAACATGTCATTTAAATTATTTTTTCACTACTGGTACAAAAGTATATCATCATATGATAAAATATTAATACCACAAGAAACCAGCAGGGGGACCCCCAGCAGCTGGTGAACCAGAGAAAGCCCCTGCACAGAACTGAACAGGGAGAGTCAAGTATTCTTGTGAAGTACCACAAAACTTCCTGATCCACACACTTTTTAAAAACATTGTATAAAGTGCCAGATCTGAGCACATTCCCAAAATTTTAGATGACCTTGCCAAACCCTCCCCATGTGGCAAGACTGTGAAACCCAAAGCAGAATTCTGTGGACAGTGATGCACTGAGGAAATGAGGCCACGGGCTAGCCGAGGGATCTGGCAAGTTCAGAGGCCAACCACGTTTAATCCAGGCTGGGAAAGCCAGATGAGAACAACGAGGGGCTGCTGCGTCCTGGGACAGGACACCACACCAACAACCCCCAGACTTGTCTAAGTACATCTCAGGTTCGAGATTCCATGACAAGTGCTGGAGAAAAAGGCACAAACAAAACAATCCCATCCTTCAAGGAACTAAAAGTCTAATGGGGGAATAGAAATTAAAGACATAAAGGGCTTGGGCCACTCAGTTTCCCTGGGACTCAGACTCCTCCACTGTAAAACTGGAAGGGCTAGGTTAATGAACCTTGCAGCTCTAGATCTATAGCGCTAATAAGTATGGCAGAAGGTACATTAAAGTGGGAGAACAGCTGGATCCTCGGAGGTGGCATCTACGCAGGACATTGAAAGAGTAATAAGACTCAGGAGAGACAAAGACGAGAGTGGGCACCTCTGAGCCAGGGAAGAGATGCTTTATGTGAGTACATGAGGCAGGAGAGGCCACATGGCACTAGGGAATCAGCTGGCACTCCAGTCTGGCTCGAATTGTTTGTCTGACATAAGAAATGCACAGACAAGTGAACTAGAGTCTCACTTGCCAAGGGCTAACCATGTTTGATCCTCTAGACAACGGGGGCCCTATGATGTCTGAGGGGGAGGCAGCATGGTCAGCCTTTGCTTTTGGAAGGTCACGTTGGCAGCTTGAGGGAGGACAGACTGGTGGGGACCAGTAGATACTGGAAGTGGGGAGAACAAGTAGCAGAGTATGACAGTAATCAAAGTGAAAGAACGAGGCTCTAAACAAGGGTGGTGGCTAAGTTGCTGTTTTCCCTTTGTTTCCAAAGAGGACCAATGACATCATAGGTGACATCTAGACTTCAACGACGCGGACTGCAGTGAGGCAGAGCTACACAAAATTGTCAGCCTCACTTTCTCTTCCAGAGTCATCCAAGTCCAGGGGCCAGACAAAAGTCAGGACTGGTGATGGCCTGGGATGCAGCGGATGACCTCGGCTTCTTCCATGTCTGACTAAGCTCTAAGCACACCACAGTGCCTGCTTCAGCCGCCTTCGTGGCTGTTGGAACAAACTCTTCCCATCTGCCCATTCTGCCAGAGGATGTTTTCACATGCTTGGGCAGACACTCCAAACTCGCTGACAGGTCTAAGGCCTGTTAAGTACCCTCAATCTGCTATAGGCCATCTGCCAAAATGGATTAGCAGAGGGTGGCCACTGCATGGGCTCCAGCTTCTTGGAGCCATAGGTGAGAGCTGGATGAGATGTGGACACCAAAGGTGGATTGGATGAGCAGCCCCAAAAAGGACTGGCAAGCCCTCACACCAGAGGGGCTGGTCCTTCTGAATGCAGGTAAAGGAGGTAGGGAGGCTCAATAAGACTGACAACTGACAGGATGTGAAGAATGGGGAAGAATGATTTTACAGCTATGAATCCAAGAGACTCAGAAGGACAGTATGCACTCCATAGAAACAGGGAGGTTTAGTATGTAAGAAAGAGGCTGAAGGGGAAATATTATGACAAAGAACACACATGCTAAGAAAAAAATGTAAAAACATTTGCTTGGAGATATTCAATAAGTGAAAGGAACCATCCACAGGTTTTTCCTAAGTGCCCACTATGTGCCAGGCCTTGTGCTCAGCACTCTACAATTATGATCTCATCTGATCCTCCCAACAACCCTGAGAGATAGATGCTGTTATAATTCCCATTTTACAGAAAAGGAAACTGAAGCAAACCCAGGTTCAGGGACTTGCCCAAGGTCACAAGGCAAGTGTCTGAGGCCAGATTTGTTTTCACAAAGATAAGTTTCCCTGACTCCAGGCCAAGCAACACTCTAGCTGATCTGATCACAAGTATAAGAATATTGAGAGAAAAAAGAGAAGAGAGTCCAGAAAAGGGCCCTAGGGCACAACCACAGGTAGCAGAAAAGCCATGGATAATCACAAGCCACAACAATTCAGGAAGAATAGTCAGACAAGTAGGATAAGAACTAGAAATACTATGAAAATCCAGGGGAAGAGTAAGGATCCAAAAGAATGAAATGGTCAACAGCAGCCAATGTGACTGAAGTCAAGGAGGATGAGAATGGAGAAAAGGTCAAGATTAGCAATTAAGAGGTCACTGGTATAATTTCAAATTGCTTTCCAAAATGCTTGGAGTAGTTCAGTTCCATCAGCGATACGTTATAAGTTGTCTGTCTTTCCCTAAGTCCAATTTTTTGATGTAAGGTAGCTGGGTTTTTTTGGTTTTTTGCTTTTTGGATGGAGGAGGGCAGGACAATTGGGGTTAAGTGACTTGCCCAAGGTAACACGGCTAGTGAGTGTTAAGTGTCTGAGGCCAGATTTGAACTCAGGTCCTCCTGACTCCAGGGCTGGTGCGCTATTCACTGTGCCACCCAGCTGCCCCTAAGGTAGCTGTTTTGATTTGCATTTCTCTCATCAATGAATTGGAGCATTCTTTCATATAGCAGAGATAATGGTCTAGAAAAGTATTGAAGGGTAGAAGCATTAGCAGTAACAATAAAGACAAAGATTATATTTAAAAGTAAAGTCCAAGGAGAAAGAGAATAAGAGGTTATGGTCACATAAAGGAATTTCAGAGTTTCTGATTATGAAAAAGGAATACTCCTCGGTGAAACCAAGATCAAGAGTATGACCATCCCTGGGGACAGCTGTGGCAGAGTGGGTCGTAGAAGTTGAAATGTGAGCTATGACGGCAGAAGAGTATTCCAACTCTCATTCGGGGACCAGAAAATCAGAACAACGAGAAAAGGTATATCCAATATAAACAATAGCCGGGAATACAATGCCATCCCAGGGTTATAAAAGCACATCTCCTAGTCACAGTGTTACATACAAAATATGTAGAAATAAAAAGTCATCCCAGATGCAAAGGGGACACGCTAAGAATAGCTCAAAACCAAGAGTGTGTCAGTACAAGAGTGCTAGCTAACAACTAGCAGCCAGGTATCCGAGAACAGCTCGTACCCTCTTTTCTGACTCACTCATCTCCCCAGCAAATGAAATATATGTGTAAAATGCCATATGAGAAACAGGTTAGTAAAGAAAGACACATCATTTTGGAACCAGGCAACACTTTCGCCCTTCTTTCCTATGTCAACATGACCTCTGAAGCTAGTTTAGTGATCAACTGGCTTGAAGTGGCAATCCATGTGTCAACTCTATCTTTCTCACAAGTGCTCATACAGAATCTGGAAGAAGGGCTGAAATAGCCAAGAGCATCTGGATTAAGAAAATTGGAGGGAGGTATGTACACTTGATTGGAGCTGCCCACTCTATGAAAAAAAATTTCAATGCAAACCTGAGAAGTTTCTGAAGGATCAGGACACTTAGAGGCTGCCAATACCCTCCTAGGCTGGCAGAAATGCACAAACCTCTCAAAACTAAAATTCAAGACCCCACAAGGCAAACAAATTAATTTTTTCCCAATCATTGCTGTTAACACCTGGAACAGTTTCCCCAATGTTTCCCAACTTGTCTGTGTCTCTGCTGCACATCTTCCCAAAGCCCATAAGTACCATACTCTCCTCCCAGTCCAAGAAAAAGCTACTCTTGGACATAAACCAGAGAATCAAGGGAGTCAGGGCAACTGTATCTAGAAAGATACATCCTCTCTGGCAAGATGAAGACTGAAAGGAGAGAAACAGTCTCTATGTCATAAATAGGTGATTGCAGGGAGCACCCTGTGAAAGAGGCTGTTAAAACAAAGAAGATCTTCACAGTGAAGGTATCGAACTTGTAGAACTTGATATGCCAAGACACAGTACAACCTGAAAAGAGCAAAGCTTCAAAAGAAGTTTAAATAAATGGATATCAACTATCATGGTGGAGGGCAAATAGCCTCCCAGGCTGATGAGTAAGTCATATATGCTTCTCTGACATGCCCCTGAGGGTCACTGTCGGAGACGGACATGCCATACTGGCAATGGATCTAATAGAATACAACAGTTTATCTGTTCTTATTCAAATAAATTTAAGAGTTGTCATCAGATAACAAGCTTTTAGTAGAACAAGATTCTCTTGTGTGGAAAGGCTTGAAATAGAGACCCCCACTCAAAATAGCCTGTTATCTAAGTGCTGATCTAGTTAAATATGGAGAGACTCTTTCTCATTAAGTGGAGTTTGAGCAGGGACCTATTGTGGTCCAATCTATGAGCTTCAGAGTGAACTGAGTTTAAGGTTTTGTAAAACAAAGAGAGAGAGAGAGAGAGAGAGAGAGAGAGAGAGAGAGAGAGGAAGGAAGGGAGGAAGGGAGGAAGGAAGGAAGGAAGGAAGGAAGGAAGGAAGGAAGGAAGGAAGGAAGGAAGGAATCTATCTAGCCAGTAAACTCCAAGTTAAGTAGGCAGCTTCTAGCCATCAAAATGTACTTTCCTTTGGAGAGGAGGAGGAGAAGGAGAGGGAGATGATGAGCTGAGTTACCCAACCAGCTCTATTAAATACAGAAAGAAAAGTTGTGGGCCTACCAAACCATACAAATCAGCACTTTGGGCAGCAGTAACCAAATGGAGGTGAAGTGGCCAGCCATCTGTGAGGAATGGCTAAACAAGGCACAATCTTAAATCAGAAATGAATATGAACTGCAATACAAAAAACAACAAGGGAGAAATTCAGAGAAGCAAGGGGTGACTTATATGATCTACTGCAGAGAAAAGAAAGCAAAATCAGGAGAAAAATATACAAAATGGCTACAATAAAGTAAACAAACAAGCAAACAAAACCTGAAAGGCAACCAAATTTTGGTTAATTGTAAATAATAATCTTGGTCATATAAAAAAGAAAATGAATCACACTTTTCTCATCCCTATGGAGACATGGGTGACTATAAGTGCAGAAAGTTTTCAGAAACGACAGCTGTATCAATTAGATTTGGCTCAATTGTTTCTTTGTTAAAAAAGGAAGAGGCTTAATCATTAGGTTTTTTTTTTCCTCTAATGACTGTTATGTAAAAACAAGAGGCAACAATAAATCCTTAAAAGTAAAAAAATATGCGAAACTAGGAGATACAAGGAAATTAAAGTTAAATGAAATTATGGTTTATTTCCTCCTTTCGCAGACATGGTTTTATCATGTGCTCCAAGATAACTGCGATTTGTCCCCACAAGACTATGTGGGGTAAGAGAAAGACTCTTACTAAATTAGATTCATGTTCTAATCCCAACTTTGCTGCTTTCTACCTTTATGACTTTGAGCAAGTCAGTCCATCAGCTAATAAACATTTATTAAGGATCTACTATATGCAAGGCACTGTGCCAACTATGGATTCAAAGAAGACCAAAGAGTCGCGGGGAAGAAAAAAATATCAACAAGATTTACAGGGGATAAGGAGGAGATAATCAACAGGGGAAGGCACCAGCATGAAGTCATTGATCTCTGCTGGGTCTCGAGTTTCCCGGCACA
The DNA here is from genome assembly GCA_028646575.1 of Pseudocheirus occidentalis. Taxonomy (NCBI): domain Eukaryota; kingdom Metazoa; phylum Chordata; class Mammalia; order Diprotodontia; family Pseudocheiridae; genus Pseudocheirus; species Pseudocheirus occidentalis. The sequence goes on from CM053593.1 coordinate 366,328,451, forward strand.
CAGTAAGAGCTTCTTAAATGCTTATTTACCAATGGCTCTGTAAAATACCGGCATTAGACTGGGTGATTTCTAAGGCCCCTTTCAAGTCTAGATCTATGAGCCTATGATCCTGCTACCATGCATTGCAGAAGATAAACATGGCCATTCAACAAAGAACTGGGCAAGATCTTCCAAACTAGGCTAATATATACCTTAATACTCAATGCAAAAGTAGACACAGGGGAAAATGGCAAAATAAATGTTGAAAAGTAAGATTCAAGAACAAAGTCCTGCATATCACTCAGATGCCTCAGATGTTTTATCATGACTGCTGTCTTAAAAAAAAAAAAAAGACTGCCAGGCATGACCAGCAATAAACACCACCACAGAAAAATTAACTGTCTCTTAACAGCAAATGGCTGGTTACTGATGGGGAACAGTGTCTAAATGAGCTGCTCATGTGTAGTCAGGCGAGTAAAAGCAAAGGTTTAAATCAACATCTAGTTAGAAGGATAAAGATAAGAAGTAGATAAAGCACATCATTATATTACTTTCAAGTACACTGATTTAAAAAAAGTAAACGGTGCTAAAAATTGGAGACAGAAAAATGTCAAGTAACTGAATTTGATCACTACCATTTCCTATAAAAGAGCAGCCAATGTATAGCAATCACCACACAAGAGAGCTTAGAAATCGCCTTAGCAGGCAAACATCTGATTCCTTTTGTCAAGTGGAGAAACACGGCAGGCAGTCACAAGCAAGACCTGCTCAAAGAGTTAAAAACTCAAGTGTAAAATACTAGGCTAAAATATAGGCAGAAGATGAATAACATCACATCATAAAATGCAGGAGTACAAAGAAGGAGAAAACAAGTTTGCAAAAAGCTTGACATGAGACTCAATTAAGGCAGAAAAATCCCAAGATAAAACTAAGGGAAGAAGAAACGGATGTGCTACTGAGGAGACCCAAGGTCACAATCACTGATGACGGGATCTAACACCTCCATACTCAATGTGCTGCAGAGTAAAGCAGAGATGGCGTAACACAGCAAACAAAAGCATGCTGGACCTGAAGGCAGAGGCACCCAGCTTCAGGCCCAGCTCTCTAGCTAACTCCCTGGCAGGCCTCAGGCACAGCATTAAGATTCTGCAGATCCTTGATTTTCCTCACCTATAAAATCAAGAGGTGGCTTGGATGAGGTGCTTCTTGCACTCACTCTATGAGCCTAAAAGGAAGTCAGAAGAAGTAGCTACCAAACCAGTATGTTTTAAACTAACTAACCTAAAAAAATTCAGAAAAGTATTTATACTTTTTTAATGTATAAAATGCATTTTAAAAAATATATCAAAGTAGCTAAACTAACCCCTCCTCAATCAATGCCCTGTCGTGGCAGAGGAGCTTACACAGCTCAAAGAAATTATGAGTTATGTTGTACAGGGTTACCCAAGATGGAGAGGTCATAGTGGAGAGTTCTGACAAAAGGTCAGAAGGAAAGCAGAAGGAAACAGCAAACCACTCTCGAATCTTTGCCAAGAAAACCCCACAGACACTACTGAAATAAGAGATGAGCCCCTCAGGTCAGAAGATGTCTGATACACTCCTGAGAAAGAGTGAAGGATAACTAAGTAGCCCAAGTACTAATGAAGTGGCCAATCCAAAGCCACAAAAAGAAGCTCAGCCGCAGATGCATCTGGTGATGAAAGGAAAAGTCCAATGCTATAAAGTTCCATATTGCCTAAAGAACCTGGAATGTAAGGTCTGTGAACCAAGGCAAGCTGGACGTGGCCAAACAGGAGAGCAAAAGTGAACAGCGACATCTTGGGCATCAGTGAATTCAAATGTGAATTGAATCCAGGTGACTACTCTACAGCACTGTGGCCAAGAATTCCTTTAAAAAAACAGGAGTAGCTGTCATAGCCAGGAAGAGGGCGAGAAAAACACTGCACAATCTCAAAAATGACAGAAGATTCTGACAACTGGTCCCATCGACTTCCTGGCAAATAGAAGGAATGGAAGCGGTGTCAGATTCCATATTCTTGGGCTCAAAGATCACTGTAGATGGTGACTGCAGTCGTGAAATTAGAAGAGGCTTCTCCTTGGAGGGAAAGCTATGGCAAATGTGGACAGCGTGCTAAAAAGCAGAGACATCTCCTTGCCAACAAAGGTCTGTATAGTCAAACCTATGGTTTTTTGAGTAGCAATGATTATGGCTGTGAGAGTTGGATTATAAGGAAAGTTGAGCACCACAGGATCAATGCTTTCCAATTGTGGTGACTCTTTTTGAGAGTCCATTGGACAGCTAGGAGGTCAAATCAGTAAATACTAAAAGAAATTAATTCAGACTCTTCACTAGAAAATCAAATCCTGAAGTTCAAGCTTAAATACTGTGGCCACATAATGAGAAGATAGGATTCATTGGAAGAAATCCTGATGTTAGGAGAGACTGAAGGCAAAAGGAAAAGAGGACCATCAGAGGACGAGAAGAATAGATAGTGTCATGGAAGCAATGAATATGAGCTTGGCCAGACTTCAGGAGGTAGTAGAGCATTTAAGGGCCCAGCCTGCTGCAGTCCATGGAGTCACAAATCATTGGACACAAGTGAAAGACAAAACAACCACCACCCTTATGACCACCAGCTAAACCAAACACAAAGAGAATTTCTATGCTAGATAGAACAAAATTTTTTTTCTTGCTTAAAATACGTTTGTTTTATTGATGTCTTTGTTACTACGGCACTATAATTTCTAAATTTGCCTTCCCCCTAAACCCTTCTTCCAAAACAACTGATCCAATGACAATTCATAGTCCCCCACCTCTCTGCCAAGAGGAGAGAGGTGTGTTTGATTGTCTGTTCTCTAAGCTATAACCCTATTTTGATTCTCCCTGGCCTCGGAGACAGAAAGATACCCCCAAAAATAGGGTGCAGAGAAAGAATCATATTACTAAAAAAACAGTAATAAACATCAGTAATTATAAAAAAAATAATGATTAGAGGATGCCAGTGATTTTCTTTAAAGGTAACAGGGAGGAGAACAGCCATCAATCCATATACCTACTCTCTCAACTTGATAAAATCTTTAAGAATTATCTTTACACTTACTGAGGATATTCTTAATGAAACTATAAAAAGGGGAAAGGCAAGGTTTCAAAACAGCAGGACGGAAGAGTGTAAAGATATGAGTGTGTTTTGTTTCTCAATTACCAAAAATAACTGATTTGGTTAAATGAAACAGTGCCTTATAGGTTCTCCTGCAACAGTCTCTTATGCATATTTAGAAAATATAAGATTCCTTAATTAACGAAAGCAGAGGTAACTCTGTTCAATGAGTTCTTAATTATGAATACTGACCAAAGTATAAAACAGGGTTACATGCCCACCAAAGATTTTCTGCCAGTGTCAAAGAAAATGTCCTATGGCAGGATAAAATGGAAAAGAAATTCCCTATAAATGATAGTCTTCCAACAGAGGCTTCTGTATGTAGATGATGCTGTACCGACTTCACCAAACTCTGGATTTTCCCAGTCCCCTCAATATAATTCAAAGCCATTCAAAAGAGAATAGCCAGACCCCAATATATCCCAAAGGGAAAATAATCCATACCAGAAAAAAACAAATGGATGAAAAATGCACATTGCCCAGAGGAGGAGCTGCTACCGCAGACTGCCCAGCCCCAACCTACTAAGCTCATGGCCAAGCACTATACAGACAGGCTGACTGAAAATGGAGGAGACTGAGAGGCTGTGCTATGCTTTCAACAATTCCATCCTTCTCCCTAATTTAAAAAGCCCAGTCTTCAAAGCACAATCATATCCCAGGGGTCTTGTATAATTTCAAATCATGGAAAACTATCATCTTCAAAAAATTAAAATTACAAGTGACCAATAGCACACACAAGAGATGCACCTAGGAGTGAACTAAGGAAAAGAATCCAGGAAATGTACACTAGGAAATGGGGTGGGCCAGTCTTACAGCGAAAGCACAGCCCAAATGGACAGAGGTCCAAGCAGGGCACTCAAACTCACAAAAGGTAAAGTACAGGAGAAAGGGGCAGCCGAGGGCATCCTGCAGATGCTCTGTAGAGAATTCATGGATGAGCCTGGACTAGGATCACACATAATGAGGTGGCACATTATGATGTGCACTAACAAACGGTGCCCTCCCATCAGTGAATTCACAGAACCACTGAAATATATTCAAGCAGGCTGCCAATGAAAAGTTCATAGGGGCTACCAAGCTCAACAAGAAGGCACAATGGCAAATGGACCAAAGTACGGCAGAGCCATCAACCCCACTAGGCACATACCACCTAGCAGTGATGAGTATTTTCAAAAGAAAACTGGAATAGGAATATCAAATTCAAGTGAAGTTTCCAAACCAAAAAGACAAAGTCCATCAAGAGACTGAGCTAGAAGAAAGGACACTTCTGTTTTTGGCAAGTATTTCCTGGAAGTGCCAGAGCCAACTTTATGACTGACATTTCTTCTGGCTTCCAGTACATTCAAATCTCCGGCTCCCAAAACACAGGAGGAAATCCCAGAGACCAAAGCTAAGCTAACTTAGCTATCTTTCTGAGGTCTATCTGCAAACTGCTCTAGTCTCAGTAGTAATGAGGAGAACAAGGCAACAGCATTAAGGATGGGAATATATAAACCCACAAAAGACCAGGCTAATCTACAGAATCAAAAATATCTCTTCTCAGATCAGGGCATCCAAATCAAAAGACTGTGAATCAGGCTCTTTCTGAGGTCATACAGTGCCACCAAGTGGTGAGAGAGAGGGTGGCACAGCTGTAAGAAAGGAAGCAGGAGCAGAGGACCATGAAGTCCCCCACTTCCTCATGCTGTGTAGAAAATATGGCAAGCCCACACTACAGTGTGCACACAACACATCAAAGATTGCCTTGGCCAGTCACTGGTACTCACATCACTGGGGCTTAAGCTGCCAAGGCCATTCTCCTGCTCGGAGTCTTTCCCCGACTCAGTGCCCTGGGAAGACCGGGAGTGGGTAGGGTGGATCCAAATCTCTAGGCGGGTTGTGTCGTCACCAATGTGCCGGAAAGTTGACCTCCTGCCTTTCCGCCATGGGTTGGGGCTTAGCTCCAGCTCTTCCTGCTGCTTTTTCTCCATCTGCTCTGCCTGCATGTACACACATACACACACTCAGACTCCCCTAGGGCCTAGCTAAGAGAGGGAGCAAGAAAGGTAAGGCATCCCCTAGTGGCAAAATGGCTAGGCCCCTTCAAAACTATTTATTCTCTGAACTGGCTATTGTGGCAGACCTAGCCCAACAGCCACCCAATTCTTTCTGGACAGGGCCCAGCGTCTGTGGGGCTCTTTACTTGGGTGTCCACACCCACTCACCTTTCGCTTGGTCTCTTCAAACAAGCTCATGAGGCTCTCCTTTGCTGTAAGGATAGGGTTGCTGGCAGCTAAACTGCGCATGTAATAATACACAGCATCAAGCTTCCTCCTCTGTCAAAACAAAGCAGACATTCTCAGGTCCCTCCCAAAGCCCAGCCAGAGGCAATGGAGCCCAGATATCCCAGTCAGCTTTCCCAGCCTTCCTAAAGTTCTCAAAAGGGAAAAGTAGACTATGCTAACACAAAAATGGGCATATTCACAATCCCACAAGAACTACAGGACAAAAGGAAGCGGAGAGGAACAGAAATGGCCTGGGCTTTTCGTGGTCTTCTAAACAAGCCCTGCCCACTCCCAGCTCTGGCCTTTGCAGCCCCATAGACAGCCATCCCCTCTTCTTCACTATCCAAACACTAGCCATTCTTCCAATCTCAGCTTTTCTAAATTCCTCCATGAAGTCTTCAGCCCACTTCAATTTCTTTCTCCTCTAAAACCACAACACTTGGTGGTCCCTAAGACTCATTTTTGCACTTAGATCAATGTGTTATGTCACTAAATACTAATTCCAATGTGCAGATATGTTTTATATTACCAATTAGATTGTAAACTGATTAAGGGCAGGGACTGTATATTTCTATATAACTCGGTCAAAAGACATTTATTAAATGTTTAATACGTGCCAGGCACTGTGCTAAGTGCTAGAGGTACAAAGAAAGGCGAAAGCAACCCCTGTCCTCAAGACGCATACATTTTAGCAAGGGGAGATAGCATGTCAAGATCTAGGGACACAGAAGGTATTCGGAGAGTAGACAGAAGGTGATCTGGGAGACATGGCACCAAAACAGTAGAGAGAAGGGAAGCTACTACAAACTGGGGTTCTGGAAGGCTGGGACCTGACAGCCAATTCAGGGGTGGAGATGAGGGGCTAGGTGTTCCACACATGGGAGACGGCCGATGCAAGGGCATGGCAATCGGGAGACCGAGCTCTGTGTTCAAAGAACTGCAAGGAGGTCAGGGTAGCTGGCTGAAAGAACGTGCGAAGGAAATTAAAGCTCAGAAGTCAAAAGGGAGGAAGGGGCCAAGTTACAAAGTTGGAAAGAAGAGTTTCTATTTGCTCCTGGATATGACAGTCAGTGGGGCTCGGTGAGCAGAAGGGTGATATAGCCAGACTTAAGCTTCTTAAAAGACCACTTTGGCTTAGCTAAGCAACGGACAGAGAGGATCAGAGAAGATAAAAGGGCCAATATGATTGTGTAAAACTAAAACATTTTTACAACACAAACAAAACTACTGTAGCTATTAGGGAACAGTTAAGTGAGAAAATGTATTTGCAGCAAGTTTCTCTGATAAAAGACTCATCTACAAATTACACAAAGAACTGGACAAATGTATAAGCTACCAACAGTAATATGAAAAAATACTCCGAATCACTAAAAACGAGTGAAAGAACTCTGACGTTCCACCCTCATCAAACTGACAGAGAAGACAAAAAAGAAAAATTATTAATATTGGTGGTTCTGGGGGGAAAGGCACAACAATGCATTGTAGGTGGAGCTGTGAAGTAACATAACCATTCTGGAAAGCAATTTGGATTTCTATCCCAAAAGTTACTCAACTAAACAGACTCTATTATGTCTTCTCCAAAGTGATGAGAGAAAGAAGAAAAGGGTCCATACTTAAAAAAGAGTTACAGCAGCTCTTTCTGTGGTGGCAAAGAACTGGAAAATTGAGGGGTAGCCATTAATTGGGGAATGAATGTCTAAACAAATTATGCTATATGAAGGTGATGGAATACCAACATTCCATAAGGAATGAGGATGGCAAGGGTTTCAGAGAAACCTACTAAGACTTGTATGAACTAAGGAAGAAAAAAGTGAGAACCAGCAGAAAAATGTACACAAGAACAATGTGAAGATAACTTTTGATCAATACATGACCAACTGACCAAAGGCCTGGTGACGAAATCCTGCCACCCACCTTTGAGAGAGAGGTGACAGACTCAAGATGCAGAAAGTACACATTTCTGGACATGGCCAGTGTGGTATTTTGTTTTGCTTAGCTCTGAATGTTTGTGAGTAGGGTTTTATTTTTCTTTTTTGTCTTTGGCAAGGAGGTGAGGGACAAGAAAAATAAAACAAGAAAAGCAAAAATTTTTTAAAAATCATCTTGGCAGCTGAGCACTGGATGAACTGGAATGGGGAGAGAACTGAGGCAGAAGGGGTGGCTAGGTGGCGCAGTGAATAGAGCACCGGCCCTGGAGTCAGGAGGACCTGAGTTCAAATCCTGCCTCAGACACTTGACACACTTACTAGCTGTGTAACTTTGTAACTTTGGGCAAGTCACTTAACCCCAACTGCCCCTCCAAAAAGCCAAAAAAAAAAAAAAAAGTATATACTGAGAACTGAGGCAGGAAGACCAGCAAGAAAGCTAGTACAGTAGTCCAGGCATGAGGTGCTGAGGTTCAAAACTAGGATGGGGCTATGGGATTGGAAAGAAGAGGCCACATGCAGATGCTGAGAAAGTAAAAACAAGATCTGGCAGCAGCTGAGTGGATATGAGAAGTGAGTGAAAGCGAGGAGCTGAAGATGGCAGCCAGACAGCATCGTCAGGGACTGGGAGGGCAATGCACTCCTCTGCATTAATAGAGAAGTGGTGGAGAGGGGAGAGTTTTGAGGCAAAGATGCTGAGCTTTCAATGCCCACAGGACATACAGCTGGAGATGTCCAGGAGGCAGATAGTGATATTCAACTGTAGCTCTGGAAAGAGACTTAGGACTGGATACAGAGATCTTGGATTCATCCCTGACTGAAAACACGGGAGCCCAATGCAATCACCAAACAAGACAGTATGGGACAAAATGAGCAGGGAAGAGAAGGGAGTGCTACCTGGGACTATTTTGTATCCTCCACTAGATCTATAAAGCCTGCAACAATGTTAGACACATAATAACATGGTATGTTCTCAGAAATATGACTGATTAGGAAAGAAAATGAGTGACATGAAGTAAAATTAGGAAAGGAAACTCAACTGGTTCAATAATAACCCACGGCTACATGAAAGCAAGACACATTTATTTCAGAGCGCTGGGTTTCTTTCTGAGAGAGATCTAAAAGGTCACACTCACACAAATAAAAAGAAGAAAGAAAGAGACATAGGCGGGCGGGCGGGCAGAGAAAGGCTGATCAGTACGGATAAACAGAGGAAGACAGGAGAGAGTCTGAACTCGCACCGGACTGTGTCTGTGCAACTGTGAAGTACACTACTAGATGCCCCTAGCTGTGCCCTGCTTGTGGCTGGGCAGGGGATTTCACGATCATTACCGCCACAGAGCTGACTAAAAATCACCATTGCACAAAAGAAACCGCACAAGGAAGTAAAGAAGAGTTGGACAGCTCAGAACACAATGGGCAGCCTTGATTACATGGGCTTTCTTGACACGGAGATTCAGTGCTGTATATTCTGAACCCTCTTACACACTGCTGTGCACATGGCAATGGTGGGTTTTTTCTCATTTTATATATAAGCTTTAGAAAATAATAAAAAAAGAAAGAAAAAAAAATCACTGCCTAGTTTCTCCACTTACTCTCACCCTTAGCCCTTGGGGCACTCGCTCTGAGCTGGAGGCTACAGCAGTCTCAGGAGAGGAGGCGCAGGGAGGCAGGTGCTGCCGGCACTGCTGTGGCCAGCTGTGAGTCCAGTGGGCATCCCAAGACTCCCAGCTCCCAGTGCCCCCCACGATGAGCCAGGAGGCCCTTTCTCCCACGCAGGGGTACTTACCGTATACACGGCCAACAACGCCAGCTGATTATAAGGGCGGCCGTTCTTGGGAGCAATGTGCTGAGCCTTCAGGTACCAGCTAGAAGGCAAAGGGGACGATAAGCCGCATCAGCTCAAGACAGGCTGTCTCCCAGGCTGCCGCCATTCTCCCCCACCCTGGGAGCCTGCGCTGCAGCATTAAAAGTCAAAGAAGGGAGAGCAGGACCTGCTCATGAGCCTGTGGAATGGCCCGAAGGGGATGCAGGGCACACTTCTACCCAGTTCTTACACAAGGCCTAGAACAAGGGGGAACAAGAAACAAGTACCTTCGCGCTTTCCCATAGTTTGTTGTATCATTGGCTTGCTCTCGGTACCTGGAGATGTCTCCTTGACAAATCATACACCGCTGGGCACTGATTAATGCATACTTCACCTTCAAGTAAACAGTCAGCAAACATTTGGAGAAAATATGTGAATTTTAAGAACAGCAGCGAAAGAAAATTCTCAACAAGGTGCCTTAGGGCCCTGGACAAACCATGTAGCAATAACGTCACTTTACTTGTATGGAAACACCACCCAATTTATAAGTACTCCTGAGGGGAAAAAAAGACAGAGGAAGAAACAAGGAAATGAGGCCTGTCTTCTTATTCGAGGAAACCAGGCTGGATGTCCTTGGACAAAGGCCCTTAAAATTTAGAAACTTTTCAACAGAGCCAGCCAACTTGTGGTGACATTCCCCCACTTTCACAGATGATGGGACTGGAGCTGTGATCTATCACTAAACCCCCTCTAACAATGCAAACGAGCACCTCCTCTGCCACTTAAGTCTTAGAGAGACTTGGACAGGGGACGGGAAGGAAGGAAAGAGGTATTTATCAAGTGTCTTCTGTGTTCTGGGCACTGTCCTGAGCACTTTACTGACATCATCTCATTTGCTCTAGACCACACCCCTGCGAGGTGGGTGCAGTTATGACTCCCATTTCAGTGACTGCTCTGACTCTTCCTGCCCCCAGGCTCAGTGCCACCAGCCAAAGGAGCCAACTGACTTGCCCAGGATCACAAAAGCCATCTGTGTCCAAAGCAGGACTTAAAACCAGGTCTTCCCCACTATGAGCCCGGCTCCTTCACCACTGCCCCACAGCACTTCTCTTTTCTATAACCTACACAACTCTGCTTCCTTTACACTTTTCTTACCACAGTTACAATATTTCCCTTCCCTATCACCAAACCAGGCCTCCCTGGCTCAATGAGAGCCATGAGAAGCACCCACTCTATAAAATGGCAAACTGGCAGGTAATTAAGACAATATAAAAACTGTCCAGAGTCTGCATGAGAGAAGGAGAGCATTCACCCCAGAAGAATCATCTTACCATTTTCCTTAATGGTTTACTTCGAATGGCCAGACCATCCATGTAGTCCTCTAGCTTAAACTGGTATGTAACCTGAAGTTTCTGGAGCAGACTATCAAAGAAGCCAGCACCCTGAGGAAAGAAGAGGCGTGAAGAAGCTGTGACTGGATGGGAAAACACATTAAGCTCCACATTCCCCACCAAAGACCAAAGAGAAAAACTAAAGCAAGAGATGCCAAATTCTGCGACTCTGTAGTATTCCCAGAGTGGACCAAGATTGCCACCCACTTCATCATTATGAAAAAGACGCAGTAAAGAATGAGAAAACAAGGAGGTCCCCAGCCAGGCCCAGTAACAAAGCAATCTTTTCTGCCCAACATGCAGTAAGCATGGCTAACCAACAACCACAACTGTGCAGGACCGGTCCCATCCAAGCCTAGGAAGAGTGTGCTGCTGTGGGGTGCCTGCTCCCAGCAGAGGGCTCACCTCGTCCAGGAGCTCCAGCAGCCTGTTCCGAATCTGCTCGGGGTTCTCAGCATGTGGATCCTTAAGCAGCTGCCTGAACTTCTCGATAACCTGGTAGAACACACTCTTCCACAGGATCTGGTCCACGTTCTGGTGATCAGAGAACTCGATATCCAGCAGGAGGCAGCGCTCATAAAGCTGCACAAGCTCTGCTCTGAAACGGGACACATCCGAGGGCTAGATCAGAAGCAGCCACTGACAGGAGACTAGGCCCTTCTGCTAGTTAACAAGCTTCCTCTGCACCCCATCCCACCCCGCAAAGGCAAGGCTGCCAAAGCAGGGCACTTTCAGCTGATGTAGCAATTGACATAAGATCCCCTTCCCTTCTCCATTTCAGGAGGCCACACTCATTCAAAGGTACATTATTTTTTTTTCTTGAAGAGGGGCAGGAGGGAGGGGAAATGTGGTCATTCATTTTTTTCAAACTGCACAGGTTCTCAACTCAGTTCTCTCCCTCTCCCAGCAGGGTGTGCTCCTGCCCACCTGTGGCCCTCTCCTCTCATACCTGAGCTGAGCCATCTTCTCCAAGCCCTCAGGGCTGATCCGGTCCCTGGAGAGCAGGTTGCTGAGCTGCAGTTCCTGGTTGTCAGCCACTCGAAGAAGGCGATGGAGCTCCTGCTGCTGCAGGTCCCTCACCTGCTGCTCCATCTCTTCTGGACTCAAGGAGTTAGCAGGAAGTGGGCCACAAACATATTGCCCAGATGGAGCAGGATAGCCAGGGTAGTAAGCCCCTGGATACACCCCATTTGTAGGGCCCACGGGATACGGCAGTGGGCCATACCCTGTGTAGGGATACTGAGGTCCTGGTGCCCGGGGAAAATAGTAAGGGTTGTCAGAATTTTGAAACTTATAGTAAGATGATTGGGCTTGGCGTGAGTCCCCCCAAGAAGTGGGGCTTACTTCATCATCAGTATCCAGGAAGTGAAGCTGAGGGGTCTGGCTCTTCAGAGCAGGTTTCTGGTCAGGATTGTTTGGGTCCCATAGCCGCCGGGAAGTGCCTCCCCGGCCCCGATTCCGAGATCCCTTACCACCAGCTCCCGAGAGAAGTTTTGATCCCAACAGTGTAGATTCTGGAGACCCTGTTGTATTGACCGAGAGAGCTGTGAGGGCAGGCAGGACCAGAATGCCCCGACCATGACCCCGCAACTCCTGGTTTGGGGTTTTAGACTCTTGCTTTTCAGGGGCCTTGCCCATGCTGCCTGAGCCCTTGTCAGCCTTCAGTCTCTCCGCTTCTTCCTTGGTCAGTCTCCCCATGGTTACATCCTTGTTCACAGTCTCTGCATCAAAACTGACTCGAAGGCTGCCTCTGTTCTCCTTCCCTTCACTTCTCTGCTCACCCTCCCCATGGCAAGACCAGCTTCTGTCCAAAGGCTTCCTCCTCTCTGAGCTCCTCCGGGGTCCCGGGAGGTCAGGCTCGTCAGTTCTGTCTTCATCCAGGGAGTCAGTTGAAGACAAAGACACCTGCTTCTTCAGACGAGGCCTCTCTTTGGTCCGATCCAGACGCCGGCGCCGACCTCCATCGGTGAGCCCAGGCCCCTCAGTGCTGTTGTTGCTCCCGGCTGAGCTGGTGCTACAAGTGCGACAGCGATTCCTCCGCTTGTCAGACCGTGAGTACCGCTTAGCAGAGCCAGGCTTGCCCTGGAGAGCGTCATCATTGACTTTCCTCAGACCCTCCCCCCTTTCAGTCTTTTTGCTCCTGTCTCCCTTGATGGCCTTCTGATTCTTCTCTGCCTCCTCTCTGGAAGGCTTGGCCTTGACACCATCTTTCCCAGGGTCCTTTTCAGGTTCATCATCTTCAACTCTGAGCTGCTCTACCTGACTGAGGACCTCATTCTCTTCTACTCGGCCAGCCGGGTCTTTGGCAATAGTCTGTAGGCGCCTTCCAGGTTGATAGATCTGTAAATCAGGTTTTTTTGTTCTCTTAATAATTCTGAGAGATCGATCATCTTGTCCTGAGGTTTTGGGACAAGATTCCTGTCCCTGGAAGGGCTCCTTCCTTTCTGTGTCTGCAGAGCCATTTTGCTGTTGGCTGTCTAACCCCTTGCAGAGGTCTCGAATGGCCTGGGTTCCATTTTCCAAAGCAGAAGTATCTCTGTCGTTGCCAGTTTCGTCCCTGAATTCCTCAGTCCCGGAAGGCTCCTTGACTTTGGATTTGTTCCTCAGTCGGGAAAGACCAGGCTTATAGATTTCCAGATCAGGGCGCCTGTTATCTTTACGCTGCCTGGGCGCCTTCAACTCCTTCATGTTTTCTGTGGGGAGAGAGGGAGAGAGAGAGAGAGTGTGAGTGTGTGTCACTGCAATTATGTAACAGAAAAGCAGGGCAAGATTACACACCCAAATGCTCACATTGGCAAGCAAGGAAGGAAAGGTCTCCAGAGGCCCCTGGAGCAGAAGGTGTTTTGAAATGGAAACAAAACAAGAGCTAAAATTTGGGGTTTCCATATGAGCTCAGCATCTGGCAAGGAAAAGAATCTACCTATACTTAGCATAGGAAAAAGACAAAAGTCTGTACTCTGGAACTACCAGAACTCTTATTCATTTCTCTTGGACTTCAAACAAACCAAAAGCTCCCTGATGCTTCCCTTCACCAATACTCTCTATCTACAGAACCCCCTGAGTCATCTCAGACCATTTTCCCTTTGCCTCTGGGTGTGGTTAAATGTCTCAAGTATTGTGGGATGGGTGATTTTTTTTACAAAAAAATATTGTGGAAGAGAAAAGGAATATGCACACAGCAATTCAAAGACCACAGTCTCCTCTAGGGACTTGATTCCTGATCCCACAGTCTCTAAACCTGTAGACCAATAACACAGCTATAGTAATGCCCTCCTTGAGGGAAAAAAATGGAGGGTACTGAGCACACACCTCCTGTTGGAGAAAACAGGAAGCAGCTCCTCTCACATTCTTCAACTCCACTCATGTTTACCAACTCCCTGACAGCAGCCAGCAAAGCCATTCCAAGGAAATAGCGCTCAGGCCCCCATCATCAGAACACTGAGACCAGCTGCTGCCATGACGATGGAGTGTGAGAAGGAAAAGGTTCTGCGAGGGAGTTTTCCCTGGAAGATGATAGAAGGATTGTGACATGCTCTCCAAACACCGAACTGGCATGTGCAAAAAAAAAAAAATTAGGGACTAATTCAGACACAGGAGAGCCATAACTCTTGGGATCAACTCTCAGGTTCTACCCACTCACTACCATATCTACACAGCAAGTCACTTTGCCTTTGGAAGTTCTGTTTTTCTCTCTCTGTAAAAAGGGAATGTTACTACCTGCAATGATTAGCCATGTTCATAGAAAACGTGATATGAAGGTGTGAACGTTAATACAGAACTCAGAAGAAAGGTGCTATGGAAATAGCCAGCATTGTTCTATAAACACTTAACCCTGACAGCTCGGGAATGGTAACGTCAGTCCCAAAGTTAGCTTCTCTTTTTAGTCCTATGATTGATCACTGATTAGTCTTTCAAACAATAACAAACTAGAAAAAAGGCATTTTTGCTGCCAAAAGACATTAGAATAAAAAAAATTACAGAATGGGGCTGTTGCAACAAATACAGAAGGTCATTAAATCAATTTTAAGGACAACCTTGACAGTTCACCCCAAAGAAAGATGGAAGAAGAATGTTTCTGCTGTTCAGACCGCAAAGAAGAGTTGCAGACAAGGCCAATTTCATGGTCTTTTCTCTCACTCCATATCTCTTTGTTGCTCAAAGCCCCCTAGCCCTTCCTCAATCCATGCTCTTCAAGAACTCTCAGTAGCTTTGGGTAACTGAGCAGCTCCTCCTCCATGGCTCTCTCTTCCCTGGGCTTTCATGACACTATCCTCTCCCACATGTTGTATTCCACATCTGATCACTCCTTGAGTCCCCTTGGCTGGATCACTGTCTAAACGCCACTACCTCTGTCATGGGTCCTTTTCCTCCTCTGCTCTCCCCTTCCTCCTGATTTCATAGGCTTCCACAAGTTCAAGTATCAAGCTATATATCCACATGCTCAAGTCCCACATCTGTCCACTAGATAACATGATTTGATGTCCCATGGTCATTTCAAACATAAAATGAGGACACCACCACCCACATTTACAACTTCAGAACTATTCTCAGTTCTTCCTTCTTCTTCCCCCCTCCCCCCACCCAGGTGTCACTAATGCTGCCTCCCTATCTCCCAGCTCTGAGCCCTTTTCTCTGCTCAAAGCTACCCTCCTGTCTTGTCTCTCCTGGACTACTACAATAGCCTTCTAGCTGCTCTTATCCTTTCAACCTCTGCAAAGCTACCAAAAGAAGCCACTAAAAGCACAGATCTGACCACATCTCCCCCACACCCCATGAAGCTTCAGTGGCTCCCAAGGACCTCTGGGAAAAGGGAGAAACTTTTCTGATTGTCATTTAAAGCCCCACACAACCTGGTTCCAGTCTATCTTTCCAGACTCACCCTACACTCCTCCCCTCCTGGCACTTTCCATTCTAAACATACTTCCAACTCCCAGCTCCTTGGCCTGCCCAGGACTCTCCAGTTTCCTTCCAGGTGTTACTGCCCCTATGCCCTATGTCAGGACTCTTTCCTTCCTATTATCTTGTTCTGACTCCTCTGTTCACATATTCTTTTTCCTAATAAAGCACAACTACTCCCTGGAAAGCAGGAATCATAGTCTCTGAGTCTAGAATGCCATTGTTCTGTACATAATACACACGTAAGAAAATGATAGTTCAATGGAAATCAACTGAAAAGGCCCACAGGCCCTCTCCTGCGTGGCCCCCAGCCTCTAGGAAGAGCTGTTCCTGGGCTCCCAGGCACCCGAGTGGCAGGTGGTCTGGCCCAGTCTCCCACACCATCCAGGGAAGGTATGCCATGTGCTCCTGGGGACACTTAGGTTAGGGCTTTACTTGGGGCAAGGCCTTCTAAGGACCCATTTGCTCTCTGTAAAAAAATTAAAGTGGTGAGGAGGCAGTCACAGGTTGCTTCTTTTCTCTCTCTAATTTCATTGATTTTTTTTCTTTCAGAAGCAGAAGAGATGCCAAGAAGATGGGACCAGAGGGGGTGGGGGTGGAGGGAAAAGGGAGGGCAGGGTCTGGGGCAGAGAGGAAAAGAGGGTAGGAGAAGATGTAGAACGGGGGCAGGGGAGAGAACAAAGGTGAGGAGTAAAGAAAAGGTATTGGAGGAAGAGAAGTAAGACCTGTGTGGGTAAAAGAGGTGAGGGAAAGGAGGGAAGAAGGGGTAGGACCTGAAGGTGGAGAGGAGAGAAGAGGTAAGGGAAGGAGAAAATGTAGGGAAAAAAAAGTGTTGGGCAAAGGAGAAGAGGTAGGACCTGGGGAGGAAGATATGTAAGACCTGGAAGGAGGGGGAAAAGGACCTGGGGGTGAAGAGAAGAGATAAGAGGGAAAAAAAGAGGTAGGGAAGGGGAAAGATAAGACTGGGGAGGGTGGTGGAAAGAAGAGGTGGAATGGGGGAAGAAGAGGGAAGACCTGTGGAGGAAGAGAAGAGGAAGAACACGGAGGGGGAGGAGGTAGGAAGGTGAGGACCTGGAAGAGAGGAGGAGATAGGACATAAGAAGAGGAGGGAAAAAGGAACTTGGTAGGGCAGAAGAGGTAGGAGGAGGAATAACTAGGACCTGGGAGGGGAAGGTTCGACCTGGGGAAAGATAGGAGGGGCATAAGAGGTAGGAGCTGGGGGGGAGGTAGGAGGGGGGATAAGAGGTAGGAGCT
>CM053593.1:366345624-366373289 GCA_028646575.1 Pseudocheirus occidentalis
GGGGGCGGAAGGCCGGAGGAGCGGGCGGGGCAGGCGAGGAGCTCTAAACCGGCGGCTCGAGCCCCCGCCCCTCTCGGTCCCAACTCGGCCCTCCCCGCCCGGCCCTGGCTACGCCGCCGGCCTCCCCGCAGGGCGCCGGGGGCGGGGGCTCGCAGGGGCCGGCCCAGCCCCGGAGCGGGGCGGGGCGGGGCGGCGCGGCTCACCTCGGGCGCCCGCCTGCGGGGCCAGGGTGGCCAGGATTCCCCGCAGCTCGGCCGCCGAGACCCGGACGCGCTCCAGCCCCTCCGCCATCTTCGCTGCTGCTCCTCCTGCTCCGGCTCCGCCGCCGCCACCGCCGCCGCGCGCAGTCAGGAAACCACGACGAGCGGGAGGGCGGCGCGCGCTGCTCCCTCCCTCGCCCCGCCCCGCCCCGCCCCGCCCGACCGAGCGACCCACACACAGCTACAGACACACACACAGACCCACACTGACTGACTGACACACGCACACACGCACGCACGCACGCACGCACGCGTACACACCCATCCTCCGCCTCCTCCTCCCTGTCCTGACGGAGGTACGGTGGCCCGCGAGGGAGGGAAGGCTTGGAGAAACGCGAGCGAGCTCCGGAACAAGGAGGCGGAGAGGCGCATGCCCGAGCGAGACGGCCCGGGAAGGTGAGTAGTCTCGGCTGGCTGAGAACTACCCTGTGTGCTCGCGTACTTGGGGTGCGGGTCGCCCAGCCTTCGGTCCGGGGTCGGAATTCTCGGCTGCCTCAGGTGCGGTGGAGCGCGTGTTCCTTCATCTTTAGCGGAGGAATCGGGGTTGGGAGGGAGTCACTGGGGGTGGGGCAGGCGGAAACGAAGTTCAAGGCCAGTCCCCTTGATGCCATCCGCCCCTCCTCCACTCCCGCCCGGCCGTGGCTCGCCCGGAATGTCTGAGGACGATTCGTTCGCAGACTGGGGCTCACCCTTCCGTGTGCGTGGCGTTCTGGTGACCCTAATTCCTCCGGGATGGCCTCGGCGGTCACCACCCTGGGGGGCCGACGGTCCGCTATGTACCCAAGTGCTCTAATATGAGAGGTAGCGCGCCGCCCCCATTCCTGCAGCCCATGCCCGCTAGGACCCTGAGCCCTTCAGCAGGCGGGGCGCTCCCTCTCCTGGGGACCTCGAGCTACTATGTAACCTCTGGCAGATAGCGCTGTTTTGTATCCGTCCTCAGCTAGCCCGATACCGGCCGGAGGAGGCCGGTCGATTGCCGGGTTAACAGAGGCCGATGTGGTACGGTGGACAGGTATTGAGGAGCCCAAGGCGCACAAGGAAGTGGACTTGACCGCTGACTGTCTCCGGGGCAGTCGCTCCATTCTCCAATCCCTTCCTTCCTCCCTCTCTCCCAATACAGGTAGGCGCCACTTCACACATCCTCGACCAGTGAGTAGTTTGATTCAGCAAACCAGGCAGATTCCGATAACTAATTAACATGAAAGAAGACACCTGCCTCCCAGGAGCTTACAGTTGAATGGGGACAGACAACGTACAAATAAATCTGGAGGTTGCCATATGTCCGAATTTTCCTTGGGCAAAAACCTCATTTTACCCTGAGAGGTTTTTCATCTAAAATTATGGGGTAGGACTAGATGGCCTGAGGTCCCTTCAGCTATGGTCCTACTCTGTGATTTTGTTATAATATAAAATGTGAGAGGGTTGGTGCCTATAGGCAAATTAAAAAGTTCCGACATCATAAAGATCACCTTCATTTTGAGGACTCCATATCATTTCTTTAGCTCCTGCCCCTGATCTAGGGCTTCTCCTATAAACATCTGAATCTGGCTCCTCTTTAAGTAGCTTTAAAGAGGGGGGGTGGGGGGAAGAGCCCTCTGTTCATATTTCATCAAACATCACTATAATAATGTTATATTTAGTTCTCTTATGGAAAGACCCTTTTGGCTTCTAGTACTCTCACATTCCCTGGCCTGCACAGTCCATATGAATCACAGTATCAGTGAAAGGATAAATCTAGTTTGCTACTTCAGGAATCTGCTCTTTTCTTTTTTGGTTGCCATGAGGATGAACATTCATCTTTTCAGAGAAGCCAATCCATCCTGGCTAAGTGTCCAGCTCTCGGTGATAATAGGATCATAGATTCAGAGTGGGAAGGGCCTCTAGAGGCCAGTGATTCCAGGACCCTACTCTGAGAATTGGTGCCTCTTCCTTCTCCCCCACCTCTTTTCCTGTGACTGTCTGGAAGGGTGGTCTCTGCTTCGAATGCCCCTTATCTCCTTTAAACAACCCAGGTGGTCGAGGGCTCACACAAGTGTATGATGGCTGAGTGTGTAAACACGTGGAGACTAGCCAGGTTGAACAAGAGCAGTAACTGAGCCGGCCTCAGAGTTTTTAATGGGTTATCCAAGATGAAAGACATTTCACACCCTGGATCCTTGAGTCTCTAGGCATTCTTCTAGAGGGGAGGGGAGGGGAGGGGAGGCGAGGTGTGGGGAGGCAAGGCGAGGGGAGGCAGGAAGTCCACACCATTGTCTTTCTCAGGGATCAGGGAACATTTCTAAGTTACTGGTTAGTACCCAGGCGGGGTCAAACCCACTACCACACAAACAACTCGGCTCTCAAGTAGTAAGTCTCAGTCTTTTCAAGTAGGAAGGTGGATCCTTTATATCCCCCCAAAAAGGCCTGCTGATTGAGAGAATGGCAATATTTTTCCATTTTCTCTAATGTTTTAGGTGTGTGCTCTATTACACCGTTTGATTTTCACGAAAACTTGGGGAGTATTGTCATTACTCACTGTTTCATAAGTGAGGAAATGGGCCCAGGCAGGGCAAGTGACTTGCTCGGGGTCCTACCTGTGGGAATACAGATCTGGAGCTAGGAGAGACCTTCAGCCCCCTCCATTCTGCAGGTGAAGAAACTTGGGCAGTGTCAGTATTTGAACTCGTGACCTGTGACTCAAAGGTCAGCACTCTCTCCACTGTACCATACTGCCTGTTGCTGGGCTTAATTAAAATAACAGGTAAAGAGCTTTATGAGTATCAGATATTATCATTATTATTAATTAGAGATAGTTATCATTAATTATTAGAGGCAGATAGGAGTCAGAGTACTAGGCCGGCGGTAAGGAAGACCTGAGTTCAAATCTTCCATCAGACATTTACTAGCTGTGTCACCATGTAGCAAGTCACTTAACCTGTCTTCCTCAGCTTCCTCAACTGTAAAGTATAAACAATAGCACCTATCTCCCAAGGGTCATTTTTATGATCAGAGGAGATAAAAGTGCTTAGCACAGTGCCTGGCACATAGTGGGTATCTTATGAATGTTAGCTGTTATTGCTGTAATATTACAACAGTGCTGCTCCTAGGGGAATGCCCTGGCATTGTTCCACTTCTGAGTCTCCTCCCAGTGCTGGTTTAACTCTGACACACCCTGGCCCTGCTTTCTGACTAGGCTGCCATAGACATGTGTTCTCAGTACTGCATATCCTTGGCTGATGTTAAAAAAGCTCACTCGGACATTGAGGACCTCATTCACGTCACCCCCATCCTCACAAGCTCCATTTTGAATCAGATGGCTGGCCGGAAGCTTTTCTTCAAATGTGAACTCTTCCAGAAGACTGGGTCCTTTAAGGTAAGGCTGAGGCCTTGGAGACTCCTCTTGGCTTGGATCCTGGAGCCAGGTAGACCCCATAGATCTACAGAGACCAGTTCTTGTCATGGGCCTTAATGGTGGCCAGTGGTGGTGCTACGGTGCTTCTAAAAGATTGACTCCCAGCTGGTTTCTAGTTAAAGGCTTGAAATACATGGGAAGGAAAAGGGAGCATCCTCTGAGATGCAGGGTGGTATAAGATGATATATAAGTCCAAGGGGACATAGAGATCCTCTAGGCCAGTCATGCCAGACTCAAATAAAATTAAAGGGAGTTTAATTAGAAAGCCACAAATTAACATTATCTGTGCTGTATTGTATTTTTATTTTAATCTTGCTCTGCATCAGTCCAGAGAGTTTGACCTCTCTGCTCTAGTCCCCTTATTTTACAAGTAAGGAAACTGAGGCCCAGAGGGAGGGCTTTAGATACCTTCTAGTCCACTTCCCTTCATTTTATGTGAGGAAACTGAGGCAGAGAAAGGTGACTTATCCAAGGTCACACAGATAGTAAGCAGCAGAGAAGGGAATCAAACCCCAGTCTTCAAAGTCTTAACTGTCTCGGTCCTTTTATTCTAGCTGGGTAACTCAGCTTGTCCTCTCCCTCTCCATTCCAAAGGAAGGTCATTTCCATGGCCAGAAGCTGCCCATTGAACTAGTTTACTGGCTAGTCCGTCTGTCTCTCCCCACCCCCTTCACAAAACCTTCCACCCACTTCATTGTAAAGCTCATAGATTGGACCACAATAGTTCCCAGCCTGAGCTCCACTTAATAGCTCTATTTTGGGCCCTACTGAATAGCAAGCCTGAGGGTCTTCCCCTCCCACCTTGATTTTTTTTTTTCTAATTAAAAGGGCCAATCCCTTGACTCACTTCTTAAAGAAGGCATTACCTCACTGTGAGTACTTGAAAAGGCTTTAGCCTAAAAGGTCCAGGATCTCCCACTGTGTCCTGGGTCATCACCAGTCATCTTGATGAATATCTGGTCACTGGACCCAGGTGGCTTGGGAGGAGAAAGTGAGGCTAGTGGCCTGCCTACCTGATCTCCCTGATGCTATGGTCCTCTTCAAAAACAAAGGACCAACAACCACCACTTATGTACAATGTAAAAAAAAGGCACTGGAAGACCTTGGTGCAAATGCTTCCTCCCCTGGACACTTCAAAGCTAACCATCCTGGGGAAACCACCTCTTTGTGCCTCAGTTTCTTCACCTGTAAAATAAGGGACATTAGCCTAAGTGGCTCCTAATGCTTCTTCTGGCTTTAAGTCTGCTCTCCCTCTGTGGGAGAGCAGGCTCTGATGGGGTATAAGCTCGAAATCTCTGATCTTCTGACCTGCTGACCATGTAGCAAGAGGAAGGATTAAGAGATGGGACAGCCCAGGTTTTCATTGGTGATGAATGACAATGCTGCAGTTACCCAAGAGGAACCTTTCATAGGGTGGGTTAACAAGAAGAGCCTGTTCAAACTGTGACACCAACTATGGGCTCATCATTATGGCTGGAAGGGACTGCAGAGACTATCTCATCTGACTCTTAGGGAGGAAAAAAGCCCAAAGAGGGCGATTTGATCAAGATAACTTGTTAGCCAATGGCAGAAACAAGGCTGTTTAATATATTTAGATTCAGGTGGAACTCTGCTCCGATTTTAGTCTGATTTATCTGGGCCTGATTCGTCATTTATACTTTCTGGGCCTTGGTTTCCTTATCTATACAGTGGGGATAACAGTACCAGAAGCATAAAGCCATGAATATGAAAAACATTGTAATTGTAGATGGATGAGCCAAGGCTTGTGGGTTTGAATGCAGAAGCTTTCTGTGGGGAGTCCATCAGCCTGGAAAGGACACAAGGAACAGCAGGAGTGTCAGAACTGACTGCAGCCCAAGGAACAGTCCCTGCTCACCCCAAGATTACATTCTGTGGGGGTGGGCATCATCAATAAATTAATCAACAAGCATTTATTAGGTGCTTACTGTGTTCTAGGCACTGTTGATCCAAAGACAGTGGAACAGTCCCTGATCTCCAGGAGCTTTCCTTGTGTGGGGGTGTGTGACCTCAACTGATGACACCGAGGATACAACAAATAATCCCTCCTATACTGGACTTTCCTCAAGTCCATAAATCAGTAATAACTACAGGAAAGTCTTAGGATGTTACAGTCCTACCCATCAGCCTGGAACGAAGAGCAAAGTGAAGACCACTGGCCCAAGGGCTGAGGCCCACACCACCCTCTTTCCCCACCACTATTGGCAAGTTCTGAGATCCCCTTAGTGAATTTCTGGGTTCAGATCCTTCCTCAGCCCCATACTGCCTGCGTCTGGGCCTCAGTTTCCTCATCTGTAAAGTGAAAGAATCAGACTAATTCTTGAATTGGATCAGTCCCACCTGAGTCTAAATATATTAAACAGCCTTGTTTCTGCCGTTGGCTAACAAGTTATCTTGACCAAATTGCCCACTTTGGGCTTGTTTCCTCCTCCCTAAAACAGAGTTCGGATGAGATAAGTCTCTGAAGTCTCTTCCAGCCATAACCTAGGACAGTCCCACCTGTCATGCATGCTGGCACTGTGACGAGCTTCTGCTACCTCCCTGATATGAGCCTATGAGGCTCTTCTCTGGGGTCCACTGTATTCCATTTGTGTGTGTGCAGCTCTTGGTTCAGACATGACATGTACATTTCTTTCTGCCTGTAGATCCGGGGAGCCCTCAATGCCATCTGGAACTTAACCTCCAACACTTCAGGAGATGGGAAGAAACCCAAAGCTGTGGTCACTCACAGCAGCGGGAACCACGGCCAAGCGCTCAGCTATGCAGCCAAACTGAAAGGTATAAGAACGGACTGCTGCCATATGAGCATTCGGAGGGGTCGGGCCAGGCTTCAGAGGTGATTCTGACACTGTTTGCTCATCTTAGTACTACCTCGAGGACTGTAAGAAAAGCATCTTTAAATTCTGTAGTACCAAAAGAGAGAACCACCATTAATATTTCAGTCACGTGACTTTATTTCCCGGATAGAGATCTCCTTGTTCCCTCCCCTCTTACCTTCTTGTTCTTTATCTACACATTGCGTTCCCTCCTCCTTACCCCCAGCAGAGCTTTGTCTGCTAAGTTCTGTCTTTGCATCTCTGGCACCTAGCACGGTGCCTCACATACAGTAAGCACTTAATAATTCCACATCTAGTACTTTGCTTGAATTCAGTGAGGCTTCCTGCTTGTGACACTGGGTAAGTGTCATGCAACCTTTTCAAGCCTGTCTCTGCCTTTGCAGTACAGCCTCTCATAATGCCTAACTCCCAGGGGCTACTGATTTAGGTCACATGTTGCTCCAAATCTGAAGCCCTACATGCAAGCATCACATAATCCCAACCAGAGGGATGGTGATTGATCAGAAAGACCCCCAAATTTCATCCTTTGTAAGAATCCTAGACTTGGAGCTGGAGGTGGTCCCAGCCCCCAGATTAAGAACCCTGCTCTAACCCAATCCCCTCATCCTATTAATAATTACAAGTCTAACAGAGTTGAAGAACCCAGGCCTCCTAACTCCCAGTTCTCCCACACCATGCCCCCAATGGCAACAAGTTTTGTTTCAGGAATTCCTGCCTATATTGCGGTCCCAAGAACAGCCCCTTCCTGTAAGAAATCAGCAATCCAGGGCTATGGAGCCACCATTGTAGACTGTGAGCCCAATGATGAGGTAATGGGTCCAACTCCTTATGTGGCCAGTGCCAATGATTTTGGGGGGGGGGGGGGGGGGGCTTCTTTGCCATTACCTACAAATCAAGGGTTGCCTTTATGGTTTTTCTCGTCCCTTTAGTCAAGAACAGCTGTGGCAGCAAGAATTATGAAGCAAACTGAAGGGACAATGGTACACCCCAACCAATCCCCAGCTGTGATGGCAGGCCATGACACCATTGCTCTGGAAGTGCTCGAGCAGGTACGACAGCTGATGAGGTTTGTGTCCAGCCTGATGACAAGCATTCATTCATTCACTGCTGTTTCCTTAGGTTCCTATACAAGTATTTTGTATTTTTACTCCACAGGTTCCCACGGTGGATGCCTTGGTGGTTCCCATGGGGGGTGGAGGGTTGACCTCAGGAATAGCTATTACAGTCAAGGTAAGACCCTTCATCTAGCCAAGGAAACAAAACAAGTCCTACCTCCTTTTATCTCTTATATAAAGACAGGCACTCAATCATATATATATATATTTACTATTTTACATTTTCTTTTCCTGTTGTGGACTATTGAAAGAAAGCCATCCCTTATATCAAAGAACAGAAACAGGGTTCGAGAAAATAAAAGCTACAAAAACGTAACATTTGTGTAAAGCCTGAAAAGTCCATTTAAAAGAACCTAGTGAGAAACCTAGCAGGGAAAATTCAGTTCCACTAAGAGACGCTGTTTGAACAAACTGCTTTTAGTTGAAAAGTTTTGTTATTAAAGGTGACTAAGGCTAAAACCTTTTCTACCCTAGACAGCCCTTACTTAAACTCCTACCTCAGGTACAACTTTACCAAGTAGCTAAATTTACAAGACAAAGCCTGGGTAGAGCTTCATCGGCCCCTGCTGGCCCCATCCAATTTCCTCTTGAGACAAAGCACTGACTGCACCTTGGAAAGGCAGCTACTGCCTGCTGGCAGTCTGGCCCTGGGCCCTGCTCAAACATGCACACACTGGAGCGCAGGGAGGCAGGTGTGCACATGTACACACATACACAAAGCTGACCCTGAGCCCTATCTGGCCTATCCCCCCTCAAGGGCATGCTTCACATGAAATAGAGCAGATGGTAAGTTTAAAGACCCCAAAGAGCTACCTGACATCACACTGTGTTTTATTGTCTTGGCCATGCTCAGGAGGGCTTTGGAGCTCTTTGCAGTGAGCTTGGCTGGGCTTGTCCGGACGCTATGCCCAGTGTCAGACGTTCAGTGCTCTCTTGACAGGCGCTAAAACCAGAGGTAAAAGTGTATGCCGCAGAGCCCTGCAATGCTGATGATTGCTTCCAGTCCAAGCTTAAAGGGGAACTCACCCCTAACCCTTCTCCACCAGTCACCATAGCAGATGGGCTTAAATCAAGCATCGGGCCCTACACTTGGCCTATTATAAGGGACCTGGTAGATGAAGTCTTCACTGTCACTGAGGATGAAATTAAGGTGATGAACCTCAGAAACCAGAGGGGGGGGTGGGGCAGATGCCAAGGACCTGGGCTCTTTGTGACCTCACGTGGCCATGAGGCTCCTGAGGGCCCTGGGGAAGAAGGGAGGGCAGCACCTGAGCCTTTTGCTTGTCCCTGTCCCCTGCTCAGCACAGGCTCTCTCTTTTGGCCCACAGCACGCCACCCAGCTGGTGTGGGAGAGGATGAAGCTTCTCATAGAGCCCTCAGCCGCAGTGGGAGTGGCTGCTGTGCTGGGTGAGCGGTTCCAGAAGGTAGTGCCTGCTGCCCAGGACATCTGTGTGGTTCTCAGTGGGGGGAATGTAGATTTGACCTCCCTGGGATGGCTGAAGCAGCTAGAGTGTGAGGAGGCTCACACCCTCTGAACTGAGAGAGATACCAGGCTTTCACCCCTAGGACCCCACAGCAAGCAGCCCTTATTCCATGTCCACTTCAAGCTCTGGGGAGATTTCATCTTTTGACCAGGGCAGGGGCTCTGGCACATAAGGATCATAAGTCCATTTGGGGAAGACACGTTTGTACAGATTCATCAACACAGTGTCCTGAGATTTCAGCTGTCCATCAAATGTGCACTTCATGTGGCCATGAGTACCTAGGAAGCAAAGAACTAAGCTCAGGCAGGTAGCCCTGAACAAGTCATGTTTCCTCCTCTGTAAAAATGGGGGTGGAGGGTGGGCAGATGGCCTCCAAGGTCCCTCTCCAGCCCTGGCTCTACAGACTTCCACAAGTAGGAAAACCCAAGTAGTTCTAGAGGAGGCCCTGCAGCACGGAGCCACCTCACATCATACCTCTGGAGATCACATCCAGTAAGGATAGCCCTAAGCTGATGGCAGAAACTGCCACTCCCAGGGACCAACCCCTCTTACCAAGTGGCTCCTTGATGTGTCCTCTGCGACCCCATTTAGTTCTCAATTCCACTGGTTTAAACCATAGCACATCGTCTAAAAACAATCGATTAAGAAATGTTTAGTGAGCATCGTCTCTCACGGGCCAGGCACACAATTACAGAATGCAGGGTCTTTTGGGGTGAGAGGATCTCTGGCACCACGGGGAGGCAGCAAATAAGCACATTAGCATGGAGATGGGAATGAAAAGCAAGGTGACCAGAGAATGTACAGGAGACCCCAATGAAGTAAACCCACAAACAAGGACCAACACCTGATCAGAGCCACCTGAAAGCTGGAACCCTGAGGGAACGGCAAAAGGAACTCTTGCCGGCACGTAGGACAGAAAGGCCTCCCCACCTCAGTGTTCACCTGCCCAGAATTTAGTATTAGAAGAGACCATAGGGGGCGCAGTGAAGAGAGCACCGGCCCTGGAGGCAGGAGGACCTGAGTTCAAATCCAGCCTCAGACACTTAACACAAAAACTAGCCGTGTGACCTTGGGCAAGTCACTTAACCCCAACTGCCCTCCCCCCCCCCCAAAAAGAAGAGACCATAAATATCTTCCAGTAGTTCACCCCACATATTTTAGGTTTAGGTAACCAAGGCCCAGCAAGGGCAAGAGGCATACCCCAAGTCCCAGGTCAAGTTGTGGAGTTCTTAGTGAGATTTTGCAAATGGGCCCTTTGGGTTAGTCATCAGACACCCTCCCCACCAAATTAAATCTCTGACACCAAAGGCCACCAGATTCTCCCCTTCCTTCCCCCTCTTACCTACCTCTGTTAAAGAACATGTAACGGACTACTGCCATTTTGGTTAAGATCTTGAAAGGATGCCCACTCAGCACAAGTCTCTTGATGACCATCCTGTCTGGATCCACAGACAGGAGTGAGCCTGTAGCAATGAGGCTGTGCTGGCCTAATGGGGTTGGGGGACAAAATCATTTCAGAAGTCAACATGAGCTCAGTAATCTGTGAAGAGCAGCACAAATAAGGTAGCTGACAAATGGCAGGGCCTCTTCTCTCCCCCCCCACCCCAGTTCATTTCAGATCTTAATCCCTTTCCAAAGAACAATGTAGACCCAAAAGGAATGAGGCCAGCCTGCAGATTTCTCCCACTTTTTGTCCAACCCCACAGAGCTCTCTTGTAACCATCCCAAGAGCCTTTGGGCAGCACCCCCCACACCCTCCATGCAGAGCCACCAAGCTGACCAGGTCCCTGGCCTTTTCCTCTCTATAATCTAATAAAAATAATCTAAACATCAAATAACTAGATGATGCTCATCCACTGGAGCTCCCCTCCCCCCCACAGCTGCCCTCCAGGCTCTAGCTCACCATCAGGCTTCTGTCTGAAGAGCAACACTGAAGCCGGAGGGAAGGTGATTGGAGCATAAACTGTCACCACCAAGGCCACACCAGGACGAAGGAACCGCTCAGCTTTGTGCTTATCCACTAACACAGAAAGAAAAAAGTTAAGTAGCATATGGGGCTCAGGAAAGTGTGAGCTTGTACTCTGAAAGCAACAGTCCCAGGAACAGGGAGGAGGGGCAGTGGTTCATCCACAACCTCCAAGTACCAGCCACCCCCAGCCCATGCCTGAGGCAGCAGCAGACCTGCAGTGTGCTGGGAGTACAACGGGGAGGCTCTGAAACGCCGGAAGCCACAATGGAAGATCATCTCCTCTTTGGATTTCACAGGCTCCAGGTTACCAGCATGTCTCCTCACCACCATATTCAGCACCGACATCTGCACAATTAGGGATGAATCAATGAACAGCACAGAGAATTCTACATCCATTCTCAAGGCCTACACGCCCTCAGAGGAGCCAACACAGGCCCCACAAGAGTTCCCAGGCAGAATGCCCCCCTTCTCAATCAAGGGCCAGGAATGCACTCCCAAGTGATGTGATAGAGAGAAAAAGCCCCCCCCATACCGGTCAGGGCCCCAATCACTCCCAAGTGGCTGAGGTCACTGCCAGTCTTTCACCATGGTTGCTCCAAGACCCAAACACATTCAGCTGCCTCTGCCCCCCTCCCCACCATCCCCCCGTGACTCTCCATGCTGCTGCTAGCAGGCCAGATGGAACGGTCTGTCACCCTGGCACACGCCTTTTAAAAATGGTGCTACCTCATGGCAGAGCAGATGCAAACCCAGAGACCAACCTCAGATCAAGAAGCCTCAGAGCCACACACAATACACATCACTAGATGCTTCAGACAGGTTCAGACATTCTGGCTCAAACCATCACTGGCTTCTCCATTCTCTGTAGCCTTGAGCTCAGAGAACCAAGGCACTCAAAAGTTTCAAGCCCTAAGGACAATCTATTCACAGCCCTAGAAAAGGAGTTTGAGGTTCCTAGCAGAGGAAGAACGGATCCTCCTCTCCCTCCCAAGGACACTCACTTTCTGTTCATGTGGTAGCAGGGAAAACATGACCAGAGGTGCCCCCTGCCTGAAGCTCTCACCCACTGAGGCAGGAACTCCACAGACGTGCAGCGTCACATACCAGCCAACCTGACAAGAAGAACCGAGGCAAGCCCAGTGTTGAGCGGACACTCTAGTGGGTAGAAAGTAGGACATCTAGACAGGTACTACCACTCCCATTATGCACCCTGGCCTTGGAGAAGCTTCAGGGCACAAAGGTGATGCATCTCAGAGATGTCTCAGTCAGGTTTAGACATTTCAGCCAACATCACGAGCTTCTCTCCCTCATCCCTCCTCCTAGGCCTAGCTACTCCTTCCTAAAGAAGCACTGGAAAGGACAGAGTTAGGGGAAAGCTAGAATGGGTATGGACCGCTGGGGGCACTGGGTGTGCAGAGCACCTAGCCCTGAGTCAGGAAGGCCTCAAACACTTACTGGCTGGAAGACCTTGGGCAAGACACTTTACCCTGATTGCCTCAGTTCCCTTACA
This sequence comes from Pseudocheirus occidentalis, assembly GCA_028646575.1. Taxonomy (NCBI): domain Eukaryota; kingdom Metazoa; phylum Chordata; class Mammalia; order Diprotodontia; family Pseudocheiridae; genus Pseudocheirus; species Pseudocheirus occidentalis. The sequence continues at coordinate 366,358,209 of CM053593.1, forward strand.
GCAACAAGAACAAGATGGGTACCTCAGCCCCTTCAGATTCTCCTTCCTCAAGCTCCTTAAAGATCCGTTTCCTAGTTCTGGAAAAGTCCTGAAACTGAAAAATCCGAGCGTAATCCTGAGGCAGATTTTCCTTGGGATCCCATGGAGACGTACGGAAGCTCTTAAGGCCTCTGTATTTCTGAAATCTAGACATACGGAAATATCAGACATAAACAAGTCAGAAGGGCTTCATGGAACCTGTCAAGACGTCCCCTTCATTCATGATCCACCTTGGCTGAAGAATGAACTCTCCACCACTTCCCAAGACAGACCAAAGGAAGAGCTTGGACTAAGCCTGGACTCCTCAAACCCCAAACCAAACAGGCCTGGCCACAGGCTGCCACCACCCCAGACCAGGGCCAAAACAGCCAGCAGGCCAAGGGAGCACCTCGCTTCTGACACGTACAATTCCCAGACTCTTCATCCTGAAGACTGAGACCTAGAGCAAGTCACTTATCAATCAGCATTTATTAAGTGCTTGCTCTGTGCCAGGCATACTGTTAACCATGGTGGGATGCAAAGAAAAGCACCTCTCCCTCAGTAAAAACTGTGACCTCAAGGAGCATAGAGAAGGCCTCTAATGGAGAGCTCATCTCAGCAGGAAGGCTTCAGCTCCTCTTTCAGTTTTCACACTCCCATAATCCTGATCCACTCTGAGCTGCCAGGCCCCAACTTCCTTCAAGCCCCAACTTCTCCATGAGGCTTTTATCCCAACCCACAACCACCTTTCCCTTCACCACAAAAGGAGCCAGACTTGTCTTCAAACCTCAGAGAAGACAATGAGGGAAAACAGTAATTACGGGGGCAGAGAGGCAAGTGGAGGCTTGATCAGCCTCAACATATAACATCCTACAGGACCACTGCCTTAGTGAGGAGGGTCCTCCAAGTGAGGCTGGGCTCTCCTAAAGGAGACTCTTTATTCAGAAATGGCTCACTAGAAGCCCTTCCCTGAGTCTTACAGGATCCAAGCTCAAAGGGTTAGAAGGGCCCTCCTGGGCTGCTTGAGGCAAGTACAGAGCTGGCAGGTGTCAGGGGCAGGACTTGAACTCTGATCTTCCTGACCTCCTATCCACCACACGCAACTCCATATCATGCTACTGGTGGCAAACAAGAGCCAACTGACCGGATTCTCGCTGCTATGTCCCTGGGGGTGTCTACTTCATCTGGAAACATCTCATCCAGCCTTTCCTGCTTGTATTTCTCTAGCATTTGTTCCTCAGCCTCTTCATCAATCTTCTCATCATACTGATCATCTCGAACAGATTCCCCTATGGTCATGGTCTCACATTCCTCTTCACTTTCCTCAGCCTGGAAAAAAGATTCCCCTTGAACAAGTGATCCAACCTCTCTGGGCCTGGACTTGTTCATCTGTAACAGTGAGGAAGGACAGAGGCAGCCCTGACCCTCACCCCCACCCCAATCTGGCTGTGTGACCCCGAGTAAATGGCTTGACCTCTCCATGCTTGAACAAGCAGGCAACACCCAAAGACTCCCTCCATGGCAGAGAAGGCAGAGACCTGCAGCAGGCCTAGTCCCTGTCCCTTATGACCTGTCTCACCCCTCCTTTAGGTCTTGGTTGGGGCTCAGATGAGATCACATATGTACATGAGGCATTTTGAGGATTAGGAAAGGCTAAATTAATGCCAATTCTCATCCAGTATGCTAAGGATATTTTCATCCTCATGGGTCTTTCCAGAGACAGAGAGTGAAGTCCATCCCCCCATGAGAAGTCTCTTCCCATTTCAATGGTGGTTCCTGGACCACAGCCCTTAAAGCCAGCCAGTCAGCCCCTCATGGAGCCCCTTGTCTAACCCAAGTGGATATCAGAGCTCCCAGGGCCTGGCTATAGCCCTGTCCTCCATAAGGAAAGGCACAAGCTCCACAGACTGCCCTCAGCCTCACTCACCTCAGAATCTTCCTCCTCCATGAAATCCTCAGCCTCTACATCGTCTTCCTCCTCATCCCCGCCACTGCTGCCATCTTCCTCATCCACAATCCATTCAGCCTGGTAACTGGATGTTCCTTTGGGGACTTTCTTCACCACTTTGACTCTTTCCTTTAAGAAGTCTGCCAAACACATTAAGGGTCAGGACAACGTGAGAATTCATTTAGCTTGGTTATGTATTTGTTAGAAGCATCTTTTTTTTTTTCTCTTGTATGGGAGACGGTTGACGGGAGAGAAAATAAATGTTTTCTAATTTAAAATATAAAATGAAAAAAAGTTAAGCAAAAAAAAAAAAAAAAAAAGGCTTGCAAAGTATGACCTAAGGGAGTGGCCCCCTCTTTCTCTCTTACTGCTCAAAGGACTCTCACATGCAGCCCAAAAACTGGCTCTCTTCTAATCTAAGGAAGTCTATGGAGACATAACGAAGTCTACCTCCAAATTCAGCCTCACTGCCAAGAGACACCAACCTCCTACCTCCCACTTGGGAACCCCCCTCTCCTGACTCCACGCTGACTGAATGACTCCAGGATCAAAGCCATGCTCCACTGTTCAGGATGCACTTCCATTTTCTGCACAACCAAGCCTGGCTGCCTGCCCTGCAGGCTGGACCTTGATTGTAGCAGGGGCCCAGGAATGAATGACCAATAGGGGCACCAACCCTTTGCCTCATTCAACTCCTCCTCAGTGGGCCAGGTTTGTTCTCCCTCCATGGGGTCTGGAACCACCTCTGACTGGAGAGATTCCTGTCGAGCAGGATCTGCCTTCACTAGGACCTTAAGATCTTCCTCCATCTCAACAGCACCATGGGCATCAGCAGCATCAATCTGAGAGAGAAGAGTGAAGGTCTTTCCTTACTGAGAACAAAGCATGGATGCCATTCCCCATTCCCACTCCCCAACTACAAATCAGAACGAGGCTGCCCTGGCCGCCGGCCCCATCATACTGAGCTTGGCATCCTCCACCCAGAGTCTCTCGCCCACCACAGATGGCATGGTAGCAGAATGGACCATCTAGAAGTTTTTAACATTCATTTTCTTCGGGGCAGCTGGTGGTACAGTAGAGTACTGGAAGATCAGAAAGACTGGAGTCTGATTCATGCTGAAGACTACTGTGTGACCCTAAACACCTTACTTAGCCTCCTTCAGCCTGTTTCCTCACCCTTAAAATGGAGACCATAACAGCACCCACTTCCCAGGGTTGTTACAAAGGTCAAATGAAATTATATATGTAAAGCACTTTGCAGATCCTCGACAACCATACAAATATTCACAATTATCATTATGCTAAGGGTTCATTTCACAATAGGGCGGTTTCACTTGGAGCTAAATTCAACCTTGCTGAGGGAGATTAAGGCTATGTTTTTCTAATCAATGCCTTCTCTATCGGGGCCACACACAGGTCCATGGGCAGAGAAGCCCTGTTTGGTTGATGTAACTCACTTCGTTTTATGGCAGGAACAAAAAAAGATCCCTTTCCCTTCCTACACTCTAATGTATCCTACATGTGGTTGCCACACTTTGTTAAAGTCATGTCCAACTCTTTGTGACCCATTTGGGGTTTTCTTGGAAAAGATAATGGAGAGGTTTTTGCCATTTCCCTCTCCAGATAATTTTACAGATGAGGAAACTGAGGCAAACAGTTAAGTGAATTGTCCAAGGTCACACAGTCCATAAGGTGTCTGGGGTTGGATTTGAATTCAAGTTGAGGCTTCCCGACTTCAGGCAGGGTGCTCTGCACACTACGGTACCTAGCTGCCACAGTAATCTTCCTTAAATGCTGCTTTTCTGAAATACAGGATTCCAAGAAGCCTGCTCTTAAATTTTCAATGGCTCTCTTATTTCCTAAGCCATCAGGCCTGCCTATTTCCACCCACCTCAGCAACCTCCATTTTCCAACACTGCCCCTCCTCCCCAGTCAGGTAGGGCAAAGTCCTTGCTAGTACATGACTGTGCCCTGTTCAAATTGCACCTGTCCCTTTATCCATTTTATTCCCCTCTCCTGGAGAGTCCTTCCCTGTAACATAAACTCCTTGAGTGCAGACCTATCACCTCCTTGGCCTTGGAAACTATGGCCTTAGTACAGCCCAAAATTACATTCACATGCCTGACTCATAACGAACTGCCATCTACTAAAACCTATAGATTTTTTTCCAGACCAACTGTTGCCGAACCAAGTCTCCTCCACTGGATGATTTCATCCCTCAACCATGACTCGGATAAAAGCACAGAAGTGCCCCTAGTCTATTTTATGATGTATCCTAATGGAATAAAAGCACTAATTAAATATCTACTATGTGGCAATGTCAATCTACAGAGTTGGCCATAACTATCATCCTCTTTCCAGTAACAATAACAAAAAATTTAAAAAGTAAAAAACAAACAAATGTGCTGCCAGCTTCCTTGGAAACCAGCAATCACTGGTAGGCACAGCTCAGTCTGTGATCCCACACACCTGCATTGCCATGTCTGAGCCTTTGCTGGCCTTAATCACTCCGGGATTTAAAGGAAAAGGGTCTGCAGGTGCATCAATCTGCTTGATCTGGAAATCACCATGCCCAACGATATGCAGGAGACGGTTTACATTGAGAGTCTGCCCACGCACATAGCCTGACACTTTTAAGGTGCCCACCAAGCTGCTCTCTTGGCTGGGCACAAAGTCAGCAGCATGGGCAAACAAGTAAGAGCGCCGGTCTCGAAAGGCCAGACGCCGCTGCTTCTGGTTAGCCAGCTGTCGCAGGAGCAGCACAGCATCCTGGGGTGTGTCCAAATGGAGCAGTTTGTCTCCTGGAAATCGCTTCTCTAAGACCTTGCTCAGCTTCTTCTTAGCTTCTGCTTGTTTTTTTGGGAGAAGGCCCCCAACCCCTTGGAGGGCTAAAGCTGGGGACAAAAGAAACAGGCAAGTAGTTAGAAGCCACAAAAATCCATTGCAATTAATGAACCACTCACCCTGCACTAGGCATGGATCACTGGGCCCTGTCCAGAGGTGGTAGGCAAGGGATATGGGATGATATCCCATAAACCAATACTATATGGGTCCCCTAAGAAGAGGATCCCTCTCCAAGAGATTGCTGATAATCATAACTCACTCACAATAGGTAGGAAGCCCTTGGGCAAAGAGGCAAGAGAGGCAGTAATCGCCTGTGCTGTCCCAGCCCTCCACTGGATCCAGGATAAAGAGGATGGTATCAGCCACTTTGGCAAGGTCCAATACAGTGTGCAGATCCCCTGGATTCAGAAGGCAAAGTCAACAATGGCATCAGCAAGACATCACGGGCACTTGGAAAATACTAAGAACCTTGGCACCTAACTATGAAGGTAAGCTCAACCCACGGCTACTCTCTTGGCCTTTTACCCACCTGGTTTTGCAGACGTAAAGAACCATCGATGCTTCAGCTGAGGACACAGCAGCACGAAGCTTGGCATCCCAGCCTGCTCCCCCACAGGCACAACCTTCTTGTCTGTGTTCTGGAGCAGCTGCAAAGCCTCACCCAGGGAAACCCTCTCATGCAGGGGCACCAGCAGCACCTGATGAGGTGGTCCATCCTTGCTGCCCAGTTGACGCTTTTCTGCCAAAACCTGAGAACAAGGAAGAGAAGCGAGTGGGCACTTTGGAGGTAGGACAGTATGCCCTATTACCCCTCACTCTCATACTCTGTATTCCATTCAAGTAACATCTCTACCTTGAGAGGACCAAAAGATTTAGAGACTGCCTAATACAATCTCCAGTCTTAGAGAGGAAACAAAGTCTTACTGAGGGAGAGAATTTGTTCCAGGTCACCCAAGTCGTGAACAGCAAGACCAAGGTGAAAACCCAGATTCTCCAACTCTTAAATCCAACGGTTATTTGCCTGTACCACACTGCCTCTAAAGGCATCTTGCACCTTCACCCAGCCCCAAGAGACCAGGATGCTCTATCTATACTGTACACCTGACCTTGGACTCCAGGGCAGGTCCTACGTTGTCAGGCACTGGGCACGATGACAGAAGCAAAAGGAGAAAAGTGGTAAGGCCAGTCTTAGAGGAGTTTATATTCTGGGGTTTGGGGGTGGGGGTGTCAGCAGGACTTAACTAATCGAGGAGGTCTCAGAAAGGCTGCAGGGGGAGGCAGGAGGAGACGAGCCTGAAAAAGGAATCCAGGGAGGCAAGGAAGGCTTTTGCGCAGTGAAGATTCATGATAACTTATTTCTTAGGAAGATTACTTTGAAAATAGCGCGGAGGAAGGCCAGGGAAAGATCAAATAGGAGGATATGACGATAATTTAGATAAAAGCCGCCCGAACGAAAGCGATGGCCACGTGAGCGGGAAGAAAACTGGAGTTTCTCGGGGATGCTGCGGAAGTAGAACGGGAAGGGAAGGGGAGAAGAGGGGGAGGTAAAAAGAGACAGAGCCAGGGAGGGGTTCGGGGGAGGCAGCCGCGCAGGCCAGACGAAAGCTATCAGCCCCCCACCCCCGAGGGGCCGGGTCGGAGCCTTCCCCTCCCCCCCTTGCCTCACCGCCTCCTTCTTTTGCTTCCGAAGCTGGCTGGCCCGGTGCCTCTGGTCCACTCGGCTCAGCTCCTTCCTCGCCTTCTTGCTCAGAACTTTCACGGCCACGCGACCTGGAAGGCAGACCCCAGAGGAGAGGCGCGGCTGTGAGTGCAGGGCCCTACGGGAACCGAGGAGGGTCAGGCCGGGGCGGAGGAAGGCCTTCTGCGTATGCAAGACTGCAGAAAGGGCTGAGCTGACCCCTCCTTCCGCCCGCTCCAAGGACCCCCTCACCTTTGCCGTCCCTCTGCGCGGAGCTCCGACCCCGGTGCCGCCCGCCCTTGTGAGCCTTATTCTGCTGCTTAAGCGGGCCGGAGCGGTGAACCACCATCTTGCCCCACACGTGCGCGGGCCTCTCACTTCTTGTGCTAAGCCGAGTGGTTCCGGTTCCGCTATCGTAAAGACCTGAGTGGGTGGGGTTTCGCCGGAGAGGGGCGGGGTTTCTCCAGTTCTAAGGTAGTTCACTCCGTAGCCAATGGGAGAACAGTATTTGAGATACCCCGCCCCTTCGCCCCCCACCCGTCCCCAGCCTACCGCGTTCCAGCCTTCCCCCACGTGGCCACCTGCGGGCTGGGGGCTTGAAAAGGAAGTTTTGTGGGGCTCCTAAGGGAGCGTCGCTCGGCCCTTGGACTTTGTTTCTTCTCTCCTCGTTTGCGGGAGCGCTCTCCTTTGGTTTGTGGGGCGGGAGGGGCTGGTTGGCCGTTTGCTCCTGACTGGGGAGGCCCCGCCCCCTAGGCCCTTCTGAGCTCCTGGCACAAGGAGACCAAGCCTCGTTGGCTCCGAGTCTGGTCCTGTAGCCTGGAGCTAAGTCGTGACTTCTCCTATTCACGTCTTCGGTTTTCCTCTTCCCTCGGTTCAGGGCCCTAGTGCCCTCGGCCTTTCTGCAGAATTCCCCTGGGGAATAAAGGGTTTAGAATTGGAAGGGCCCTGGGAGGTGATCTCAGCACCATTGTCATCAACAAGAAAACAAATAAAAATAAAGTAAAAAAAAATGTATTAAGCGCCCAGTGTGTTCCTGGCGCCGCGCTACGTCCTGAGTGCCACAGACAAACAAAGGAACAACCCGCCCAATTTCCTACATCTGCCGGATCCCTTCGCGAAAAGGAAAACGGCTCAGAGAGGGCAGATGCCTGTCAGCCTAGGCTCTTCTCCCCTAACTTCTGGCATTGGAACTGAGGCAAATATGGCCTCAGTCTCCTCCAACACACGCACACACACTCTCCTGTGGCTGTCCCATCCAAGACCCGGAGTTTGCAGCCCTGCGACCGCTCCCCGCCCCAGGCGGTGCCTGCCCCGGAACGAATCCTGAGGCAGTCAAGTCAACCAGCATAAATTTATTAAGCACCTGTTTAAGTTCTGTTTATTTGTTATTATTAAGTTATCTGTTCATTTGTTATTAAGCAACTGTGCTAAGCGTAGGGGATTCAAAGATAAAAAAAATGGCCCCTGCTCTCCAAGAGCTCACACGTTGGGGAGACTACACGTAAACAATTCGGTACAAAAAGATACAGCCAGATAATTCTCTGGAGATCATCTCATAGAGAAGGCAGAGGAGCGGAAAGAGCGAGGGAGCGAGCAATCCATATTTAATCACCCGAATCCCCAGGCTGGAGTGCTTGTCCAGCCTTTCGAAAGTCCTGCTAGCCTAAGGCCCGCCCAAGTCCCGAGCAAGAAGCAGAGGGTAGCTCCCTGCTAGCCCTGAAGGACTAATATTACTGCCCTAGAGCCTGCCGCAGTTGTGGGGTTTTCAATCTGCGGGCCTCGGCTTGTGGGTGCTCGCTCCCGTCCCGTTGCCTATGCCTTCGGATTGATCTCCCTGCCCGGCGGGATAAGCCGTTATATTTGGGTTGCATCCACCCTTTGAAGGGCCCGCTACTTTTCAGTCGGATGAAGGGTCTGCGTCTTCTCTCCAAGCCTCCCACTTCCCGGGGGGGGGGGGGGGGGAGGGTTACGGCTGTTTTCTCTCCCCCACCTCCAAAGCCTCCCAGGGGAGTATGACTGCATTCTCCCCTCCCTTCTCTCCACCCTCCCGTGTCAATGGAGGTGGATGAGTGGGAGCCTCCACAATGCGCCAGGCGCACGCCCTCCCGGCTAGGGGTGCGGGGGTGGGCGGGGGGAGCCCGTTGCCATGGCGGCGGCTGCCGGTTGGCACGCCGCTACCCAGCCAGCCCTCCTCACTTCCCCAGCCCCAGGTAGGCGCTACCTCCCCCTCTTGCCTCCCCAAGCCCCCCCGGACGTGGGAAGGGGCCGGGCCAGACTCCTGACGTCTGTCTGTGCCGGGCTCGGAAGATGGCTGCGGAGCTGAACGGCGGGCAGCGGCTGCGGCGGCAGCTGCAAGGTTCCAGGAGCGTGGCGGCAGCGGCGGCCTGGGGCTCCGCCTTGCCCGCGGGCAGCTGAACCGCTGAGGACGGGATTAGGCTCGGCGGCCAGTGGCAGCAGCTCGGGCTAGCAGGCGCGGGGCTCCGCTCCCCCGGGCACCATGAGCCGCACCGAGGACGCGGTCAAAGAGAAATTACTGTGGAACGTCAAAAAGGAGGTGAGGTTCGCGCGGGGATGCAAGGAGCCCAGTCCCTGAGGTCCCAGTGGGTGCATCCCAAAAAGCCCCAGCATGGGCAGGGGAATTGGACTCCAGAAGGTCCAGCCTCACAATGGCCCCTTACTTTAAGGCCCCGGTCTGGCTTTGGAGGGATCCTCTCTGATTTGGGAGGACCCTCCCCGAGGCGGCTTGTTTTCTCCTTGGTCCCTGCAGCTCCCCACCCTATGACGGCAGCAGCAGCCGGTTAGCTAGGGGGAGACAGGTCGTTGATCCCGTGAAAGAGAGATTGGGGCAGGGAGCGGGGATAAGATTCATTCATTTGAAGCCCAGCAGGAGAGGGGAACGGGGTGGGGGGGGGGGGCGCGGTTTCTCCATGGATTCCCTTGGGAGCCGGGGCAATTCAGGGCACCCAACCCCCAGCTCTGCGACTCGAGGGTCGTTGAACTTGGAAGCTTAGCTCCCCCGCTCTCGGGACCTGGGACTTTACTGGAGAAGGATTTTCCCTACCCAGACTATTTCTCCCTCTTCCCACTCTCTTAAGCCAAACCACCACAATGTTGTCTGAAAAAAACCCGTGTGATCTTCTACATTTTCAGCGCGAGTGAACCCCTGCACTTTCATAATAGTGATACCCCCTTCCCCAGTTTCCTTATACCTTGTCGCTCTGGCCTCTTCTATTCCCTGTTGCTTTCAGATGCCATCCCCCCTTCTATTAGTGTGATTCCCTCCCTTGAAATCATAGCTGCCCTGCCATGTTCTATCCCTTTATGGGGTTCATCTCTGAATATGTCCAGTCGACCCAGAAGCATTTATTATCATACTCAAGCTGATGGAACCCCTTTCTCTGCATCCTGCTCCTGCCTAGCTTTGGGGCCCTGTCTTCCAACCATAGACATCCCCATACCCACACATCCCAACCCTACTTATGAGCTATGTAAGAACAAATGTCCCTAGAGAAAAAAAGAGCCCCACCCCAGAACCTAAAGGGAAAGGGGGAATACTTTACTTGGGGGATGAGGGATATTGGGCTGTGTGGTAGACCCCAGGCTAGATGGTTTCTTAGACCTTGCAAAAGGCTAAGTGGAAGTCTGGCAGGATCCGGGAGGCTGATATACGGACCAGTTTCAGGACCCAGGATAGGCTGGTCTCCCGGGTCATTGGGGGTAGGAATACTGCTTCTTAGCAAAGACTCCCCTTTTCCCTCCTTCAGGAAGGACTACAGAATTTCACACACACACACACACACACACACACACACACACACACACACACACACACACACACTCACTCTCTCTCTCTCTCTCTCTCTCTCTCTCTCTCTCTCTCTCTCTCTCTCTCTAACCCAAACCTAAAGCTGACTGCCTTTCCTTTATATATCCATTCTCTTCTCTTCCACAAAAGTAAGATTGAAGCTTCTGAAATTTGAAGGCTGCCTCCTAAGTCAATCAGCCAGTCAACAAGCATTTATTAAGGGTTTTCCCTATCTGCCAGGCACTCTACCAAGATGCAAAGAAAGGCAAAGACAGTCTTTGCCCTGAAATATTGAATATCCCAATCTTCCCTATTAGTGTGAGGTTCCCAAATGCACCTGGATGAACGTAGCCAGGAAGACATTAAACATGCCAGATCCCCAGGCAGGCAGACTGATGACCAACTGAATCTTACCCAGGGGAAATAAATAAAACCAGCTCACAAGTTGAAAACAGACTCTGTCCTCAGGGGAGATGGGCCAGATGATGTGGGAAACAGGACACACTGAGAAAAAAGCGAAGTAGGACAAAGAGCCTAGCCTACCCAGGCTATATTTGGACAATGCTGAAACTTGGTGAGGTTTGTCAAGTGAGGGGGAGGCCTGAAGTCTGAAGGTGTCTAGCCAGGCCATCAGGGATCAGAGATTTAGAGCTGGAAGTGAACTGAGAGGCCATTTAGTCCATTCATCTCAGCTTTACAGATCAGGAAACTGAGGCCCAGAGAGGTTAATGATGTGCCCAAGATCCCAACTATTTAGTGACAAAGTTGGCATTTGAACCCAAGCTTTCTTGACTTCCAATCCAGTATCCTTTCTGTCCGTCGCTTTTTTAATGGATGAATCCTAATCAAAATGAGTGGCTTCCAAACAAGTATGAGGAGGGATGCCCATCATTAAGAAGCCCAGGTGGTCAGCAAGGCATCCCACATGTTCTGGATTAACCCTGAAGTCAGCCACATTCCCACCTGTGGACCTTTAGAAGTAATTGCTTCTTGGGCAGCCGGGTGGTAAAGTGCATAGAGCACCTACCCAGGAGTCAAGAGGACCTGAGTTCAAATTTGACCTCAGGTACTTGACACTTAACTAACTGAGTGAACCTAGACAAGTCATTTAACCCTGATTGCCTGGGGTGAACATGAAGTAATTGGTTCAGGGAAACTTTACCTCACCTCTCACCATGTGGAACCCCAAGCTACAAAAGGTCCTCCTGCAGGCAGGACCAGACTTTCATTAATGTGGAGTAGTAAATAGTCATCAGCATCCCCCCCACCCTGCCCAGTCTATAACCCTGTCTGCCAGTTAAAATTCAAGCACTCCCAGGAACCAGCACTAATGTAACCTCCCTAAAGGTAGACACTGTTTTTTTTCCTACTCTTTGCATGCCCAGTGCCTGATACATAGTAGGCACTTAATAGTACCTGTTGACTGAGCCATTGACAGCTTAGTAAACTGAAATTATGAGCCCCTAAGAAATAACAATCCCCTCACCTAGATCCAGGGTTAACCCTGAGTCTGGGAGAGCCAACTGATGGAGGAAGGAAGGCCACTTGGTACCTCAGCCCCATGAAAAGTAATCCTCATATCTGGGCAGGTGCCAAGACACTAAAGGTGGAGAGTTTTCACCTGCAAGAATGCTGGTTCTCAAGTCTATGGGAAGCACCTGGGAGGATTCAAGAGTGAGCACCCCTTGACCATGTTTTATAAATGCATTCCCCTGTGCTAAGCCAGTCTGACCTTCTTAAGGGACAGACTGTCTTCTTAGGAGACCTCATTCCGCCAAGGCTAGGGGCCCCACCTCCAAAGCCCTCTGTGGTCCAGACTAAGATCAGCAGGCAGGCATACTTGCCTCCACTGGGAATAAGATTCAGCCTGTCTGGAGCACCTGTTTCACCTTCAGCTGCTTCTCTTAGGCTTAGTATACTGAGGGAGATTTGAGGATCTTTTCAGGCCTGCCATTTGCCCACTGGAATGTCGTCTCAGTGACAAGGAGCCAGGCCCTCTTCCTTGAGACTCCTGGCTAAGAAAGAATGACAGAGGGATTCATTTGTTCCCAGGTAAAGCAGATCATGGAGGAAGCCGTCACCAGGAAGTTTGTACATGAAGACAGCAGCCATATCATTGCTCTGTGTGGTGAGTGACAGGGGCTGGTATGTGAGAGAGCAGGCCTTTGTGGGCAAGAGGGATGACTCACTGTTTTATCTGTACCCCTACAACCATGCCTGGCACATCATACAAATGCTCATTGATTTGGTGATGGAGCAATTAGTGCAGGGTCAGAGACCAGATATGAACCCATGATTTTGGAGCAGTGGGCAACTTGGCATTGGTCCTGGAGCTTCCTGTAGGTATCTTTCAGCTTGTCTTTGCTTCAGCAGTGGGATACCTACTTGTAGCAGCCTAGTGATTACTTTTTGTGATGCTGTTTCATTCTTTAATTCATTTCCCCACCCCCACCATTTTTATTGAACACACACACACACACACACAGATACACTTATTAGAGGCTGGGGTAGAGACCAAAAGCCTCCCAAGATCAGATGAGAAAAGTTGGAGGTAAACCCAGAACCTTTCTGCCTCTGTAGCCCTCAGAACTGAAACCTCTAAACTGACTTCACTTTCGATTTCCAAGAAGTTGTTTTCAAATCCTTGGGAACAAGTAGCAAGAAGGTAGCAAATACATTGTCTTTGGTTGATGGCTGAATGGCTCGATCCCACCTTTTAGGGACAAATGTTTTCCCAGGCCCTTCTCACAGGAAATCACACAGAGTAGAGCTGATCACAAGGCTAATGTTCGCTGGGGGAAAATTATATCAGTCCTGATTCAATTGACTTGGAAATATAGTAAGCTGGCCCCTTCCATGTATACCTGCCTCTGCTTGCATTTTGCCTACTACAGTGGCTCATAGTGTGTTTTGGATTTTGGACCAGACCTGTGTTTTCCTTGATACAGGGAACTCCCAGGTGAGGAAATTACCCTGAGTTCTGCAGGTAATACCCATTCTACAGTACAGAGTCAGCCTGGGTCACTGAGAGATTCTGTGGCTTATCCAGACTAGTCCCCTCAAGCCCCAATCTTCCTAACTCCAATGCCAGTTCTCTCTTCATGACTACAGCCTTACCTCTCTCGTGTAACGTTCCCTTAATATGTGTGAGTATATGTCAGATTGAGGAAGTTGGGCTCTGGGCAAGAAAGGAATCAGCCTTAATCCTGATTTACCTTGCTTGACTTGGACTCCGATTTTATAGATGAGGAAACTGAGACCCATGCTAAGTGACTTTCCCAAAGTAACATTGGCAGCAAAGGCCAAAAGTGGGATTTAACTCAATTTCCAGTGTTTTTTCAGAAATAAAATATAACTTCCTGCAAAGTATAGAATTTTCCTATTATAGAACAGGGGAATTTTTACCTGAAAATATCTGTGTGGCTCTAGAGGATGGCACAAAGTCCAAGGCTCAGTAGCTCCATTACCAGCTCCTGCTTTGCCCTGGGAGAAAGGCAGCTATCCACTTCGAGCTGTCACCAGCCTCTGCTCCTGGGTCTGCTTCTCATTTAGATTCTGCTCCCAGCCTAGTGCCCACTTCTCATCCCTCCATCTTTTGAGGCCAGGCCTTATGGCATATATCTGTCCCCCCGTTTGCAAGGCTTCACCACCCCCCTTCTCCTACTTTACCCCCCAAAAAATGTACAGGTCACAGGATTTTAGAGCTGAAGAAGGCCTTATAAACCATCTTCCTAAACACCCTCATTTGACAGAGGAGAATCCTTGAGGCCCCGAGTGGGAAATGAATCACCCAACTTCACAAAATCAGGATTTGGACCCAGTTCTTCAAATTCCAACGTCACCAATTTTTCCCTCACATTAGATTTGTTATACTGCCTACCCACGACATTATAGTCACACTGTGCCAGCCATGATTACATACCATTCCTAAACTGGGCCTTTCTCTCCTACTCTGCCCTCAATGCTATTCTGCTTCTGGGAATCAATCCCCAGCTGCCTTCAATGTTCAGGCCATGGACCGCATGGACCAAAGGCCATCAAAGTCTTTGCAGATTCTTCCCTCAGTACCCCAACTTTGGGAGCTTTCTCCTTCCTCAAATGATCATTTGTATACTTGATTTTTGAGAAGACGAGTGAGAGATGGCACAGTGGAGGGGATAGAAAACTGGACTTAGAGTTGGGAAGAACTGCATTCAGATTCTGCCTCCCATTCATGTGTGACCCAGGGCAAATCACTGCCCCTCCCACCGCCCCCAGTCTGTCTGAGCCTTTAGGTTGCAGAGAATGTGCATGAATAAGGGGACTTCCTCACCTCAATACAGTCAGGCATCAGATCCTTTTACTCCCCAACAGAAAGTAAGGCATAGGCTGCTGCTTGTTTTCTTTGTAGGCAACATAGCAGCTAGAATTCTGAACCTAGAATCTAGCAGACCTAAGTTTGTGATCCTGGGCAAGTCATTTACATACACACACACACATACACACTCACATACTCTCCCACTCCCTCTCCCCCTTTCTCTCTCTTTCTCTCTCTCTATCCCCCTCTCTCCCCCCTCTCTCTTTTTCTGTCTCTCTCTCCCTCTCCCCCCTCTCTCTCTGTCTGTCTCTCCCCCCTCTCTCTTTCTCTCTCCCCCTCCTGCCTTTCCCTCTCTCTCCCTCTCTCTTTCCCTCTCCTCTCTCTTTCTCTCTCTCTCTCTCTCTCTCTCTCTCTCTCTCCCCCCCCTCTCTCTCCCTCTCTCTCTTCCCCCTCCCCCCTCTCTCTCCCTTTCCCTTTCTCTCCCTGTCCCT
>CM053593.1:366373789-366391053 GCA_028646575.1 Pseudocheirus occidentalis
TCTCTCCCCCCCCTCTCTCTCCCTCTCTCTCTTCCCCCTCCCCCCTCTCTCTCCCTTTCCCTTTCTCTCCCTGTCCCTCTCCTCTATCTCCCTCTTTCTTTCTCTGTCCCTCTGTCTGTCTCTGCCTTAATTGTTTATCTGCTAAGTAAGCACAGCCCGTGTCTCCTGGGGTTGTTGTGAGGATCTCATGAGATAGCCCATATACTCTGCAAACTTTAAAAAGCGCTCATGAATGATAAGTTATTATTATTATTTAAATGCTTATTGAATTGGATCAGAATCTTAAGAGGAAGGTTCTTTTTTCCATATCCTGCATACCCAGTTTAAGGGCAGTGACTTTTCTTAGCTGTCATAGATTAGGGAAGTATGGAGTCAGAGAGCCTGGGTTCAAATCCTCCTTGTGATATTGATTACTGGTGTGACTTGAGGAAACTTCCTCAGTTTCCTCAGTTGTAAAGAAGGAGCTGAACTAGATGTCGGCCCGAAGACCCTTCCAAGTTGAAATCTGTAATCCTATGTGGTCTCTTGTAATTGCTCATAGCCCTGTGTTGGTCACACCTACCTCTTGCCTCTCATGTAGACATGACTGGGCAGGCAGGGAAGGAACACAAAGGTCAAGAGGAAGAGGTAATGTGTGTTACAGGATGGGAGGGGGAATGTTGCTGGAAGCTGGCAGCTAAGCAGGAAAAGAGGTGAGGGCTTCACAGTCAGGCCAATCAGGGTAAGGAGCAGCCCTCCCCACTTGCCCCCATCCCCAGTTCATTTCTGAACCATCCAGTGAGACTCCACAGAGTAATGGCTGAGTCTGGTTATTTCTAATAGTCACTCATGTAGACCACACTTCAGCTGTGCCAACAGCAGGGTGAGCAAAGAAAGCTATTGACCTGAAGTATGTTCTTAGCCTCCCCTTGTAGTGATAACAATGATGCTATTATTACATTTGTCTCACATTTATCTTGTGCTTTTGGTTACATTTGAAGAGCATTTTTTTCTCTATCACCAGAAGAGCAGGGAATCCTCCTCATTATACAGATAAGGTAATGGAGACCCAGAGATCATGGGACTTACCCAAGGTCATCGGGGGAGTCAGTGATGGAACAGCATCTCCTGACTTGCTCCTTCTATTAAATCAGGCAGCCTAACTCAAGAGAACTGAATTTGTTTTGCCTTTTCCCAAGCTAAGCGTGGAAAATTGGACAAAGACTCTAGTTTCCTGGTTCTTCTGGACCCAAGACATGGTTCTTGAGTCCAGAATTATCTCCAGAATGGAGACAAAAGTACCAGACTGCCTAGGGCAGCTGGGGTGACTCTGATCAGAGCACTGGTGGAGGGTTGCTGAGGATGACGGTAACAGGAGGTAGTCCAGAGCTCTGCCAAGCAAGGCTGAGATTGGAGATAAAGGGAATGAATCCAGGAGAAGTCTTCCAAGTCTATTGTCCTGTCCACTAGGGTATACTTACCAATTGCCAAGAGGCAAGGCAGTCACATCTTCTCAATGGGGCTCTTATCCATGTCCTTCCAGAAATCCTTCATAGGGGGTCCACCCAGTATGCTGGAGACTTCCTGCTGCCCTTGCTCCCCAAACCAGCTGCTAATCCAGGACCAAAGATAAAACTCTCCTATGAATTCACATACAACAACCCTGCTTGCAGACAGACAGTACCATGAAGGGGACAGTCTGCTGCTCTATATATCCCCTCAGAGTTCCTGTCATTCTGAGCTGTAGGCTGCCTAAGCCGCTGCTTCCCTGGCTTCTGCTTTCTACTTGCTCAGAGTCTTTCATGTCATCTCCATCCCTGCCATGTTCCCTTCCCCCTCCTCCCCTACTTGTGGGCTTTAGAACCCTCCTTCCTCCTAGTTAACAAGCTGCTTGTTAACAAGAGACTTGTACTCTTCTCTCAGATGTTACTTTGTATGCTTCTTGTATTTAAATTTTTTCCCCCAATAGAAAATAAGCTCTTTGAGGGCAGGGACTAATTTTTTTTGTCTCTGTATTCCCAGTTTCTGGCACATATTAAGTGCATAAGAACTATTGGATTGGATCCTTTGGAGAGGCTTGGATAGACAACAGTTGTTCAGATGAAGATCGAGGAATGTTAGTAGTCTGCAAGCTCAGTATGAATCAGCAATTCAATATAGCAGCAAAAAAGCTAGTGTGACCTTGGGCTCTCTTAAGAGGAGCAGAGTTTTCAGGAGCTGGGAGGTGATGGTCCCACTGTCATCTACCCCAGGCAGCACACCTCTGGAGTACTGTGTTTGGTTTGGGTCACTGAGTTCAGTATAAGAAGGACGTTGATAATCTGGAGAATGTATGAACCAGAGTAACCAAGATGGCGGTTGGCCTTGAGTGCATATTATATGAAGATCTATTGAAAGAAGTGGAGAAAAGAGGACCCAGGGGGAACATAACAGTTTTCTTCAATATGTGAAAGGCTGTCATGTGGAGAAGTGATTAGATATCAGGAGGAATGGGTAGAAATTGCAAAGTGATCAAATTAGGCTTGTGTCAGGAAAAACTTCCTAATAAGGAGGCTTTCCAGAAGTGGAATAAGCCGTCTTGAGAGAGGTGGTAGGTCTCCTCTTGCCTTCCAAAGGTCTTTAAGCAGAGACCACACAATTACTTGGTGAGTATGTGAGCATGGGCATGCTTCTGAAGTAGCCTCTGGGGGTCCCTCCCAGCTTTCCACTGCTGTGATTCCTTGAGGTGTACCAGTACTCCTCTTTGGGGGGCTACTAATCTATCACCTCTCCCACCCAATAAGAGTTCTGCTGCTGATGGACTGTGATAGAGGTGATGACCATTACCTGAGGACCAGGCTGGCTAAATTCTGAGAAGGGAGGTCCTACAAGTGGGTAGAATGCTTGGCTTGGAGTTGGGAAAACTTGAGTTCAAATCCTGTTTCAGATACTTACCCATTATACAATCCTGGGCAAATCACTGAACTGCCCCCAGCCTCTGATTCTTCATCTGTAAAATGAGAGAGTTGTGCTCAATGGTCTCTGGGATCCCTTCCAAGCTCCAAATCTTTGATGTTGTGAGTCTCATAGGCTCATCATCAAGTTGGTCCCAATGCTGCCCAAAGACCCTCTCCTATAGAGGGCAGTTAAATCTGCATAGTGAAGAGATGGACCAACATGATGGATCCTTGAAGTAGAGCCATAATGGTTGGTTATTGGTTGGCTGGTTGTTGTTCTTCATTTTTTAGGAGGACCAAATGGACGTCACTATGTTAGAGTCAAGTTAGTAAGTTTGACTATGGCTAATCAGACCAAGATGAGCTCAGAAGGCTCTACCACAGGTCAGACACAAATAGTCCATGTGAACCTTTGGGGTGGATTCTCTAAATTTGGACATTCCAAGTTTCTTTTGAGCTACTTCAATTCTGCTTTGCTTATAGAGCACAGCACCTTCTCTGATGTGGGCTCGCCATGCTGGGCAATCCTGTGCCAGGGTCTCCCATGTCACACAATCAATTCCAAAGTTCTCAAGAGAGATCTTGAGAGTGTCCTTGTGTTGCTTCTTCTGACCACCATGTGAACACTTACCCTGTGTAAGTTCTCCATAAAGTAGTCTTTTTGGCCAGTATATGTTTTGCATTTGAACAATATGGCCAGCCCATCAGAGCCCATTGTACTCTCTGAAGCAGAATTTGAATGCTTGGCAGTTTAGTTTAAGTAAAGACCTCAGTGTCTGGTACCTTATCCTGCCAGGTGATCTCCAGAATCTTCCTAAGACAATTCATATGGAAACAGTTCGTTCCCTGGCATGGTGCTGGTAGACTGTCCAGGTTTACAGTCATACAACCATGAGGTCAGCACCCCAGCTCTGTAGACCTTCACTTTGGTAATCAGTCTAATATCTCTTCTCTCCCCCATTTTCCTTTGGAGCCTCCCAAACACAGAGCTAGCTCTGGCAATGCATGCATCAACTTTATTATCAATGTGTATATCTCTGAAAAGTACGCTACCAAGGTAAGTGAACTTATCCATAGCCTTCAAAACTTCTCCATTTGTTGTAACGGATGGTTCCACATATGGATGGTGTGCTGGTGGCTGGTGGGACACCTGTGTTTTCTTGGTGTTGTTAGGCCAAAATGAGTACAAGTGGCAAAGAATTGGTCCCCATTTTGTTGTATCTCAGCTTTAGAGCCTGCATTGAGTGCAAAATCATCTGCAAACAAAATAATCATGTACCAACACTCCCTCCACTTTGGTCTTGGCTTGTAGCATTTTCAAATTTCAAGAACCATAATAACAATCAGCTCAGTTCTCAAAATGTATTTGTGATCTTACTGAGGTGTATATTCCCTCCAGATTGCAAACTGTAACCCACTTTGTTTGATTCTTGTGTGCCCTGTCTCAGAGAGACTACCCAACATGCTGGGTTCCTGGTTCAATTCTCTTGATATTCTCCAGATACCAAGCTGTCCAGTTTATGATCCTCCACTCCCCCTACATGATCAGCCCATCTTTTTTTTTTTCCCTAGTCATACTTTTTTTTATGACACCCTCTACACCACTCATCTGGCCCACTTCCTTGTTCATAACAGTCTGCTAATTTCCACCATGCATCTGATCCTAAAGGGCTAAATCAGTTTAAAAAAACAAAACAAAACCAAGGGTTAAAATTAATCAAAGTTAAGCAGTAGGATTCCTGGGGTAAAGGTTTGTCCCAGTTGAAGACAGGTGTGTTTCAGAAGCCAAGGCCAGTCAGGGCTATCTATAGATGAGCACCAGGCCTGGGTGCCTAGCAGTGAGAGGAAGCTTCCAAGAGGAGGCAGGGAACCCATGTGCATTCGAGAAGCTGTTATACTGTGGGTGTGCTCATTCTTGTTGCTCTGGAACCTGTCTGTCCGGTCGGAGAAGCTTGCCAGGTTCCTGCTCATTTTGTTTAAAGAAGGTTTGTTTAAAGAAGGAGGCTTTGTTTGCCAGCAAAAAGGCAAGGGGTGGGGGTCAGGGGAATTGCTGTGCAGGAAAGAGCCTGTGTGCACGAACACACATCTATAGTATCACCTTCCTGGCTTGGGCAACAAAGATGGATCTCCTGCCTCACTATCCCCAAACTGGATGCAAGGCTGTCTCCTTTCTTGCTTTTTAGGAATTAGTTCCATAAGGTCAGGGTTCCCGGTGCAAATTGTCATAAGCTAAAATTCCATTGCTCACAAACATTTATATCAACTATCAACAAACATTTATTAAATGCTTACTGTGTTCCAAGCACTAAAGCTGACACAACTGGCAACTCTGCCTGCCATGGTACTCCCTCCAAAAATGAGGCATCAATTGTGTTCCTTGGAGAAGACAAAAGCTTCCCAGGAAACTGATCTGCCCTCTCCCCCGTGCTCAGGGAGCACCTCTGCCCCTTTCCTGAAAGGGGGTGGACTTGTTACTATTTTTATTTTGCTGAAATTTCACCTTCAGTGAATGGACTGGGAGAGGGGGCTGAGAAATCTTCAGAGAAGTCCCAGACACTTACCAACGTTCAGGCTCCAGAAATCCTTCTCCCCAGAGTAGCTTCCCTGGTGCAAGGGAAAGTATGCTAGGTTCAGAGACAAAGAACACACTTTGCTACTAGACTAACTGTATGACATGGGACAAGTCACTTCTCTCTGGGCCTCAGTCTCCTCATCTGTTGAATGAGGAGGTTGGACCAGATGCTTTTTAAAGATCTCTCCCAGTTCTCAATCTGTGATTGTTGGGGCTGCTCATTTTCTGCTCCATAGGCCATCACAGTGATCTCCTCTGATCACAGGATGTGTTAATATTGGAGCTGCTTCCAGGCTGGCGCTATGCCCCTCCTCCATAGGAGTGGGAGGTAGGGGTCCTCCCAGGCTCTAAGGAGGAACAGCAGCAGGGTCTCGTGATTCAGCTTCCTGTTGCTAAGCAGCTTTCATTAACGGGGAAGGTCTGCAGCGAGTGGCTCTGGGGAATGGGAAGGACATGCTAATAAATGAAAAAGAGAAGCAGGCACTAGGGAAGGTTTGCATCCCACCTTGGGTAATTGTGCTGAGAAGCAAGTTGTTGCCTCACATTGGAAGACTTGGGTTTTTGGTCTTTCTCTCTTTTCTGTACAAGGATTCCTTCTCATGTTGGAAGCCACCTCTCCCCCTGCTTTCCTCTCTGCCCTGCTCAATGAATTAGTCATTTTCAGGGTGTCTCACGAATCTCACTCCTCAAAATCCCAGAATGCCAGAGCCGGAAGGGGCTAAGCAGCCACACATGGTCTGGTCAATACCTGAAAAACAACCCTCACTACACCATCCCCAACATGTAGACATCTGACCTCTGCTTGAAGACCTTTCATGGCAGGGAACCCTCTGACTATCAAGGCAGCCAGCCCATTCTCCATGAGGATGGCTCTAATAACCCAGAAGTTTTTCCTGACCTTGAGCTTAAACCTGGATCTTTGCAGCTTCCACTTACTGACTCCCAGTTCCATCCTCTGGCATCCAGGAAGACCAAGCCTAATTCTTCCTTTTCTATAACAGCCTTAACAATACTGGAAGATAGCTATTGTCTGTCCGCCCCCACCCCAAACTCTCTTCTTCTCTAAGCTAATAATCTCTAGTTCACTCAACAATCTTCATATGGCAAGAACTCAAGGCCCTTTACCATTATCAGATTGAGATGATCAAGACAGGATGGAGGCTGCCAAAAACTATTCTTATTCTGACTCCTCACCAAGTAACGTTATTCTTTTAAAAAAATTATTTCTTTATTTGTTTCTAGTTTTCAACAGTCACTTATATAAGATTTTGAGTTCTAAATTTTCTCCCCCTCCTTTCAATCCTCCCTCCCCAAGATGACATGCAATCTGATACAGGCTATACCTATATAATTATATTAAACATATTTCTAGTCATGTTGTAAAGAAGAATCGGAACAAAAAGGACAACTATGAGAAAGAAGAAATAAAAAAAGAGAAAATAGTCTGCTTTTATCTGCATTCAAACTCCATAGGTCTGTCTCTGGATGTGGACAGCATTTTCCATCATGAGTCTGTTGGAATTGTCTTAGATCCTTTCATTGCTAAGAAGAGTTAAGTCTATCAAAGCCAGTTATCATACGATATTGCTGTTACTCTGCTGCTGCTACTTTGTACAATGTTATCCTGGTTCTGCTCATTTCATTCAGCATCAGTTCATGTAAGTCTTTCCAGGTTTTTCTGAAGTCCACCTGCTTATCATTTCTTATGGAACAATAGTATTTCATTACATTCATATACATTCGCAACTTGTTCAGCCATTCCTCAGTTGATGGACATCCCCTCAATTTCCAATTCTTGGTCACCTCAAAAAGAGCTGCTATAAATATTTTTGTACTTGTGAAAGCCATGCTAATCTTAAAGGACTTATTCCCATGCCCCATGACTCTTAAATAGCAGGGCTTACTTGGTAACCTCAAAGCACTCTGGAAGCCAAGGCTGGTGAAGATGGAAGACTCCTTTCCTGTCCATTCTCAAACAGCTCACTAGAGCATGAGCTCTGGCCTCTTTGTTTAAAAAAAATTCTAGTCTAGTCTAGATGAACTCTAAGTCCCATATAGCTCTAAATTTATAACGAACCTATGAAGAGGATTCTCCCTCTTCATACAACCAAATAGCCCAATAATAAGCTCCTAGATCACGAGTAGGAAGAGACATTAGAGACTATCTAATCCAACCCCTTTGGTTTTTCAGATAAGGAAACTGAGGCCTTAATTTAAGTTACTTGCACAAGCTCGCACAAGCAGTAAATGTTAGAATGAGATTTTTAACCAACCTTTTCTGACTCTAGAATCAGTGCCCTTTCCACTACACTGTATGAGGCTGACAGTCTCCAGGTCCCCCAATTGCCTGACATTAGCTCTGCCAATAATGTGTACTTTGCCCCCAACACCTAGGACAATATTTCACTCTCAGTAGGTGTTTAATGATGACTGTTCAATGGATGGATTAGTTAATGAGAGCTTAGGAATTCCAGCAAAGAACCTTTCCACTTGCCTGGCTGCCCAGAAACCAGGACCCGGGACAGCTCCCAGCCATCTACGTGGCAGCTGGAGAGAAGGAAGCAGCAGCTAGCCAGCCTGGCAGTCCCTCCCCAGCCTTTCTGGGGGCAGGCTGCTAGAGACACGATTACCTTGTCGTGCAGGAAGCTTCAGACATAAATGAGTGGGAGGAAGGGGGGAGGAAGGGGGATGATGCTACTGTTGATTGACCTTCATCTTCCATCAGGCTTCATAAAAGCTAGACAGTCAAAGATTTACAATCCCATGAGAGCTCAGGCTCCCTTTCAACTCCTCACCTGCCACAATTTCAGCCTTTTCTCTCTCTAAGCAGGTCATGCTATGCTTCTCCTGGCCTGGTGGCCAGCATGCTGGCAGAAGGAAGAAGGTCAACTCATGGGGGGGGGGGGATATTAGGCAATGTAGTCAACCTGCAACCACACATGAAGAAGGCAGTGAATAAGTGAATCTGGCCTATGCCTCCCTCTTGAGGGGCTGAAGCTCAAGACAGGACAAGACAGAGTCTGCAGCCAGTAGAAGGAGTGGGGTTGAGTGATAGTGCTTTGTGGGCTCTCAATTCATACTGGGAGAGAAACACCTATGGCAACAAATCTGCCCTCAAAAAGATGGTAAACCTTTCAAGAAACCTTGACCATCTTGCTTAGTGGGAAAGAAGGGGGCTGCTTCTTTGAGCTAAGCCACTCTGGTCTGAAGGAAAGCTGTTTACCAAGTTCTAGATGGCCAAATTCTAAGAAACAAGACTAAGTAGCCAAGTAAACTTCCTTAATACACACTTCCTCTAACCTTTGGCTCTTTGACATCATGGCCAGAAATATTTTAAGGCTTGGCTTTTTGCTTTGTAATGAGAGCAAAAATCTTGAATGGAGAATGTATGATGAAAGCATACGTGTGTGTATGTGTTTACTAACTGTATTGAGTCCATAAGTGTGTGTATGTGGGTGTGTGTGTACATGGAAAGACAGGGAGTATCAAGTCTTATGAGAAATAACATGGCATAGTAGAGTGGCATGAGGAAAACTTGAATTCAGATTCTACCTCCAATTAATATTAGATGTGTGACCTTGAGCAAGTCACTTAACTTCTCAATACCCTAGATCAGTGGTTCTCAACCTTCCTAATGCCATGACCCTTTAATACTCATATGTGGGCATATCTGCATGTGGACAGACCTGCCTTGAGATGGCAGTGTCTTGGTTCCTAAGATCATCAGAAATATGTCTTTTCCAAAGGTCTTAGGTGACCCCTGTGAAAGTGTTGTTTGACCTCCAAAGGGGTCACGACCCACAGGTTGAGAACCCCTGCCCTAGATAATTCTCTGTCTGATTTTGTTGCTAGATCTGTGTTGGAAAAGAAAGTTTTTGTGTCACAAGTTCCCTATACCAATGAAATCACGGGTTTAGACAAAGGAGACCAATTGAAAAACAAATAGGAGTCTCAGTGTACCTCCTACAGTCTGAATATTGCAATTTTTATCTGATTTCTGGCAAGTCACTGTCCCTCTTTGGGTCTCAGTTTCTTCATCTGTGATATGAGGAGATTGACTAAGATGATTGCCATTGATACCTTCCAGCTCCAAATCTGCGATCCTTTGAGCCCATCATGAGAGCAACCTCCCACATAGCTCCCATTACCTTTCAGTGCCCTTTCCTGTTCAACCAAACCTGCCCAATAGCTGACCTTTCTTTCAAGCCTCTTTTAAATTCTCCCGTTTCCCTTTTTTCTTTTCTAAGAAAGAAATGTTACATTGATAGTTTTTGCTTAAAATAATTTTCATTTCAGTGTATATTCCTTCCACTATCCAGAGAGCTGTCCTTCATAACAAAGAATAAAGATGAATGAGAGGGGAAAAGCCAGGTGAACAGAACTCACCCACTGATCAATAAATATCCATTTAATTGAACCACAGAATGTTAGCAGTGTCGGGCAATTCAGGGCCCACCTGGAGCAACCTATGATTCGACAAGAATCTCCTCTACTATTTCTTGGGCAAGTGGGCATCCAGCTTCTTTGTGTAACCATTCAGTGAGGGCAGAAGCTACAACTACCTTCCCATGAAGTCCATTCCATTCTTTGATAAGTCCAATGGTTAGGAACAACAACCTTAAGTCTGGCTCTTAGAGCCTTGTATGCATTACCTTTGGTTCTGCCTTGGTTTTTTATTGTCCCTTTGGGGCAAGAAGTTACAAAAGATCCTGTTTGACTGGCTTGCTAAGCGTGCTAAATCTTTGGATTAACTCTTGCATATGGACCATAGAAGTTTGGAATGAGATCCCAGAGGTCTTCTAGTCCAACCCTCCTTTTACAATGAGCTGTACAGGTGAAGAAGGTCAGAGAGGTGAAGGCCAAGGTCATCCAGATAATGGAAGCATTGCAATTCAAATCCAAGGTCTCTGTAATTCCTAATCCATCAGGCTTGTACATTGCCTCCTAGTCAACTTTCAAGTGATTTTTTTTTAACCTAATGGTGGAATTATTTATATGGAATGATAAAATATTAGAGCTGGAAGCATAGACCTTCTGGTCCAATTGTCTCAGTTGACAGGTTAGGACACTTGGGTCCAGAGAGAGGACATAGCCTACTATCTAGTAAATTAGCAAAAGAACCAGGAATAAACCTATTTCTTGTGCCCAGTATCCCTTTCCACTGCCCCATGTTGATGTTCCATGCTTAACTCTTTATTTTTGTTTGTGTACAATAATATTGTTGTCTGCTTGTCCGTCAAGGCCATATCTGTGTCACTTGTTCAATAGAAATACTAATGACTTTGGAATCACAGGACTTGGCTTCTCTGATTCTTAACCCTTGTGTTGCCTTGGACAAGTCATTTTACCTCCCTAAGCCTGTTTCTTCATCTGTAAGAAGATATAATAATGATAATGACAGACTTAGGACTGATAGAAAAGGCTCTAAGATCCTTTGTTAATTATAGATTTATGGTCTAATAACTCATTGCTAAGACTATGAAGGAAGGGGATAGGGAGTTAGGAAAGGCTTAGAACAAGAGGTAATGAGCTAAAGCTATATCCTAAGCAGGAGAGGCCACCTAAGTGGTAGTGGTTAGAACACAGCAAGTAGGGTCAGGAAGACCCAGGTTTAAATTCTAAATCTGGCTCTTACTAGCTGTGTGACTCTGAGGCTCAGTTTCCTCATCTGCCAAATGGGATGATAATACCAATAGTTATAACTTCTCAGGGTTAGAAGGCTCTCTAAAGTAGCATATATGTAGTGGATATGTCTGTTGGTAGTGGTGGTGACAAGTGAGAGGAGCTGGAGCCTTGAGGTCAGGGACCATTTCATGTTTGTCTTTGTGTTTCTAGGGCCTGGCACATGGTATTAACTGTCCTGAGCCCATGAGTCTCAGTGAGATGAGTGACTTGTAATGCTACAATTTTGGGAAAGGTGTTAGATCGGAGATCTTTAACCTGGGGCCTATGAACCTGATTTTTAAAAAAATATTTTGATAATTGTATTTTTATAGAATTTATTTCTTTTGCAATCCTATGGCTTTTATTTTGTGTAGTTAAAAATGTGATTCTAAGGAGGGGCCCATAGGCTTTACCAGACACTGTCAAAGGGGTCCAGGACGCACAAGCAAGTGAAGAGGTCTATGCTCTGGGGCAGTGGTTCTCAACCTGTGGCTTATGTTCAATTTGTAACAATGAAAATCCATCCTGCATATCAGGTATTTACATTACGATTCATAACAGTAGCAAAATTACAGTTATGAAGTAGCAACCAAAATAATTTTATGGTTGGGGGTCACTACAACATGAAGAACTGTATTAAAGGGTTGCAGCATTAGGAAGGTTGAGAACCACTGCTCTAGACCCTTTCTATTGCTAATCTGGAGGGTCTTCTATATGGTGAATTCCTATGGGTGAGTCATTGTCTCTGAGTCTCAGTTTACTCAGCTGTAAAATGTAAGAGTTGGACAAGAGGAAGAGTAAGTCCCCTTTAAGTATTACCTGTGTGATCTTAGGCAAGTCCCCCCTCCCAGCTCTATACCCTAAGATCAAACTCTGGGAATAGGTGAGAACAGGTGTCCTCTGTCTATTTCTGGGTATAGCTATGGCCAGTCAGGGCTGGTAGCTAGGTTTGATTGGTCTAAATGCCCCGTTGCCCAGCTATCTTGAGTGGCCTTCTGCCTGGGCCATGGCCCTCATAGTCTCAACTGGAACTGGCTTTTGCCCTTGGGGAAGAGTTTGGGGAGGGAGAAGGCAAATGTGAGCAAATTAAGTCTGCCCTGCTTAGGGGGTTTGGGACCTGCATTCTGAGAAGTTAAGGAAATTGATCTCCCAGGGAGATGTTAGTAACTCATGCTACAGAATTCTGGTCCCATGATGCCCACACAGACCTGGCCAAAGAATCAAGTAAAAAATCAATTTGCCAAACAATCTGTGGGAAACTCTGGGCTCTATGCTTCCAAGGTCTGGAATAATCATCTTAGCACACTTGTGAGCTTTCATTTCCTGCCCTGCCCCCACCTCCTCTGGAGGTAGATAAAAGCCTGTTGATATATGGATCAAGACAAGGGAACTTGACTGTCTCCAGACCCTGTACTGTGTCCCTGAGAAATGTTATGCATCTGGGGGAGGGGGAGAGGTTTGGAGAGGAGACAAGAAAGGAAATTGTGTATCACGGATTTCATTTCCCCATCCCAGTTCCAACAATTTGGGGAGGAATTGCTCTCCTGTCTCCAGCTAAGCCTAGGTGGGAGAGTTGTTTCCTGGCTTCTGGGATGAGCCAACAGGGATGAATTCCCCCAAAAGCTGGAGCAGAAAGCCAGTTTCCCTACTGCGAGCTGGGGGAGCACACACCTCTGTTACCATAGAGATGCTCATTCTGAGAGGAGCCAGCCCTGCTCCATGCTCCCAACACAGAAATAACCATCGGGATAAGAGAGGAGGGCAGTAGGGGGGAGGGAGGAAGGAGGGCCCTTCCTGCTTTGTTCCATCTTTGGCCACTAGAGCAAAACCCATACCCCTTCCTTTGCAGTTCTCCCTCTGAGTAGAGATGTCTACACTGTCCCAGGAGTGGAGGCCAAGGCCCCAACTGGGATCACCAGAGGTCATTCCTTCCTTCTTCCAGTGAAGGAAGACAGACAGGGTCCTTGTCTGAGTGATCTCCAGAAATTTACCCTGAGCTCCCTTAATCTTTCCTTTCCAACAAATTTTCATTCTAATGGTCCAGAGCAATGTCTCACAGACTTTACAGCTCTGCCTCACTTAAATCCAGTTCATGAAAAAGAAAGCTATCACCCTGATGATGTCATTGGTCCTCTTCAAAATCAAACATCAACAACAATGTAGAACCTAGGTTCAAATCCCTCTTCTGAAGCATTTACTACCTGTGAGACTTTGGGCAAGTCACTTAACCCTTGGATACCTCAGTTTCCTCATCTGTAAAATGAGAGGGGCTAGACTAGACTAGACGGCCTCTAAAACCTCTTCTGACTCTAGCTCTTTGGACCTGTAATCTTTTTTCTTTCCCTATGGGTCTCCCCTTAGTAATTCTGATTGAGAGGGATATTCCAGGATCTTGCCTATGAGATGGGACTGTCTTCTCTTTCCTGTTTCACCCTGGTGCCCTGAGTGTTTTGCTACTGGGGGGATGTTAGAATAATCCAAGTTAACCCTGATGGGGATCCTGGGGCTCGTTGTCCCCCACCCCAGTGTTAACCTCAGCTTGCCTTGAGTGCTCTTTACCTGATACAACATGATACCCTCAGCTCCTGTTCAGAGACAAACAGTAGGGAATTAGAACCAGCTCTGCAGTGAGTACTGCCTCTTTGGATCAGTGACTGGAGAGTCTCTGCCCCCATACCTGAGGAGTGCCGGATGCCATGGCAGATGGGGCCATCCTCGTGGGCTGGAATACTAACAGAACCAGCAGCATCCTCTGTCCCAGCCCCTCAGCAAGCTAGGAGTGGAGAGCCTCATGCCTGGCGCTGGCCAGCCAGCTGAAAGTCTCCATAGCAACTACTGCTCAGCTCCCCCAGGGTGCTCTGGTGGGAGGGGCAGATGTCTGTAGGTAGCAAAGGATGGACTTGTGGCATAGGCAGCATAGATGGGGGCAGGAGCCTGGCAAAGGAGGGCCACACACCTGTTCTTCTTACTCACTCCTTACTAGCCCAGAGTTTGGTTGCTGGCTGCCATCTGGACACCATGAAAAGAGGTCAGAGTCTCTGTGCCTCCTTCCTCCACTTTCCTAGGCTGGGATACCCCAAGATAGGGCCTTTGTGGACCAAAATAATGTTGGGGTGCCTGGTTCTACCCCAACCCCCAATTTCTTTTTAGTCTTCTTTTCATTAATATCTTTTGTGTTTATATCAACTTTATTTGTAAATATATCTCTCTTGACTCTCCTCACCAGTGAG
The DNA here is from genome assembly GCA_028646575.1 of Pseudocheirus occidentalis. NCBI lineage: Eukaryota > Metazoa > Chordata > Mammalia > Diprotodontia > Pseudocheiridae > Pseudocheirus > Pseudocheirus occidentalis. The sequence continues at coordinate 366,388,171 of CM053593.1, forward strand.
CCTTATTAAAAGATTAACAAAGAAGAAAAACCATTTAGCAAAACCAACCAAAACATTACCAGTGTTGGACAGTACATGCAGCATTCCACACCCATAATACCCAAGCTCTCCAAAAAGGAGAAGAAGGCCTGCACCTCAGCTTCTACCCCAAATCAGGTCCCTTGGTAAAAGAGGGGTCCCCAGTGCTGCCTTTAGACTGCTAAGAAATGTCTCAGGGGCTTGGGACATCTGAATTCAGGACCCTGGGATCTGGCCTTTAAGGGGAGACCCCAGGGTTAGTGTGGGCAGATAGGCAGGGATTGAGAAGGACCATCTGTGTGTCCTGAATCCTCTTTCATGAGTCCCATACTACACTGCCTCCCCAGCCCAACTCAGCCTTCTTCCTAGATCTGGGGTGGGTAGGCACTGGGACTCCCATCCCTCACCTTGCTGACTTGTCTTCTGAAATGGGCCTGGATGATGGCTTATGCTGGAGAACTGAGCCAGGGCAACCTCAGCAGGTCTAGGCTGCTATAGAACTGGTAAGACCAGGGCTCAGCTCCAGATTGAGAAAGAGGGGGTGGAGACAGGGTGAGTTCTCTCCACTCTGTGGGAGGTGGAAGAGACAATATTCAAGTCATTCAATTTAGCATTAGAAGGAACTTTATAGGCCATTGAGTCAAACTTGTTCATTTTACAGATGAGGAAACTGAGGCACAGAGAAGTTTGAGTCACTCACCCAGTGACTCTCATAGCTAGTAAATGTCTGAAAAAGGTTAGAACTGATTTCTTCACAAGCTTTGACCTTGTCTTTCTACTCTAAGTCAGATTACAGGATGGCAACCTTAGAAACTTTCCTAGAAATTAGGATTATTGGTATGTAAGTGGGAGTTACCCAGTCTGGTTGGCCCTCATGCCCTATAAGCAGAGTTATGACCAATGTGGCCCCAAAGCTGGTTTTCTGTGGATGTGCTATGACTCATTAAGCCAAGCAGTGAGATGCCAGAGCCAGGTAGCACTGCCCCTCTCCAAAAATTTAGCTGGAGACTGAGAAGGTGAAAGCTTCTAGTTTACCTAACAACACTTCTCCAGCTAGGCAGCTGGCAGGGTAACTCTGGTGACTCCTCCTGCCTGTGGTAGTTAGCCAGCAGCCCCAGTACATGCTCAATGGGTGCCCACCATGTGCCCAGCACCAGAGGCCGTGCTGGATGTAGAAGGGCCACAGGGCAGACCCCAGCTTTGAATATACTTGGGAAGAGAGGATAAGCACATGAAAGGCAAGTGAAATACAAGGTAACATGAGAGGCAGCCTCAGAGGCCAGGAGACCTAGGTTCAAGGTCAGCCTGATGCATACTAACTGTATGACCCTGGACCAATCACTTCAGCTCTCAAGCAGCTGCTGACTAGAAGTTGAAGAGCAGAGGGTACCCAGCTTTAGTAGAGGGAACTTTATCATAGAGAGTTACCCATACCAAAAACATCATAGATCTGCTTCCCTGACACCCCCCCCCCAGAAGTCCAAAGTAGTGGCAGGAGTCATGGATTAAGCATTTATAAATCACCTACTCTGTGCTAAGGACTTCACAACTTATTGACCCTCGCAACAACCCTGCAAGGTAGGTTCTATTATGCCCCCCCATTTTACATGTGACAAAACTGAGGCAAAAAGAGGTTAAGTGATTTGCCCAGCTGCCTCAAAGGTAGCAGGCACCAAAGTTCAAATCTTCGCTTTGCCACTTAACAGAATTCCTGACCTTGGACAATGAATCAAGTATTTAAGGATCTCTGTGATGTGCCAAGAGCCCCTGGGTGGTGTCATAGTGCACAAAGCGCCTAGCCTAGTCAAGAAGACTCATCTCCCTGAGTTCAAATTCAGCCTCAGACACTAGCTCGTTGACCCTGGGAAAGTCACTTAACCCTGCTTGCCTCAGTTTTCTCATATGTAAAATGAGTCGTAGAAGGAACTGGCAAACCACCCTAGTACCTTTGCCAAGAAAATCCCAAATGGGGTCACAATGAGTTGAACTGAACAACATGATAATAACAACTGTGTGTCAGACACTGTGCTGGGTAGTGGGTAGTCATCCCCACTTGTATTAAACTTACATTCTCTCTGGGCCTCAGGTTCCCCTTCTGTAAATTGAGGGCACTAGACCAGTAAGTCTATTCCGGCTCTGAATTGATGACCTGACTGAAGGGTTTTGGACAGGAAGGATACACTACCCGTTCATGAAGGACAGACCATATTTGCTCTTTAGTTTGGGCTGGCACAGACGGTGCTAGATGTCTCTGAGGGCTGGAGTAGTCAAGGAAGGCTTACTAGAAGAGGTGGGATTTGAACCCCCCCACCCTACCAAAAGAACAGACCTTAGTCAAGGAGAGAGAAGCAGATATTCTGAGCAAGGGGAACAGCTTGAGCAAATGTGTGGAGGTAGGAACTCAAGTATCATGCTTGGGGGCCAATGAGTCTGCTGTCAGATTCCCAAAGTGCCTGCCTCACCACAACTCTATTAGGTGGTGCAAATGTTTGTCTTCCTCATAAGAGGGGGCTCAGGGCTCAGAGAGTGACTTGGTTTATCCAAGGCCACACCAACTAAAAGATATCAGAGTTGGTACTCAAACACAGTAATCCCAGTAAGGAGTCAGTCTCTTCTGATTCTGAATCCCTTACTTAGCCAATAAGCATTTGTTAAGCCTGTACAAAGTATGGCTTAGTAAGAACAGCACTAAGATGAGCTTCTTTTCCTGCTATGCTTCCGTGGCCATCCAAGAAGAGAGTGGCACAAGGTCATAGGTTAAGACTAGAAGGCACTGCACAGATTATTTTAGGTTACAAGTTTATACCCATGAATTACTCTAGAACACAGAAGATATCTTCTCTCTCTCTCTCTCTCTCTCTCTCT
>CM053593.1:366391553-366480482 GCA_028646575.1 Pseudocheirus occidentalis
TTTAACAAGCAGTTCTCCAGAAAAAAAATTCCTATGACACTTTTAAGTTTTATTATTAATATTAATATTTTCTCCTTTGCTTTCTTAAGTCTAAGCAACAATGAATACAACAACAGATCAAGCCCTGGGAGGGAAAAGATAAAAAAACAAATAAGAGAATATAGAAGTAAATGTAGAAATCAGCCAAGCAGCAAGCAGAGGCTGTGATCTCTGAGTGAGTTCTTACTCTCTAACCCTCAATTTCTCCATCTGTGAAATGGAATTTATAATGGGGATATTATCCACCTTCAAGTTTTGGAGACAGGGTGGTATATCATGAGACTTAGATCTGGGAAGGGGCTTAGAGACCATCTGGCTCAACTTCCATGGTCGTACAGCTTGTTAATGGCAAAGCTGTTATTCGAACCTGGGGCCTAGATCATATATGTGAATCCAAATCTAGAGCTGGGAGGGAACTCAGAGGCTATCTGATCCAACCTTCTCATTTTACAGAGGAGGAAATGAGGCCCAGGAAATAATCAAGTGACTTGCCCAAGGTCACACTGGCAATAAGTGGCAGGTCTGGGTGCTCTGCTTCCAACCCCAGGGCTTATTCCACAACGATCATTCAAGATGGCAGGTATAAGGTGCACCCATAGACTATTGTTTTCCAAATCATTGTTGCCACAGTGATGGAGGAAGATAGAGAATGATAGATACGGGATTAGGAAGAGCTTCCACTAGGCCACCATCTTCCTAAAGGACATGTGGCTAGTGATGGAGAATGGGGGAAATTGTGGTTCTAGCCTTGAAGAGAATTGCTTCTCAGCTTGGAAACAATTGGCCAGACATAGGCCTGACACCTCATGAGAATTAGGCTTCCCCCTCAGCCCCTGAGTAATGGGTGGGGCCCAGTGGGCCTCCAATGAAACCATGTCACTTGGTTCCCCACTTCTCCAGCCTTCCCTCTCTAGCCATTTGTCTGCACCCTGGGGAAGGTGGGGAGACTAATGAGTCATTATCCTGTCAATTAGTCACATCCTTGTGTTTGCTGCAAATTGGTGCCACCTGCTTTTTCTCTGGCAGCCAAGGATAGTATTCAGCACTTGGGGGGGGAGGGGGGGAGGGGAGGGCCTTCCCCCCCTCCCCGCATTGCTCTTCCTGCTCCAGATCTGGCAAGTGGCTGTGGGAAGCCAGTGTTAGCTCAAGTGCTGCTGGACAGCGACTTGAAGGAAAGAGGCTTTCACTGAGCCAGAGCTACCCAGACCCCCAGCCCCATCGAAGGGGCTTCTGGCAGTGAATCAATACAACTGGGGGAAGGAGTCAACAGAGATGAAACCCTCCTTGGTTTGGATCCTTCCTCTGTTGCTTGCTTTTTGTGTGTCCCTGGGAAAGTCAGCTCTTGTTTCTGCTTCTTTAAAATGAGGAGTTTGGACTAGTTGGCCTCATGTCCCTTCACGCTCTAAATCTGTGACTCCCTTTATCACTTGTGTGACCTTAGGCAAGTCACTCAAGTTCTTTATGTCTCAATTTTCTCATCTATAAAATGAGTGTTGACCCAGCTGGATTCTGTGGCCTCTTCAATCTCTGGAGCTATGGGCCTCCTTTTCTTCTTAATACTTGCTCACGTACACATATTTATCGGAAACATGTACAAATACAGAGAGACTGAAATGTTCATAGATTAAAAATTGTGCAATCATGCACAAATGTACACAGAGGCAGACACAAAGTGGTCAGGGTTCATGGGACCTTAGCCAAGTCTCTTGCCTGATTTAAACTCCTTTGTAAAAGAAGGTGGTTGGACTTAAGAGCTAAGCTCTCTTGAATCTGACAATCTGTGAGTTGTTGACCCCACAAATGTGGGTAGAATCCCAGGCCTTCCACTCCCCAGCCCTTAGCCTGTCCGCCATTTCTTCGAAACTGTGGTAAGCAATGTCTAGAGGGAGAGATCCAGCCTTTCCCCTAAATCATCCCTTTAAAAACAGACCCAGAGGGCTTGGAAACCTCCACTTGCTCCCTGCTGTGGCTCATCAATAATGGAAGAGCTATTGTCAGTCCTGATAACCACAGCATCAGTTCAATCAATATTTAATGGTTCCTCCAGAGCCTGGTTCCTTAGCAACACCAGCATCCATGGGCTCTGGGAGGTCTGGTTGGCTTCTGCTGCACCCTGTACCCTTGGTCCTGATGCTGCCCATCATATTCCCCCTCCCTGGGGGATGCAGATAGGCAGAGGAGACATATCTGGTCTTCACATACTCTCTCTGTCCCCACAGCCCCAAACGCCAGCCAAATATGCTGGTGGGAAGAAGGAGAAAGAGGTAGAGGGGGCCCAACCTGCCATAAAACATGAGCAGAAATGGAGCAATTTGGCCGTATAAGCAGGGAGAGGAGGGCAGGACCCTAATCCAAGCACATTTCTGCTGGGCTCTTTCTTTCCCTAGGCTGTGGGGAGAGAATGGGCTGTATAGGGCATATGTCCAAGAGTGAGATATCCAAGGTACAGTGGAAAGCATGCTGAATATGGAATCAGAGGACTGAGTTCAGATTCCACCTCTTCTATTTGCTACCTGCACGACCTGAGCAAATGACTTTACCTTTCTTGATCTCGGTTTCCCAATATATAAAATCAGGGTTGGAATGAATGACCTCCAGGTTCCCTCCCAGCTCTGAATCCATTTATTCTGATGCTCCAGACTAATAGGAGCTGCCTGAAAATGAACTGGGGGTTTGTCCATGGACTCTCCATCACTGGAATTGTACAAACAGGCCCATGCCCTATATGCCAGATGGTGCAAAATGGACTAGTCAGGAATGATGCTGAGAGCGTTTGGGGTCAGATGTGGGTTGGGCAACTTAGCCCCAAGATCCCTTCCTAGTGTGAGATTCTGTGAAAATAACCCTCCCTGCCTCTTTCTAAAAAAATTACTTTTTTCAATTAATAAGCACTATTTTCACACCCTTCCAACCTCCTCATGCAAAAAAAAATGAAAAAGCAAAATAAAGTCCTTTAATGCTTATGCATAAAACCAACTTCCCACATTTGCTGTGTCCAAAAATCAATGTGATATTCTGCATCTTGAGCCCATCAACTCTCTGGAGACTAGCACCATGTTTCATTGTAAGTCTCCTCGAATAGTGGTTGGTCATTGCATTGATTAGAATTCTCAAAGCTTTCTCAGTTATTCATTCTTATGATGTTTTTATCATATACGTTCTATCGCATTAATATGCTACATTTTGTCCAGCCATTCCCCTTTCCCCAGTGGATAGGCATCCCCTTCTTCTCTGTCCCTCTAGGATGGGCCTGGCTAAAGCCCTTGGTCCTTAGAAGAAGGCAGGAAACGTTCTGGGTACTTCTGTCTGGCAGTCAGTCAGTCAGTCAACCAACAAATATTTATTAAGTGTCTACTGCATGCCAGGCAGTGTGCTAAGCACCGGGGATACATAGAAAGGCAAAAAAACAAACAGTCCCTTTTCTTAAGGAGATCACAGTTTAATGGGAAAATAACATGGAAACAACTAGGTAGAAACAAGGTCTGTACAGGATTAAAATGGGGATAATCAACAAAGGGAAGGTGGAGTGGATAGAGTACCAGCCCTGAAGTCAGGAGAACTGAGTTCAAATGTGACTCTAGATACTTACTAGCTGTGTGACCCTGGGAAAGTCACTTAGCCCTGATTACCTCCGAAAAGCAAGCACATGGAGTTCAGAGATAGAATGTCTGGCATGAGGAAGAACAAGGAGGCCAGAGTCGCTGGACCAAAGTCCCTGGATGTGATGGAGCAGGAGAGTATATCACATAAGAAAATTGGAAAGGCAGAAAGGGGTCAGGTTAGGAAGAGGTTTGAATGCTAAACAAATGGTTCTTTTTTATTTGATCCTGGAAATGATAGGGAGCTGCCATGTTTTGTAAAATAGGAGGGTGATTTGATCAGACCCACTCTGTAGAAAAATTAACTTAATAGTTGGGTAGATGATGGAAAGGGTGGGGGAGAGAGACTTGAAGAAGGGGAGACCAACCAAGGGCTATTACAGTAGCCTAGGGGTGAGGTGAAGAGAGCCTTTACCAGCATGGCGGCAGCATCAAAGGAGAGAAGGGTGCCTGTACTAGAGATGATCTGACACTAAAGGACTTGGCTGTAGATTGGGTGGTGTGTGTGTGTATGTGTGAGAGAGAGGGGGGAGAGAGAGGGATGGGGGAAGAGAGACAGAGTGAAAAGTCAAGCATGATGTCTAGCCTACAAGCCTGAATAACTGGACAGATGGTGGTGACCTTAAGAGTAATAGGGGAATTCAGAAGGGGAGAAAGTTTGGGAAGAAGGGGAGACAATGAGTTTGGTTTGGAACATGTTGAGTTTAAAATGTCTATAAGATACCCAGTTCAAGCTATCCAATAGGCAGTTGGAGCTGCAAGTCTGTAGTTACAGAAGTTAGGTCTGAATAAGTAGATCTGGTGATCATTAGTGTAGAGATGATCATTGAATTCATGGGAACTGCTGAGAGCACTGAGTGCAGTAATGTAGAGAGAGAAGAGAAGAAGGCCCAAGACAGAGCTACATAGGACATCCAAGGCTAGAAGATGTGACCCAGATATAAAGCTAGCAAAGGAGATGGAGAGTCAGGAGAAAGTGGTGTCCCAAAGAGTGACGCACAGTGTCAAAGGCTGCTGAGAGGTCAAGAAGGATAAGAACTGAAAAAACCCATTGGATTTGGCAACTAAGAGATTGTTGGTAACTTTGTAGAGCAGTTTCAGCTGAATGATGAGGTGGGAAGCCAGAGTGTAGTTAAGAGAGTAAGAGAAAGCCAAATGAGAGCACTGATTGTCCACGGCCTCTTCCAAGAAATTAAGCCACAAAAAGGAGAGCTACAGGGTGAGAGCTACAGCAGGGAAGAGCACATTGAGCAAGAGTTCTTTGAGGATGGGAGAGACATAGGCATATTTGAGGTAGTAGGAAGCAGCCAGTGGACAGGGAGTAACTGAAGCTAAGTGGGAACAGGAATGACCGGAGGGTCATTCTGGTGGAGAAGGCAGGGTGCAGTAGAGTCACTTACACAGGTAGAGGGGTCTGATGTCTGCTGCTTCGGATGAAACGGGTTTCTGAAAAGGCATTAGTTCTGTGAGATGAGGGGAAGAGGTTTTTTTGTCACGTCTCCTTCCTCAGGTGTAGTGGAGACCTGTCTACTGCATCAGCTGAGGCGTCGGGCTGCGGGCTTCCTGCGCAGTGACAAGATGGCTGCTCTCTTCACCAAGGTGGGGAAGACCTGTGTGGTCGCTGGAGAGGTCTGTCGAAAAGTCCAGGAGCTGCAGCAGCAGGTGGAGAGCAGGCGAGTCCCAGGCCAACCCCACACCCCTCCCTTCAGCTTTCCTTCCCACCTCCCCTCTAGGAAGGCAGCTGGCCCCACCTATCATATGGTTACCCAGGTAGCTATAAGGAAGCTGTCTTTATTGTTACTCTTTGCTTCGCTGGGACTGCCCGGGACAGTGAGGGAACATGAGATTTGGAGCCAGGGCTCATGTGTCAGCTCTGCCACTTCTACCTGGTGACCATGGCCAATACTACTGGCTCAAAATCCAAGATCTCATCAGCTTCTAAGCCATTACTGACCTTGACCACTACAAAGGCTACTCTCTTGGCCACATCCTCTCCACACAGCTCAGAAAATGGGACAAGTCCAGTCACTGTTCCCAAGAAAGCCTCCTCCTAGGCTTGCTCTTGTCCCTGAGTGCCCCCATTTCCCTCCACTCAGGAAGTCAGCAGGAAGCAACCAGGAGGCCCTTCGGAGACAGGGCTCAACTGGAGGGAAGGCCCCAACCCTCAGCCCCCAGGCCCTGAGGCATATTTGGGTACGCACAGCCCTCATTGAGAAGGTGCTAGACAGAGTCGTGCAGTATATTGTGGAGAACTGCAGGTGAGTGCTGCCCTCTCCCATGCCACTCCCTCCCTCTCTGTTTCTGTGATCTGAGGCTTCCATCCAGAAAACCTCCTGTGATTAAGCACATTTATTTTCTAATCTACCAAAGCCATCCTCCTTCTCTTCTTCCTTCTCTCCTCTTCCTCATCTACCTTCCTCCTCCTCTTCTTCATCTTTCTGCTCCCCCTGTACTGATAATTGTGGGTGATGGGCCCAGGGCCATTTAGAGCTGGGGCTCCCAAGCATGCTTCACAGTGCTTTGGTCTATTTCAGATTCAACAATCCTGACAACCATAGTTGTTGACCAAATGACAACCTAAGAGGAACTAGGATTTTTAGGAATATTCTGTATGCTGTCCACTTTCTATCACACTTTTTTGGTGTACTTTGTATACCCCTTCTCTTAAAGGAAGCTAGGTGGAGCCAGGGATAGAATATTGGCTATGGAGTCAAGAAGACCTGTGGTCAAACCCTGCCTCAGATACTTACTGGCTGTGTGACCTTGAACAAGTCACTGCCTTTTCTCTCTGTCTCATTTTCTCCTCTGTAAATGAAGATAATAATAGGATATACTTTGCAGGGCTGTTGTGAGGGTCTGATGAGATACTACCTTAAAGTGCAATAGAAAAACTAGTTGTTGTTATGGTCGTGATCATGATTGACAGCCAGCTTTTTAGAGTGAATATACAACCAGAAGCCATGGATTCAGGAAGATCTGGGTTCAAGTCCTGCCCCCGACACCTTCATTTCTGTTTTTATGACCCCAGTGTTTTTGTTTTTCAGCTGTCTGACTCTCCATGATCCCATTTGGGACTTTCTTGGCAAAGATACTGGATGGTTTGCCATTTCCTTCTCCAGCTCTTTTTACAGATGGAGAAACTGAACCAAGTATGATTAAGTGACTTGCCCAGGGTCACCCAGTTAGTAAGTGTCTGAGGCTGCATTTGAACTCACGGATCTCCCTTGACTCCAGAGCCAGTGCACTGTGCACTATGGTGCCACCTAGTGGCTCACAGCATAGCCTCAGTCTAAATGATCGGACCTCTGAAGCCTGTTTGTGTGATGCTGGGGCAAGTGCCCCAAGCAGTTCTCTACTGCTGTGCTGCACTGGTGCGGAGGAAGTTTCCTCCTTGGCAATTTAAGGTTAAAACAAACAAAAAACTTCTTTGGGGCCTCACCAGGACCTTGTGTGGTATATGCTACTTTACAGATGCAGAAACTTAGGCTCAGGGAAACGCAATCACTTGCCTGCTAGAATGTAAGCTCCTTGAGGGCAGGGCACCGTGCCTGGCACACACATAGTAGGCACTTTAAAATGCTTTTTAATGAATTGATCCCTAAGACTTTTCATGTTTGACTTTGTAACCTCAGTGTAGCCTCTCACTAGAAGCTTGTTGATTGATTGATTGCCCCTGGTCATCGGCTGGGATGTGTCAGAGGTGACTTCTTGACTCCTAGTCCCCCTGCCTCGCCACTATTCCCTGTTGTCCCCCCTTTGCCCCGCTTTCTCATCTCTCTCCTCAATGCACTTGCCTCCTTGGACAGAGAGAGTAGGTGAGTGAGCCAGCTGAGGTGCTGTGATTACTCCTCTCCTCTCTTCTGAACAGCAAATACTATGAGAAGGAAGCGCTCCTGGCAGACCCTGTGTTTGGCCCCATCCTTGCCTCTCTCTTAGGTGAGTGGGGAGTGGGGCAGGGCTGTGCTGCCAGGGCCTCCCCTGTGGCAGGGAGGGATTTGGTGCCCCTACCCCTGTTCTAAGGGGTTGTCTTCAGGATCCGGGCTGTCCCTGTCCCCACAGTGGGTCCCTGTGCTCTGGAATATACCAAGCTGAAGACAGCGGACCACTATTGGACAGACCCTTCTGCAGATGAGCTAGTCCAGAGGCACCGCATCCGTGGACCCCATGGCCGCCAGGACTCACCCTCCAAGCGTCCAGCCCTGGGAGTAGGTTTCCTTTCTTCTCACATGCCAAGGCCCCTGTCCCCCTGGCCAAAGGCCTTCAGTGAGAAGGGATCTCTGTCTGCAGGTGGGATTTTTCCTTCTCCCACTCCAGTGCTCAAGTTGGGGGGTCATCTCTGAGCCAGGAGCTTAGATTGTGCAAGAGCTATGGCAGCTCCTGGGAGGGGGAGCCTTGGAGGAGATGAGGGTCTAGTGTGTCAGACAAGGAGGGACAGAAGGGGAAGCCTCCAGTGATGCTGCCTTCCCTCTCCAAATACCTAGGCCGGGGGGCTTTGGGGTGAGAGCCTTGATCTAGCAGGTCTTCTCTTTGCAGATCAGAAAGCGACACTCCAGTGGGAGTGCATCAGAAGACCGGTTTGCAGCCTCAGCTCGTGAATATGTGGAGTCCCTTCATCAGAATTCCCGAACACATCTGCTCTATGGCAAGAACAATGTGCTGGTCCAGCCGGTGAGAGTCCACTCCCTGGCTTCCCACAGCAGGGAAGTGGGAGTGTGAGGGAGGAACTGTCTTCCTGACTGGGAAAGGTCCCACTCTCCTGAGGCCCTGACGCTTTGTTTAGCCAGAGGGGACGTGCCAGGGACCTGAAAAGCCTTGGCCAGAACCTTGGACAGCCTCATGTCCTGAGTGAGTCACTGCTGCTGCTGGGGTTGTCCGGGAGTGAGCCCCCTTTTCCTATTGGTGGGCTCCTTGGCCAAAGCCCAGGCCCAGACAGACCTGGGCAGGCGGCTGGGGCTCTGGAGACTCCCTGGGGCATGATCCCAGCTTTCCTTCTCTGCTCCTGGATCTCACTCCCCAGGGACCCTAAAATCAACAGTCATCCTTTCTTTTAAATTTTGTAAAATGTTATTTTTCTTGATGATTTTGCTTTTACATCCCATTCATTTCCAAATAATTCCTCTCTTGCCCAGTGAACCATCCCTTGTAATAAAAATTTTAAAAGAGACAAAAGCAGTTCAACAAAAAAGGACATTTGAACATATCTGACACTGTATACAATATTTCTCATCCATAGCCCCTCCACATCTCCCATTGCTACAATGAAGGGAGTAAGGTACAGTTTATTAGCTCTTCTCTGAGGCCAAGTGGTCATTAAAATTTCCCAAAGGCATTTCTTCATAGGAGACTTAAGCAATGATGAGTGGGTAGAAAGGAGAGACTTCCCAGATCTGGAACAAGAAGGACCTTAGAGGTCATTTGGTCCATTCTCTCATTTTTAGTAGCATTTCGTTTTTATTTTTTGGAGGGTAGAAGGCAGGGCAGTTGGGGTTAAGTGACTTTCCCAAGGTCACATGGCTAGTAAGTGTTAAGTGTCTGAAGCCAAATTTGAACTCAGGTCCTCCTGACTCCAGAGCCGGTGTTCTATTCACTGTGCTACCTAGCTGCCCCTCTATTCTTTCGTTTTACAGGAGGAGACTGAGGACCAGAGAGGCTAAGTACTTGCCAAGATCATCATGTAGGCAGTAAGTGGCAAAGTCAGGATTTGAACTTGGGTCCTTTGCCTCCAAAACTGACGTTTTTCCATTACAACTCTGGCCCTCACTGGGCTTGTCTCCCAGCCTTCGGCAAGTAGGGAGCCCAGGGAAGCCATCTGCTCTAGCTAATTAAGAGTCAGGCTACCCAGCGTAGGAGCGAATGCCAGCCGGCGGGCTAAACATCTGGCAGGTTGATATTGGATGGCATGAGAAGTCAGGCAGGCAAGAGGAGGAGACAGAGCTGGGGTTTCCTCTATGCTTCCTGAAGCGTAGATCTTGGATTCTTCACCTTCTTTCTCCAGCCCAAGATGCTGTGATTCATCCTGCCCAGTGGGTCCCTTAGCTGGATTGGCTTCTGCTTGCCAATGTGAACATGAGGGGGAACAGGGAGGAAAATGTGCCGAGTGGGTGACACTGTCACCCACAGTGATGCCAAGCTAGTTATAGCTGAGGGCTCAGAAAGGGTCCCACATCCTGGCAGCCCTCCTGTGATCAAAGAGGCAACAACCAGACCCGCTCAGTCCAAGTCACTCTGCCCCGGAATACTGACTTACTGCCCATGGTCTGGAGAAGAGGGCTCACTGGTTTTGAGTATGCTCCCAATACCAAAAAGAGTGATGTATTCGGAGTCAGAAGAACTGAGTTCAAATCCCGGCTTCAATACTTGCCATGTGACTATGAGCAAAACATATCTCTGAGCCTCAGTTTCATAGGGTCATAGGTCATAGGATCATGGATGGAAAGGACTTTAGAGGTCATCTAGTCTGTTTCATTTTACAGATGAGAATCGACGCTAGACGCTACTTGCTCTACTCAAGAGAAACTGCTTGGCGTAATAGTGGTGGCTTTGGAGTCAGAAAGGCCTGGGTTCAAATCCCACCTTGAGAACATGCTTGCTGTGTGACTCTTGACAATCAGCCTCTTGAGCCTCAGTTTCCTCATCTGTAAAACAGGCATAATAAAATAAAGATAACAACAGCAAGCGCCTCGTACAGTTGTGGAGACTGAATATGTATATAAGAGACTTTGCTGTACAAACGTGGTATTGTTATGACCTGATTGTAAGGAAAGCACTTTGTAAACTGTAATGTCATATGTAAATGGGCCTTCTCTTAGCTCATACAATGTTTCTCATTTTTTTTAACTTTTCTTTGTCCCAGGTGGGTGACTTTTAAAATTTTGTGTTGTAATTTCACATACATTATATATATATATATGTATATATATGCATATATATGTACATATGCATATTGCTTTCAATTGCAAAATCTCCCCTATGAAACAGCCACCTCTTGCAACAGAGAATTTTTTTGAAAGAAAAGGGGAAAAAGTGGTTCTAGTAAAACCAATACAGCAACCAAGTCTGACAGTTCATGCAATATTCTCTATCCATAGTCCCTCACCTCTGCAAAGAAGAGAGGTATGTGTATCTGACCTTTTCCAGGACTGAGTTTCTCAGTCATAATCATTCAGAATTCAGTTACATTCTATTGGCTTTTCATTTAAATTGTTCTAGTCACTATGTCTGTTTTACTTAGTCTATGTACTTCACTCTGCATCAATTAATAGAAGTCTTCTTATGTTTCTCTGAATTCTTCAGTCATCTTTTTTATGGCTCAGTAACAGTCCATTGCAGCAGCAGGTTGTAGAGGAAAAAGGCAAAGGACTAGAGTTCAACTGCCAGTCCAGGCACAATTCACTTAACCTCTCTGGGCCTCAGTTTCCTCAGCTGTAAAATGGAAGGGTTGAATTTGGTGACCTCAGCATTTCCTTCCAGTCTTTCAGTCTATGGTCCTGTGTGCCAGAGTGTACTGAGCATTTTCCCAGTCCATGGGCATCAACTTTGTTCCCAGTTCTTTGTTACCAGACAATTGTTACTAGGAATACTTTGGTACATATGGGACCTGTCTTTCTGTCTTTGATCTCAGGGCACATGCCTTATGGGGAGACCTCAGGGTTGAATATTTTAGTAGGAATATTTTTTAGTATCATTTTTTCTCTTTCTTGTATGCTTCTAAAAACAAGAGCTCTCTCTCCCTCCCTCCCTCCCTCCTTCCTTCCTTCCCTCTCTCTCTCCCTCTCCCTCTCTCTCTCCTCTTTCTCTTTCTCCCTCTCTCTCCCTCCCTCTCCCTCTCCTCTCTCCCTCCCTCTCCCTCTCCTCTCTCCCTCCCTCCCTCCCCCTCTCTCCCTCTCCCTCTCCCTCTCTCTTCCTCTCCCTCTCTCTCTTTACTCTCTTCCTCCCCCTCTCTCTCCTTCCCTCCCCCCTCTCTCTCTCCCTCTTTCCCTCTCTCCTTCCCTCCCTCCCTCCAGCCCCAGACAACAGCTGACATTTACATAGTTGTATCTAACTTAGTTTCCTGTATTCCAAGCACTGTCCGAAGTGCTTTACAGTTTGTCTCACTTGACCTTCACACCTTGGGGAGAAAGGAGCTGTCACTATCTCCCATTCTGCAAATGAAGAAACTAAAGCAAACAGAGGTTAAGCAACTCACCCAGCTGGTGTCTGACTTCACATTTGAACTCAGATCTTCCTGACTCCAGACCCAGTATTCTGTCTCCACTGCACCACCTAGCTGCCTGTAATGAAATAATCCCTGTCCTTGCTAGGGCTTTCCTTTTTCTACCTGTATCCTTGCAATTTTTTTTTCCAGTGGAAAGGATGCTAGGTCAGTCAGTCAGTCAAAAACATTTATTAAGGACCTACTATGTGTCAATTACATAGTGCTGTGGATAAAAAAAGTAAAAAGCAATTTGTAAAAAATTTGTAAAAAAAAAACTCTTGCCCTCAAGAAATTCACAGTCTACTGGGAGAGACAATAAGCAAAGAATTATGTTATGGCAATATATATATATACATACATATATAAGATAAACAGAAAATAATGAAGAAAAGACAGACACTAGAATGACGAGAGATTGGAAAAGGCTCCCTGTCTAGAAGATGGGGCTTTAGTTGGAACCTAAAGGAAGCCAGGGTAGCCGGTAGGAGGCGATGAAGAGGAAGAACATTCCAGGAATGGAAGACAGCCAGAGAAAATGCCTGAGACTAAGAGATGGAGGGTCTTGTTTATGGAACAGCCAGGAGGCACATGTCACTAGGTCAAAGAGTATGTGGAGAAGAGTAACATGGAGATGGCTAGGCTAGGATGGGCTTTGAATGCCAGAGAATTCTGTATTTGATCCTGGACGCATAGAAAGCAAGTGAAATTTATGTGTAGGGGAGGTGGCATGGTCAGACTTTAAGAAAACGGCTTTATTGGCTGAATAAAGCATGGATTGGAGTGAGGAGACTTGAGGCAGGTAGACCCACCAGCAGACAGTAACTCAGGTGTGAGGGAATGAGGGCCTGCACTAGAGGAGTGGCTGTCAGAGAAGTGGGAATATTTGCAAGATATTGCAAAGATAAAAGCTACAGACCTTGGCAACAGATTGGATGGAGCAGTAAGAGACTGTGAGCACTTGAGGTTGACTCCTACCTAGGTAGAGAGCCTGAGGGACTGGGCCCTCAACAGTAATAGGGAAGCTGGTGGAGGGGAGAGTTTAGGGGAAAAGATAATGAGTTTGGTTTTGGGCATGTTGAGTTTAAGATATCTACTGGACATCCAGTTTGAGATGTCTGAAAGGCAGTTGGTTGTGGGTGACTGGAGGTCAGCAGGAAGGGTAGATTTGAGAATTATCAGAATAGGGAAGGTAATTAAATCCATTGGAGCTAATGAATTCACCAAGTGAAATAGAATAGAGGGAGAAGAGGAAAAGACCCAGGACAGAACCCTAGGAAACACCTACAGATAAAGGGCATGAGCTGGATGGACATCTATCAAAGGAGAGTGAAAAAGAGTGGTCTGCTATGTAGGAGAAGAACCAGGAGAAAGTGATGTCCTAGAAACCTAGAGAAAAGAGGGGTTTTTTTTGCTTTTTGGAGGGGGGAATGCAGGGCAATTTGGGTTAAGTGACTTGCTCAAGGTCACACGGCTAGTAAGTGTTAAGTATCTGAGGTTGGATTTGAACTCAGATCCTCCTGACTCCAGGACCAGTGCTCGAGTCACTGCACCACCTAGCCATCCCAAGAAAAGAGTATTAAGAAGAAGAGGGTGATCAGCAGTGTCAAAGGCTGCAGAGAGGTCATGGAGATTGAGAAAAGGCCTTGGGTTTAACCATTTAGTGAGCAGTGATAACTTTGGAGAGAGACGCTGCACTCAAATGATGAGATGAGAATTTGGATTGGAAGAGATTGGAAGAGGAGGGAAAGTGGAGGCACTTACTACCTTTTCAAGGAATTTGTATCCACAAAGGACAAAAGAGAGGTAGGATAATAGTACGGATAGAAGGATCAAATGATGGGACTTTTTGAGAACAGGGGAGACACAGGCATGTTTGTCAGAAGTAGGGGAGCCAATAGACAGAGACTGATGATATGCAAAAGATTTGAAGTTTCTGGGTTCAGATCTAGGCTCTGCTACTTCATTACCTGTGAGACTTTGGGCAAGTCACTTGACTTGCACTCAGATTCCTTATTTATAAAATGAGCATATTGGACTCTATCTTCTAAGGTCCCCAGGTGACCTCTGCGTCCCTATCCCCTCCCATCTCCTCTGGGATCCTGCTCTGTCAGTTCCTACATCTTGCTCTCATTCTCTACTGACTCCTCTCTCTTGCTCTCTGACTCAAAACCCAACTATTCCCTTTATCCTGATGTCCCCTCCATCTCTACTCCCTTCCTTTCTTCCCATTTAGTCCTCAGTCCCTTCCAATATAACTTTTGTCCTTAGCCCTTGACAAGAGAATCTCTGTAGTACAAAGCCATTAATGACCTCCAACTCAATGACAAACTTAGTTCCCTTATTTCTGCTTCTTCCTCCTTGAAATTCCAGCAGCGGTTGACACTGTAGAGTGTAGACCAGTGGTTCCCAACCTTCATAATGCCGTGACCCTTTAATACAGTTCCTCATGTTGTGGTGACCCCCAACCATACAATTATTTTCGTTGCTATGTTGTAACTGTAATTTTGCTACTATTATGAATTGTAATATGAATATCTGATATGCAGGATATATTTTCATTGTTACAAATTGAACATAACCCACAGGTTGAGAACCGCTGGTGTAGACCATCCCTTCCCTTTTTGATACTCAGGTCTTACCCTTTCTTGGGCTCTCTCTTCTCCATAGAAGGAAGACATGGAGGCTGTCCCTGGCTACCTGTCCTTACACCAGTCTGCAGAGAGCTTGACCCTGAAGTGGACCCCCAACCAGCTCATGAATGGAACTCTGGGAGACTCAGAGCTAGAAAAGAGGTAGGGACTCCAGCCCAGCTAGTGTTTGGAGAGAAATATGGCCCAGGGGAAAAGTGGTTTGTGCTCTCCATGGTCCTGATCACCAAGGGGCTTTCACAATAGTGGGTGGCTGGAGCTGCTAGACCTGGATTTGAAGGTGTTGGCAATAGCAGCAGTACACGACTGGTTAAAATCACGTGTTGAACTTTGGAGCTAAGCAGGTATCAAGATGGAAGGACAAAGTGGGTAGGACAAGAGGAGGACCCTCAGAAACAATAACACTCGGCTTGTTTTCTTCCAGCGTGTACTGGGACTATGCATTGATTGTGCCCTTCAGCCAGATTGTCTGCATCCACTGCCACCAGCAACGTAAGCCACATCCCTTCCCCCTGTCCCTAGGCACAGGAGCAAAGAAAGAGAGACCAGCTTCGCAAATCCAACTGCTTTCCAACACAAATTTCAGATCTCTTCCCCCCCCACCCCCCCCCACCCCACCTCTCCAGACCTATATAATAACTGAGGTTATTAGATCAGGAGTAGTGGCAGCTGGGAGCTGGCAACTTCCAGAGCCAACACTTCAACTTAACCTACAGATTTTGTTTTCAAACTTGGACCCCAGGCCCTGGGAATATCACCTAGCTGAGCTGACAAGCCAGTTATTCAGTTCAGAAGGCAGAGTCCCTCCTTGGTATCTCCTAGGCCTTTGCCCACTTTCCTGTCCCTTTTTGCAGAGAACGGTGGAACGCTGGTGCTGGTGAGCCAAGACGGTATCCAGAGGCCTCCTTTGCACTTCCCTCAGGGAGGCCACCTCCTCTCCTTCCTGTCCTGCCTAGAGAATGGGCTCCTGCCCCGTGGACAGCTAGAGCCACCACTGTGGTCCCAGCAGGGAAAGGTATCTCACTGAAGCCTGGGTGGGCACAGAAGGGGAGCAAGAAGAGAGCTATGTGGTTGGTGGGAGATCTCCCTTTTCACCACTGCCCAGTTTCCTCCTTTCCTCCCTTCTTCACTGAATTCAATCCAGGGATACTGTGGGAGAGGGATGGGTCCATCCTGGCACCCCAAAAAGGAGGCCCAGGGATCAATTCAAGGCAGGGGACATTGACCACATGCACTGCTCTCCTGCCACAGGGGAAGGTCTTCCCCAGGCTGCGGAAGCGGAACAGCACCATGCGATCTGTGGATCTGGAGGAGACAGTGATGGATGAAGGGCGGGCCACTGACTATGTGTTCCGGATCATCTACCCAGGTCACAGGCATGAGCACAGTAAGTGGCCACACTGCCACTCATGGTGGGGAGGAGAAGATGGCCCAGGGCTTCTCATGTTTTCTTTGGCAGAGCTGGCTAGGATGGGGGCAGGAGGTAAGGTGCTGAGGGATGTTTGCTTAGGTTGGTTCAAAGCTAGATGGATGGGCTGCATATAGAGCTTTCTGCTCCCAATGGTGCTTTGTGCCCATCTTCCTCTTGCACTTAGCCATCTCTGTTCTATCTTCTGTTCTTCAGGTTGCTTTTTTTAGAAGATGGGCACCACCTGCAACCAGACAGGTTCAGAGGTTCATAGGTTTAGAAATGAAAGAGATCTCATGGATCATTGAAGTCTGTCATTTTATAGAGGAGGAAACTGAGTCTCAGAGAGTAGCGGAGTGACTTCACCAAGACCATACAGTTAATGCATAGCAGGACCAGACTTTTGACTCAGGTCCTCCAAACCAGATTCAAAATTCAAGCTGCCCTTCCAATCTGCATATAACAAAATCAAACCCTGCAAAAGAACTGGAAAGGGAGGCCAAGAATGTAGAATTTCTCATTCATTCCAATTCCCAGTCTCCCTGGCTGAGTGTGGCTGGTGCTCATTTCTGGTGGTTCCAACCCTCTGCACTCCTCTGTGGGCCAGGGCCTGCCTTTCTCTCCCTAACTCTATGGTGGCTCAATTGCCAGTGAAAACTTCTCTGATACAGTAGGCAAGGGCATGGTGAACTTGGCCTTTTGCTGGGCTGGGGGGGGGGTGAGAGTGGGAAGAAGGAAGTTGCCACAAGGATCCAAGTCTGGAGAACTACCTTATCCCTAGTCCTTGCCCCCAGGAGATTATGGGTATATGGGGATACTTTGGCACCCTGGCCAGAGAAATGCCCTAGGGATGTGAATATTCAGAGTTGTTGGTTCTGCTACTCCGGAGCAGATTTGTTTTCTCATCCAGATCCACCAACCTTGCAGATAAGAAACTAGAATTTACCATCCCAGATCATTTGTTACTTGCCAGCCCAGCCCTCTGGGATCCCTTAGCCTATGCTATGCAAAGGGAAGAAGCCACACAGCAAATCAGAATCCCAGTAGCTCAGAGTTTAGGGGCTTTTTAGGTTTACAGAGCCCTCTCCATCCCCCCTCCCCAATAGCTACCTTGGGAGGCAAGTAGTAGCAATAATTGTAGTTAGCTTTTACATAATGCTTTAAGGCTCACAAAGCATTTTACAATGGGTATCTCAATGGATCCTTACAATAACTCTGTGAAGTAGGTGCAATTATTATCAAGCTGCAACTGGGAGAGGTTAAGTGATGGGCCCAGGTTTATATAGCTAATAAGTATCTGAGGCAGGATTTGAACTCAGATTTTCCTGATGCCAAATCCAGCACTTTCCACACCAGAACAAATAGGATTGTCCCCATTTTACAGAAGAGGAAACCAAGGCATAGAGAGGTTGCCTAGGGTCAGCTGACTAGTGAGTGTTGGCAGAATCTAAAGCCAGATTAACCGGCCCTGGAATCAAACATGCTTTCCAAGATACCATGCTGCTCAACCCCTGTAGGCCAAGTTTGGGGGGGAAAGGTAACCCAGGGTGCAAGATGAGAATGTGAGATCCTCTTCAGAAAGTACATTTTGTTTGCAGGCCTGGAATTTAAATTTGGGCAGTTGATAGTTTATACGAACTATCCAGGTGTCTTTGCTCCCCCTCTTCTCTGATTTTTAGTCAAGTCCCAGAGCCTGGGCCAGGAGCCCAAGGAGATCCTCGAAGGCAGCCCTGATATGTCTTGAATGGTTAGCTAAAGTGGCTGGCTGGCAGGGACTGGAGCCATATTGTATTTGGAAATTTCAGTCCTCCAGGCATTCTGTGCCCAGTGTAACTCCAAGCACTCCAGAGTTGGTGGTATGATCAGCGTTCTATCACCCAGCTATCCTTCTACCATGTCTAGACTGCCGGCCTGTCCCTATAGCATCCCCATCTTCAGTCTTGCACCACACACTGTCAAGACTTTGATCCTCCTTTGCATTGTTCCTGGATGGAGAGAGCCTCCCCATCAAAGTTGGGCTGAAACTCCCGGGTCCCCTCCCCACCAACAATAACTCAGTGAGCAAACACCCTGCCAGGCCCTCATGAGCCTCTCTCACTATTCTCTTTGAGCAGTCATTATTAACTACCACCACTTAGCTGCCAGCCCCTTGGCCTCGATGGGCTGGGCGTGGGGGAAAACGCCGTCCCTGGAGCCCCTCCCTGGCCGGCCCTCACGAGCCTCTCTCACTATTCTCTTTGAGCAGTCACTATTAACTACCACCACTTAGCTGCCAGCCGCGCGGCCTCGGTGGACGATGAGGAGGACGAGGAGGATAGACTGCACGCGATGCTGTCAATGATCTGCTCGCGGAACCTCACAGCTCCCAATCTGATGAAAGGTTGTTATCCCGCCCGCGTCCCTCCCCGAACCCCTCCCCCTCTGCCCTAATTCTCCCTCTCTGCCGGGTCCACCGGCCGCAGCCTACAGGGACTTGAGCAACAGTGTTGGCATTACTGGACGCCCTGAGAGTCAGGCAGAGAGAGGCCGGGAGACAGAGGCACGGCAGGAAGGAAGAGTAGATGGGGCCAGAAAGAAGAGAGAAGAGGACAAGGGGGGAGGAGGAACGGCAGCGCCTGGCGGGCGGCTCCCAGTTACTCAGCCCGTCTATACCAGAGAAGGGAGTCTGCCTGAACCTGGGAGGAAGACGAGCATGGGGGCTGGGGCTGGGGGAGGAAGGGAGGCAGACATCTAGAGTCAGAAGCCGCCTCAAAGTCCATCTAGTCTCAGAGAAGGAAACTGGGGCCCCAGGAAGGAAAAGGGCATGGCTACTTGGTTACCTGGGCAGGGGCAAAATTTGCACTCAGGTCTCAGAACTTCTGATTCAGCCCTCTGTCCATCACATTCTGGGAACCCCATATAGATTTCCAGTCCATTTCTTTGGGGCCAAGAGGATGGCTATTTCAATTTAGTCCTTTCTTCCATTTCACATTATTTCTGTGATTCTTTACCTGGTCAGTAATGGGGGAAGTCACCTTGTCCAAGGGGCTCATTTGACAGAGGAAACAGACCCACAGAGGTGGAGATTTGCCCAAGCCCATCTAGTTAAGAGCATAGGATCCTACGTTTAAAGCTAGAAGAGGTAACAAATATTATACAGTCCTACTGCCCCATTTTCCAGATAAGGAAACTGAGGCCCTGAGAGGATCCGTGGCCTATAGGATGATGGATTTCAAGCTGGAAGGGACCTCAGAGGTCATGTAGTTCAATAATGAGGCAATAACTGGAGAAGGATTCTCCTAGGGTAGGTCCCTAACCATCAGGCAGGCAGTGAGGACCCCAGGCATATCTGAGAGTGGGAGAGATGGTGCAGTGTGAAGCGTGTGCCAGCTTAGCTTCTTTTTGTGCTCCAGAGGGTTGGGAATCCCAAGCTCCTTGATTCTGAATTAACCTGTCAGTCCATAAGCATTTATTATGCGCCTCCTGTGTGAGGCAGCATGACATAAGGGATAGAGAAGACCTGGGTTCAGTCCTGCCTCTGATGTGGACTTAGCTATGTGACCCTGGGCTAGTCACTTAACCTTGAAGACTCAACTCCATGAGAATATAAGACTCTGAGACTCTCTTCTGGCAGCAGAGGAGGCTATCTGCATTGGTAGAGGATGTATCTACCTGGGAGAGCTCCAGGTTAATGAAATCATAGATCAGGTTAAAAAAAAGTGTTGAACTGTGCTGGATACTGGGGATAGAGAGACAAAAATGAAGCTGTCCCTGCCCTCAAGGAGCTTATGCTCTATTAGGGAGAAAACATGTACATATGAAAAGAATATATATGTAATATGTACATTGTATATTATGTAATACAATAATGTAACAAAATATATGAAATATTGTAATATATGATGTGTGTTGTATATTATATAATACAAGAAATACAATCATGTAACAATATATGTAATATACAATGTGTATTGCATATTAATAGAACATAAGAAATACAAGAATGTAACACATAATATATGTAATATACAATGTACATATTAATGTAATACAATAAATACAATAATATAACAAATATATGAAATATAATATACAATGTATGTTGTATATTATACAATTCAAGAAATGCAATCATGTAACACAATATATGTAATATACAATATGTTTTGCATATTAATATGACAAGAAATACAATAGTGTCACACATAATATACAATGTGTATTGTATATTAGTATAACACAAGAAATACAATAATGTAATACACAATATATGTAATATACAATTTGTATTGTATATTACTATAGTACAAGAAATACTATAATGTAACAGACAATATATGTAATCTACAATGTATATTGCATATTAGTATAACACAAGAAATATAATGATGTAACAAACAACATGTAATCTACAACACATGTTGCATATTAGTATAGTACAAGAAATATAGTAGCGTAACACACAATATATGTAATCTACAAAATGCATACAAAGCAGTTGGGGGGATCAGGGGCTGAGGAGTCAGGAGAGTTTGTGTAAAAGGTGGTACTGGAGCTGAATCCTGTGGCAGTGAGGGATTCCAGAGTGAGGGGTGAAGAGGAAGGGAGAAAGGAAGGAAGGATTTATTAGACACCCACTATATACCAGGCAGTGTGCTAAGTGCTTTACAAATACCTACAACAACCCTGGGAGGCAGGTGTTATTATTATCTTCATTTTACGGACAAAGAAACTGAGGCAGAATGAGGTTAAATGACTCAGGACTACATGGCTAATAAGTGTTTGAGGTTGGATTTGAACTCAGGCCTTGGTAACTGCAGGCCACATGGGTGGTGATGGCAGCTAGAGATCATAGGATCGTGGTGGTAGATTTGAAAGGGAACTTACGTAGAGACTGACTAGTCCACTCTCTTCATTTTACAGTTGGGAAAACTGAGGTTCAGAGAGCTCAAGGGTCTATTTGCCAAGGGTCCTCCAGGTAGTAAACATCAGAGCCGGGATCAGAACCCAGGTCCTCTGACTCTCAGGTAGTACTCTTTTCGCTGTTCCACACTTCCCCTTGGATGGACCTGACTTCCTCTCCCTCCCTTCCCAGGGCTCAGTCTGCCTTGGTGGCTTGGCAGAGGGCCTCTAGAAATGGGCCTTCCCTTCTCCGCTCCCCACCCCCAACTGCTTTGCCAACTAGTCCTTTCCCAATTTCTACCCAGGGGGTCTAAGCCTTAATTTCTTTGCCCCAGGTCGAGCTTAAAGGTTATGTAGACCCTGCTTCCTAAGACCTGGCCTGTTTCTTAGGTCCAGTCTTGCCACACCTCACCTACCTTCCCAGGTCTTCCATTTGCCTTATTTTTTTAAGACTAGACTTGTCCTTCCATTGGTGCTAGCAAATGCCCACAGTGAGGAAGTTCCTTTTACCAATACTGATCCTGCTCCTTCTCTCCTGGAAGTGACTTGCCCGGGGTCACACAGCCAACATGTGTCAGACATGGAACTTAGGCTCAGAGATCAGAAGCTAAGAGCTCTAACAGTCTGAGGAATGACAGAAGCCATCTAGGTAGACTAAGGGCCAACAAGAGGCAGCTAGCTGGGTAGCGCAGTGGCTATAACTCAGGATGTGGAGTCGGGAAGACCCAAGTTCAAATTTGACCTCAGACACTCACTAGCTGTATGTACTTGGGCAAGTCACTTAACTACAGTTTGCCTCAGTTATCTCATCTGTAAAATGGGGGGGGGTAATAATAGCACCTCCCTTCCAGGGTTGTTGTGAGGACCAAATTAGGTAATAATTGTGAAGTTTAGTACATTACCTGGTACATAGTAGGTACTGTCTAAATGGTAGCTATTATTGAGGGAACTGGGCTGTGGTTTCATGGGTACAGGGGACTCCTAGGTAAGGCAACTCCCTCCCACCACACCTACTGTCTCCGACACTTCTAACAGGAGCTGAAAGAAACAGGAAAGCAGCACCAGGTGGGCCAGCAGGGTCCTATTTCTGAGGTTATTTACTGGCAGTTCTGCAAAGTACATAAATAACTAGTACATAAATAACTAGCTCCTGCCTAGACATCATTCCCTGTGACCTTGGGCAGATCATTTAGCTCTCTGGGGCTCAGTTTCCTCATCTGTAAAATGGAGATGTTGGACCAGTGCTCCTAAGGTCCTTTCCTGCTTCAGAGCTAAGATCCTGTGACTGATCCATGCTGGTTGTCTGGTCCTGGGCAAGGCCCTCAGCCTCTCACTGCTGTAGACAGCTGCAGAGGGGGTGTGACCTGTGTAGGGAGAGAGGGAGAGCAGAGGTCCAGTCTTCATTTCTATCCCCTCACTGCTCCCCAGCCTAGTTTCTCTCAGGTCCTGGGCCTGTGGGCTGGTGCTTGTTTTTAGAGGCTAGGCTAGTATCCCCTTAACCCCTGAGGCTGGCTGGTCCTGAAGGTAGGAGAAGACTGAGAGATGGAGTGAGTTTTGGGTGCTACGTTACTGGGTTTTTTGGTTTTCCTTGCTTACTCTAAGATCCCCAGGGATCAGTTCTGTGGCCAGGGCTACCTGGAGTATGGCAGTATGGGTACTGATTAAGAAGCTATAGGGCTCTGTCAAGAGCTCAGAGGAGACCCCTCCTCAGGAGGAGAAAGGACAGTAAGACTGGAGATTGAGGGAAGAGTCACTGCACATCCCCAGGTGTAAGGAGCTTTCAAAAGATCTGGTCCCTTGCCCAGGAAGGACCCTGGCCTGGAATCCATCCTTTGAGCTGGGAGGCCAGCAGAGAAGGCATACCTCTCTGTAAGACCTGGGGGAACTGTGGATGGGGGCAGGTTTGTCCTTTATACCTACCCATACATACATATGCCATACATTCCACACCCCCTCACCCCTAGTGTCTTGGGAATGGGGAGCCAGCAGGTGAGGTAGTCCAGAAGCAGGGAGGGAGGGAGGCAACTGGCACAAGAGAGTGAGGGGTGTGTGCTCCCTTCTTCTCAACCACAATGACAACACTGTTGTGTCCTGTTTGCTCCTGCCTTTGCTTCTAAGTTCTGCAACATGCTTGACTTTTGGTGCATGTGGATAAAGTGGCAGGTGTCCAAATCTCCTTTTTCCTTCCCCCCACCCCCCCAGACCTTGCCTCTCCTTCCCCTCTTCCAGCTGACAGCCCCTGAGAGCAGAGATGCTGTTCACACTAATTCTAGGCCAGAACAGATGCCTTTCATTCTCAGTCCTGGGGGCTGTGGGGTTCAACCGGCCCAGTAGTTTTTGCCTCCAACTCTTCCTCATCCTTGGAGGAGGAAACCAAATCTACCAAAGCAAGCTCCCTGCCCCTGAGATGGCCCTGAGAGTCTAGTGCCTCCTGAGCCTTAGCTTTGTGTAGTGGGTTGATTCTGAAAATACAAGATGGGACATTGACTTGCTGGCTTGCTCTGCTTCTTCCTGGAGAATTAAGGTGAAGAGCATTTTCCCATGAGCCTTTTGCTGGGTGGGACCCACTGCCTGGGCATGTCTTTTCCTCTTTGGTTTGGCATCCATCTTCCTCTGGTCCCCCCTGCCCCACCCCATTTCCTGCTGTCCCACTGGCTGGCTTGGCTAGACAAGGCTCTGCTCTTACCTGTTGAGCGGCTGCTTCCTGCCGCAAAGTGCATGAGCTGGCCTCAGCCCTTCCCCAGCCTCCCCCATGTCTGCGTCCTTCCCCTCTTGCCATCCTAACCTCCCTTTCCGGGGTATAGCTTGCACCCCTCTATCCCCCACACCTGATCCAGAGCCTCAGCTCATCCTCACCCAGTCTGTTCCCTTAATTTGCCTCCTGGTGAAGTTGAAGGGCCAGCTATTTCTGGGGATCCTGGCTGCACAAAGGTCAGGAGCCCAGACAGCAGAGCAAAGTGTTGGTGGGGCCGGGAAGCAGCTTTGCCATCTCAGCCCCTCTGAGCCTCAAACTGCCAGGTGCACAGAGAGTTCAGGGATCAGGGGCCGAGCTGTAATGCGCTCACTCTGTCCCTGTTCTCCTGCATGACACATTAGTTAATTGGGTAATTAATAACCATAATATCCTTAATAATAACAATAGTAGTTGGCATTTTATATAGTGTTCGAAGGCTTGCCTAACAAAGCACTACATGTGTTATGTCATTGGATCCTCTCACCAACCCTGTGTAGTTGGTGCTATGATTGTGCCCACTTTACAGATGTAAAAACTGAGTCAGAAAAAGGTTTACTGACTTGCCTAGCATCCTGTAGAATAAGTACTTGTTTTTCTAATTCCAAGAGCAGCCCTCTAGCCACTGTGCTGTCTAGAATTAGAATAGACAGCACCATGGGGGTCAACTAGTGCAACCCAGAATGCCCAAGATTATCCCCTCTGTTCCTCCCCACCCTTGAAACAAGATGCTCCAGCCTTCACCTGAAGACTTCCAGAGATGGAGAGACCCACTTTGTAGAAGTTCAGCAGCTCACAGCAGTCGCTGGGGCCGCCTCTTCCAGCCATGGCCCGTCACACAAATCTTTTTTTCTCTTCCTATCTCCTCTTCCACTTTCTTCCCCCTTCTTTCCATCATCTACCCTCTTACTCCATTTCTTTTCTTACTATTGGGTCTATAAGTGGTGCCCCTTCCCTCCCCCACTACTATCATTATCCCTGCTTAGCTTAGAAGGAAAGCTTCAATGATGAATTGGATCCCAAGCACTGTTTCTGGAGGAAAGACATATCTGCCTAAGTCTGCTTCTCTATTAATCAATCAATGAGCATTCATTAAGCATTTGCTATGTGCCAAGCATATAGTAAGTTTTTGTGATACAAAAAGAAGCCAAAGACAATCCCTGCCCTCCAGGAGCTTACAGTCTAATGAAAGAGATGACACACAAATGTATACAAAGCAAGCTAAATAGAGGAGAAATAAATAATTAAGGAAAGGGGAGGAATTGGAATTAAGAGGGGTTGAAGAAGGCTTCCTGTAGGCTGTAGGATTTTATTTGGGACTTGAAGGAAGCCAGGGAGGTCAGTAATCAGAGCAGAGGATGGAGAGCATTCCAGGTACAGGGAAGGGACAGAGAGAATGTCCAGAGCTGAGAGATGGAGGGTCTGGATTGTGGAACAGCCAGGAGGCCAGTGTCATGGGAATGAAGAAAACATGGTGGAGAGTAAGTTTAAGAAGAGTGGCAAAGTCGGAGGGGACTAAGTTATGAAGAGCTTCAAATGCCAGGTGGAGCTTTTTGCATTTGCTTCCGCAGGCAATAGGCAATAGTAAATTGAATAGGAGGTTGCCATGATGTGAGACCTTTGCTTTAGGAAACTCATCTTAGTGGCTGAATGGGGAATAGACTGGAGTAGGGCAAGACTTGAGGCAGGCAGACCCACCAGTAGGCTAATGCGCCAGTTCAGTTGGTCAGTAGCTGGGTTGAGGTGGCACCTTCTAGTGATCTCAAGAGGACTTTGCCCATCTGGAGGCTTCCAAATAAAAATACCAATAAAACAGTTAGTTAACAAGCATCATTCAATGTTTGCCATGTGCCAGGTGCTCTGCTAAAGATACAAAACCGGAAACAACACAGTCCCTGCCC
Organism: Pseudocheirus occidentalis; assembly: GCA_028646575.1. Classification (NCBI taxonomy): domain Eukaryota; kingdom Metazoa; phylum Chordata; class Mammalia; order Diprotodontia; family Pseudocheiridae; genus Pseudocheirus; species Pseudocheirus occidentalis. Next base: position 366,416,955 of record CM053593.1, read on the forward strand.
TCAGAGGGCTTACATTCTAACAAAGGAGACACCTTTCTATGTCTACAGAATGTTTAGGAGAGGGGATAGGAACTGGACCTATGACTGGTATAGGGAATTCCCAGATGAGAAAACTACTTCGATCGATGCAGGTTGGCACCCTCTCTGCAACTTCTAAGAGAGATTCCTGGAGCACGGAGAGGTGAAGAAGTGACTTGCCCAGGGTCATACAGTCCCCCCAGAGATGGGATTTGAGCCCAGATCTTCCTGACTCTGAGGCCAGCTCTTAGCCACTAAACCTTGTTCAATGCCTACAAATATGACATGTATCAAAAATGCTTTGAGAGGGAGGGCCCTGGCTGCTGGGGGGATCAGAAGAGGCTTCATGTACAACATGGCAAGCATTTATATAGTGCCTACTGTTTTCTAGGCACTGTGCTAAGCTCTTTATGAATATTATCTCATCTGATCCTCACAGTGACCCTGGGAGGCAGGTGCTATTATTTGCCTTCATTTTACAGCTGAAGAAACTGAGGCAGAGGTTATGGGATCTGCCTGAAGTCACACAATTAATCTGAGGTTGGCTACGAACTCTTCTGACTCCAGGCCTAGTGCTCTAACCACCTGGGTGCCTCTGCTAACCAAAGGGAGCCCCCAAACCTGGCCTCTCCTTTTTGCTCTGGCTGAAGAGAACCAGCCCCATGACCTTGGAAGTTCCTTCAAAAGAGACAAGGCCCTGGCTTCTGGGACTAGACTAGGGGTTGGTGGGAAGAGCCTTCTTTCCTTCTTTAGAGCAGGTTATGTTAGCGAACCCTTCATCATGGCAGGTAGCCACAGGAGCTGCAAAGCCAATGACAGGTGAGGGTCCCATTGAATGTTAGGAAAATAAGAACTCCCTGTTCTCCTCCTTTCTTCAGTTCTGGTCCAGGAGTTTTAATTTTAGATTGAACCTGTGGTTTCATTCCCGATGAGGAATCTCCCTTTACCAATGCAGATAATTTCTCAATTTTTAGTCATTGAGAGCTGCCTTGGTGGGGCGGCTAGGTGGCACAGTGAATAGAGCACCGGCCCTGGAGTCAGAAGGACCTGAGTTCAAATCCGACCTCAGACACTTAACACAAAAACTAGCCGTGTGACCTTGGGCAAGTCACTTAACCCCAACTGTCCTCCAAAAAGCAAAAAAAAAAAAAAAGAGAGAGCGAGAGCTGCCTTGGGGCACAGGGAAATTAAGTGACTTGCCCAGGTCACTTTAGTACGTCTCTGAGGCAAGACGTGAACACAGGTCTTCCTGATCAAAGGCTGGCTCTCTATCCGCAGCTTCCCCTCATAGCTTGAGAGGGACAAGCCCATCCTCCGGAGGCTGGCCACCGGGTGCTCTTCTTAGGATCCAGCTATTCCATCTCTAGTCCTCCACCCCGCTGGAGAGTGAAACCCAAAGAGACAGGTGGATACTTTTCTGTCCTTCCTCTTCTCTCCGTCAGAGGATGTAATCCTTTTAAAAGAGGACAAGCAAACATGCACTTGGCAAAATAGGAGAGCGTCTGTTGTCCCCTTTCCTGACTCTGGGCCTCTAGCCAGAGACTTCCCCCTCCCCTCCCCTGAGGCCTCCAGTCTTCTTCTAAAGGGGTGAATCTGAGCTGCAGCTCCAGGCAGCAAGGCCTGGCACAGCCCTATCAATACGGGCACTATGGGAGGGATGCTGCACCCACAGTCCTGACCGTCACTCACTCCCTTGTCCTAGATGCCGGGGACATGATCGAGATGCAAGGCTTTGGGCCAAGCCCACCAGCCTGGCAGTTTGAGCCTCCCATTGGCCACAACTCCTGTCTTTCCTGCTCTATCAGAAGTTCACCTTATGACCCACCCAGCTACTGCAACTGTGCGCAGGACAGGTGAGTGGGACCCCAGCTGGGGGACAGAAAAACATGGGCACATTGCGGGGGGGGGGGTAGGTGGGAATCAAGGAACTTCCAATCCTCAGCTAGATGTCCTTCCATTTGTGTGTGTCCTTAAATGTCTATCTGTGAATTTGTGTGTGCCTCTGAGCAGCTGAGGGTATGTGCCCATTTCTGTCTCATTGTCTTTGTGCTTCTCTCAATGTGACCAGTCAGTGAATGTGTGATGTGCACCTACTATGTGCAAAGCGTGAGGTAAGACATACCGGGCATTGTGCTTCCCACAGGCTCTTGGAAAGCTTGCAGCTTCCACATAGGAAGTTAATAAATATTTGTGGAACTGAATTGTATCTCTTTTTGAAATTTTGTAATCTCCAATAACATCAACAAAACAAATATTAAAAGCCATAAACACCAAAATATTTAGTTTTAAACATGTGTGTATTAGCTTTAACCAAATAACAAAAAATGCATTATTTACTTCAGAGTCCTTTTCAATCTCTTCTCCTTTCTTTTCAATGCAACTTTATTTTTGTAATCTGAAAGGTATACAGAGGATACTTATTAACTACAAACTAGCAGAAAAGTGCTTGCCAGGAATCTGGAAGTGATTTGGGTTGTCAGTCAGGTTTGTTTTTAGAATACAAAACATCAAAGTCACTTTTGGTAGGTAGGATGGGTTTTAAGATCAGACAATCACAGAATCTCTGCATTGGAAAGGTTATCTGGTCAATCAATACTTGAACAAAATTTTCATCTACAACATCCCTGGAAAGGGGGGTCGTGCATAGACTTTGCTTAAAGGGTTCCAATGAGGAGGAAACCGACCACTTTCTGAGGCAATCCATTCTATTTTGGGATAGCTCTGATTGTTAGGGAATTCTCTTGGGAGCTAAGCCAGTTTCACTTACCCAGGAACCAGATAGCTATCTGACTTAAGGTTAGAAATTCCTTGCAATGACTATTTAACTCAATATGGGAATCCTGTGTTCCTTGAACAGTTCATTTCTAAGGATCATACCACCACTACCCTCCCAATAAACATGGCAACTGTCTTGGATATACCAGATATTCTATTTGGTCTCAAGATCCTTTTCACAAGGCTACACAAAAGAATTTAGACCCAAACAAAAGCTAAGAAAAGGAGGCAAAATTCTCCACTGTCCTAGTTCTCATTCTTGTTTTTATTATTATATCTGTATGCAGAAAAAACATGTTGGTTTTTGCTATCTGTTCTGATCAATAGATCGGAATCAATGAGAAGCAACATAGGGTAATGGACAGAGAAATGGCCTCACAGTTAGGACCATGCAGGTTCAGCTTCCTCTCTGGTCATTGTCGAAGACTAGAAAATGAAGAGGTGATGTCAGTTTGCATTGGGGTAGGAAGTTTCTTCTTTCTATCCGTAGCCTTGCCAGGAACTCCCTATCCTGCTGAAATCACAGATCCCATTAAAAAATTGACTACACTGATTTGCCCCTCTGGGACCAAGCTTCATAGTCTAATCCAGCAGTTCTCAAACTGTGGGTTATGGTCAATTTAAATCCATCCTGCATATCAGATATTACATTACAATTCATAACAGTAGCAAAATTACAATTATGAAGTAGCAACAAAAAGAATTTTATGGTTGGGGGGTCACCACAACATGAGGAACTGTATTAAAGGGTCACGGCATTAGGAAGGTTGAGAACCACTGCTCTAATTTCTTTGTCCTGCAACAGCCATTCCAATATCTAAAGACAGTTATCCTCTTCCCCTTAAGTTTCTTCTTGTCCAAGTAAAATCTTTTTCATTCTGTATCATAGATTTAGAGCTGAAGGAATGTTTAGATCTATTTCTTTTACAAATGAGGAAACTATGGCCCAGGGAATTTTTTTTAAACTTGCCCAAAGCCAGGTGGGGAGTAAACAACAGAGACAAATCAAACCTGATTCCTCTGCCTCTAAATTCAGCACTTTTTCTACTCTGCATTATTATACCCATTTTAGAGGTGGAGAAACCAAGGCTTAAAAAGACAGTGACTTTCTTGAGGTCACCAAGAGAGTTAGCCAGGAGAATTCCTAAGCTCTGACACAATCCTCTTTACCCCACTACACTCCACCAGTGACTTCGTGTCTGTCTCCCTGTTTACTTCCTTGTGGATGTGGATGTGTCTGTGTGCGCTTCCAGTCTGCTCCTCTGTTTGTGTTTCCCTGTACCTCTGCTGCTAAATCTCCAACCGTATTCAGCCAGGAGACATAAGGTATGGCTATCATACCCAGAAGATCCCGAAGTGGCAGATTCATAGGCATAGTCATGGCTTGAGTGCTCTTGGCCAGATCTCCGTAAACCTCAGCCCTGTCTATGTTGACCTTTGGGGTTATTGACCAGAATCTCATTCCACTTTCTGGAGTCCCTGCTGGACCTCCCTCTGTCCCTATAAGCACATGCTGAGCCCAAGCTCAAGGCCAAGAGCCCCAGGGAACAGTGTCTCTAGTCCAGTGCCCAGCATATAGTATGTGCCTGATAAATCCTTATTGATTGATGATCCACTCATTGCCCAAGGGTGTCCTCCACTGGTGACCAGGCCATGAGCATTAGACTGGGAAAGGTGAAACATGGTTTCCTCACTTGCCATGCATACTTCCCAATTCTGTTTATGGAAGACAGGTGAACCATCTCTGCTCAGATACTGGGCAGAAGTCCAAGAGCAGGAGGCAGACCCCTGGGGGCTCAAGAGAATTTGAAAAGGATTCTGGGAGGTCGCTTAGCCCCACTGAGCACCAGGGGAGCAAGACCACACTCCTGGAAGCCTTTAGAGCCAGCTCTCCCCCTCAGGGACGTAGCAAGGAGAGCAGCAGGAGCCTATATCTTGATTTCCCAGAAAAAACCTTTCAGAACTAAAAGGTTCTTTTACAGAGAGACACACTGAGGCCCAGAGAAATGACTTGTTCAAAGTCACCCAATAAGAAGGAGATGGAACAGGGGGAGAGGCTGAGGGAAGTATGTTGGCCTGGGTGACTTAGGAAGCTTTGACCCTGACCAGACAGAGTTCAGGTGGTACTCCCCTGGTGCGGGGCCCAGGACTTGAACCTAGGCCTCCTGACTCCAAAGTCTAGTGTCCTCTCCATGGCTCCACAATCTCTCCCTGAGGTTTGCATGGGAATTAGGAGGAAGGGGGCTTTCCCAGCTGCTGCAGCTGGTCTCGGGGCCTTGTCCTGCCTATTTCCACTGAGCTGTGGCTCTCTCCTCTCCAGAATGCCCCTGAGATTGCTGTGTGAGAACATGAAGCGACAGATCATGTCCCGGGCCTTCTATGGATGTGAGTGAGAGGGAAGGGGGAGGGGGAAGGAGAGGGTGCCCACTCTCTGTCTCCCATTCCTCAGCCACGGAGTCACCTCCTGGGAGCTGTCAGTTTTAAATTCCCTGCCTCCCCTTCCCTTCCCCACCAGGGCTGGCATACTGCCGACATCTATCCACTGTCAGGACGCACCTGTCAGCTCTGGTACATCATAACATCATCCCACCTGACCGGCCCCCAGGAGCTTCAGGAGGGCTCACCAAGGACGTGTGGAGCAAGTACCAGAAAGATAAGAAGGTCTGGGAAGGGTTCTGGGGGGTGGGGGAGGAGAGACAAAGGGCTAGCAGGGGTGGGGGGTAGTGCCCAGGAGGTGAGGGTAAGAGAATGCTGCCCAACTTGGGAGAATGGCCAAGATGGAATGGGGTTCTCTACAGGAAAGAGAGAGAAGATCAAGGCATGAAGAGTATTCCCAAATCACTTGACCATCATCTGTAGAACAGTGAGAGATTCCCCCACTTACAGCCCAGCAGACCTACGAAATAGGCAATATAATTATCTTTAGCACCATTCTACAGTTTAGGAAGCTGAGGGACACAGATAAATTGCCCACTAACATGACTAGGACATGCAGGAACCAGGCTTTGAAGGTCAGTCTTCTGAGAAGTCCAGTGGTCTGACTGTGCTGCCTTTCCTAGCAGACATGGCCTTAACTTTGATCCCAGCTCTGCCACTAACTCTCTGTGTGACCTTAGACAAGTTGGTTCTCTCCCCCTGGCCTGTAGTTTCTTCTTCTGTCCAGTAAGAGCATTGGATGAGATGATCTGAGGGCCTTCCATCTCTCAGTCCTGTTAAAAGAACTTTTGGTGCCATTAGTTAGACCTTAGCTGTGCTGATGCTGGGACTCCTGGGCCCAGGTGGGTGAAGCTAAATGAAGACTGTGTCTGAGCTACAGGGTGTCGAAGGAGTGACCCAGCCCAAGATTCAGGGTTTCTCCCACTTGTGCTGGTACAACCCTACCCAGAGCTTGACCACCCAAGGGGGGTTGAAGGAGGATCTGGCCATGAGGTAGAGAGAAGGCTCCCCTCTGCCCACTCACCATGTAGATGGAACCCGCTGGTTGCATTCTATCCCAAAGGAGGAATCTGAGGCTCAGTGGGGTCTCCGCTCTTCCCTCCCTTCCTCTCTCCTCTCCCTTCCTCTCCCGTCTTCTCCTTTCTATCTTCTTCCTCTCTCTCCCTTTTTCCTCTCCCATCCCCTCCTTCCTTCCCTTCCTTTCCCCCTCTCCCCCTTTCTCTCCTCCTTCCCTCCCTCCCTCTTTTCTCCTTTCCTTTCCCTGCCTTTCCTCCCCCTCTCTCTCACATCTCTTCTTCTCTCTTATTTCCTTTTTTCCTCTTCTTTTTTTCTCACTTCTCCTTTCCTTTCCCTCTTCCCTCCCTGACACTCAGAACTACAAGGAGCTGGAGCTTCTGAGGAGAGTGTACTATGGGGGTGTGGAACATGAGATCCGAAAGGATGTCTGGCCCTTCCTGCTTGGACACTACAAGTTTGGCATGAGCAAGAAGGAAATGGAGCAGGTGAAAGAACATGGCACCCAATGGGGTGCAATGAGGCAGGAAGAGATCCCCAATCAAGCAAGGTTTGGGGTCACCCCCCAGGGGCCCCAGTTTCCCAGCCTCCTGGGAATGATGGCCTCAGAACCAAGTCAACCAAAGGAAAAGAAATGGAAGACTGAGGCTCAACCCCAGGCATGCTTCTGTTGGGGTGACCTTTGCTACTCCCACTCCCAATTGAAAACCCTGTAACTCTAAATGACCTTTAGTCAGATGATTCCTCTGTGCTGAGGCTGCTCCAGTCCTGCCCTTTCCCTGGACTCGCAGACCTGGGGAGCTGGTCATCCTGGGGTGGAGGGTAGGGTTGGATATGGACCTGGTACCCAGGTGAATGGGAACAGCTGATTCATAGGAAAGGGGCTTTGTGCCAATTCCTCATCGCAACACTGGATATTCCCCAAGTCCAGGTGGATGAAGCTGTAGCATCCCGATACCAGCGGGTGCTGGCGGAGTGGAAGGCCTGTGAGGTGGTGGTCCGGCAGCGGGAGCGGGAAGCCCACCCAGCCACACTCACCAAGTTCTCCTCAGGCAGCAGCATTGACAGCCACGTCCAGCGACTTATCCACCGAGACTCCACCATCAGCAATGATGTGAGTCCAGAGAGTGTCAGGGAGAGAGGTGGCTGGGGCTGGGCTCAGGGGGGCTGGAGGATGGGGAGGATTGGGCTGGGGGCCCTGATGGGAGCTTATGCCAATTCGAGTGTGAACTTCTGGAAGAGGCCTAGCTTCCCATCCTGATGAGGATGGTCAGGCCCTTTTTATGCATTCACTATGTGCCATGTACTGGGCTAAGTGATAGAGGTGAAGAGACAAGAAAGCAAGACCGTCACTCCCTTCAAAATGATATTCTAATGGGGAAAGACAACATATAAAGTAGAAGCTAGAAGCTGAGGGAGGGGTCCTGTGGGGTATAGTAGTTTGGAAATGGCCAGGAAATGACTTAGAGATCTGGTTGTGGTCAATGTAAGGGAACAGCGTACTTATCAAACTTCTTTTTTTATATTTTAAATATTTTCCCCAATTGCATGTAAAAATAAATGTTCACTTTTTTAAATTTTGGATTCCAAATTATCTCCCTCCCACCTTCTCCTTCCTGCTTATTTAGAAGGCAAGCAATTTGATACTCAGCGTAGTCCTGCAAAACCTATTTCCATATGAGTTATTTGTAAAAGAAAACACAGATTCCCCCTGCCCCCCAATGACAAGAAAAATAAAGTTTAAAAAAAGTAGGCTTCAGTCTGCACTCAGACTCCATCCGTTCTTTGTCTGGAGGCAGACAGCATTTTTCACCGTGGGTTGTACAGAATTGCCTCGGATCATTGTGTTATTAAGAATGGCTGTCATTCACAGTTCATCATTGTACAATATTGCTATTATTGTGTGCTATGTTCTGGTTCTGCTCACTTCACTCTGCATCAGTCCACATAAATCTTTCCAGTTTTTCCGAAGGCATCCTGCTTATCATTTCTTAAAATGCCGTCGTCTTCCATCACAATCATAGACCACAGCTTGTTCAGCCATTTCCCAATTAATGGGCATCCCCTCAATTTCCAATTCTTTGCCACCATAAATATTTGGGCACATATTGGTATTTTTCCTTTTTTAAAAATCTCTTTGGGTTATAGACGTAATGGTGGTACTGATGGGTCTAAGGGTGTGCACAGTTTTATTGCCCTTTCAGCATAGTTCCAAATTGTTCTCCAGAATGGCTGGATCAGTCCACAATTCCACCAACAGTGCGTTAGTGTTTTCCCATATTTTTCCCAGTTTTCCCATATCCTATCATAATCAACTAACACTCATGCCCTCTGTCTATGTGGAAGTCTTCTAATTGCCCTAATACTGTTAAAGTTCATAAGAATTGCAAGTATTTTCTTCCCATGTAGAAATGTAAGTAGTTTAACCTCATTGCATCCTTTATGATTTTTCTTTCTGCTTCTCTTGAGTCTTGTATTTGAAAGTCACATGTTCTATTCAGCTCTGTTCTTTTCATCAGGAATACTTGAAAGTCCTCTATTTCATTAAATATCCATTTTTCCTCTGAAATATTTTATACTTGTCCCTTCCACATCATAGGAGTTAGGGGTGTAGCACTCCCTCAATCTAGAAAAGCCACATAAGATTTTTGGCCCTCTCTTCATGCCAGACAAGTCCACATTTTTTCTTTTTCTTTTATGGGGTATTTACAGTACTTTATTGTAAAATTCAGTCATAGACGATATGTTGCCTGCTGGCCTTCACGTGTCACCTATGACTTCTGGAAAATCTCCCAAAAAAATTCCCGTTTAATTTCTCACGTGATACATCAAAAATCGCGATGGAGAAAATCATGGTGTGGAAGGGATAATTGAACTCAGTTTTGCTGGGTGGGTGATTCTTGATTGTAATCCCAGCTCCTTTGCCCTCTGAAATATCATATTACAAGTCCTCTGATGCTTGATTGTAGACACTGCTAAATCCTATGTAATCCTTACTGTGGCTCCTATTTGAATTTTTCTTTCTGGCTGCTTGCAATATTTTCTTCTTGACCTGGGAGTTCTGGAATTTAGCTATAATATTCCTAGGAGTTTTCATTTTGGGCTCTCTTTCAAGAAGTGTTTGGTGGATTCTTTCTTTTCATTTCTATTACCCTCCAGTTCTAGGATATTAGGGCAGTTTTCCTTGACAATTTCCTGAAATATGATAAGAAGGCTCTTTATTTGATCATAGCTTTCAACTAGACTAATAATTATCTCTCCTGGATCTATTTTCCAGGTTAATTGTTTTTCCAATGAGATAGTTCACATTTTCTCCTACTTTTTCATTCTTTTGATTTTGTCTGATTGTTTCTTGATATCTCATGGAGCAATTAGCTTCCACTTGCCCAATTCTAATTTTAAGGAATTATTTTTTTCAGTGAATCTTTGTACCTCCTTTTCCATTTTGTCAATTTTACTTTTTTAAGAAGTTATTTTCTTCAATGAATTTTGTACATTTTTTCCATTACTTTGTGCTTCTTTTACTTATGCTGTTTACTCTTTTTTCATGATTTTTTAAATCATTCTCATTCCCCCCCCCCATTTTTCCTCTATCTCTTTTATTTGATTTTTAAAATCCTTTTTGAGCTCTTCCAGGAATTCTTCTGGAGCCTAAGACCAATTCACATTTGTCTTTGAGGCTTTGGATATAGCTGTTTTGACTTTGTCACCATAGTAACTTTCTGTAGTAAAATTATTTTTGTTGTTGTTTGCCCATTTTTCCCCACCTATTTTTTTTTTACTTTTAACTTTATGTTAAAGTTGAGCTCTGCTCCCATGGTGGAAAGGGCACTATCCCAAGCTTCAAGGTTCTTGTGCTGCTATTTTCAGACCTTGTTCTAGGAGTCTGTAAGCTTTCAGTTCTTCCAAGATGGTATGATCTAAGGAGAGGTGTTGTCACTGCTCTTTTGGCCTGTATTCTGGTCTGTGAGCAACGGCGAGCATTCTTTTCTACAGTTCCCTGAAACTGTGACCAGGATCACCACTGCTGTGAGCCCTGAGCTCTAGTGTTCTGGTGCTCTTTCATGCCCTAAGACTGCAACCTATAACCATGAATGGACAATCCAACTGAGTCCATCTGCAATGCTAGCAATAAGTCCTCTACAATTTCCTTCTGACCACTTATCCAGTCCCCTGTGGACTGAGAGCTCCAGAAATCACTGTTGCTAATTCTGTTGCCCCCATGTCCTGCTGCTGGTTTGCCTGGACACTGCCTATGTTAGACTGTGCTTCACACTCACCCCAACAAGATGGATCTTTCCTGCTGACCCTCTAAGTTGTTTTGGGCTAGAAAATTGTTTCACCCCATCCTTTGATTTTCCTGCTCCAGAAATCATTTTGAGGCATTACTTTAAAGTTGTTTGAAGGGGAATTTGGGAGAACTCAGTAGATTGCTTGCTTTTAATTGTGCCATCTTGACTCTACCCTCCTCACTTATGAAAACTTTTTATTTCTCTTCAGAAAATTCATTGTCAACCTCTTCAGTGGTTACCCCTAGTGGTATTGCAGTATGGAAAGAGTGTTGGATGTAGTTCAAATCCTTCCTAAGACTCTTACTAGCTGTATGACCCTGTGCAAGTCACTTAACCACTATATCAGCCTCTATTCTCTCATATGTAAAGTGAGGAGAACCCCCTCTCCCAGGTTTGGGAGAATCAAATGGAATCGTGTATGTCAAGAACTTTAGAAATGTGTACTTTTGAGCAGCGTATTGGAGGTCTAAAGCAAAGTGCTTTGAGAAATTGGAGGGGGGAACATCATCAAGGAAGGCTTCCTGGAAGAGGGGACATTTGGGCTTGGTTGTGAATGATGGATAAGAGTCTGACAAACAGAGTGGAAGGAAGCCCATGCCCAGCATAGGAAGCAGCCTGAGCAGAGGCAGGAGAGCACAAGCCATGGTGAGGAGATAGAGGAGTTTCAGCATGACTGCATAGAGAGGGAAGTAACATGAGAAAAGGCTGAAAAGTGAGGATGCTTCTGGGTAGTGGAGGGCTTCAAATGCCGCGGCAGAGACATAGACGTTTTATGGTAAAGGTCTTAGGAATCTGTGAAAGCTCTTTGAAGCCAAGGAGTAACATGGCCAGATCCCTGCAGGAGAGAGCTTCCTAGCAGTGGTTGTGGAGGCTGAGTGAGAGGAGGGATGATGGGGGCGGGGAGATCTCTCAGGAAGCTCTTTGAACAGTGTGGGCAGGCGCTAATAAGGGACTGTACCAGAGTGGTCACCATGGGGATAGAGAGGAAGGGACAGATGCTGGTGATGGTGCAGGAGCAACAGAGGTTTACTAAATAACTAGAGGAAAAGTAAGAAAAACCAAAACCAAAATACAAAAAGCTTCAGAGATATCAAGCATAAGTAGGGCATAAGCCAAGCAGAATTTTAGAAAATCAGTAAACAAGCACTGATTAAGCTAGTCATGGTGCTAAGTGCTGGGGGTACAAAGACTGAAATGAAGCAGTCCCTGGCCTCAAGGAGCTTTAAGTCTCGTGGGAAAGACAAGGAGGAGGAAGAAAAGAAGGAGGAGGAGGAGGAGAAAGAAGAGGAAGAAGAAGGAGGAGGAGGAGAAGAGAGGGGAGGAGGAAGAGGAAGAAGATGATGAAAGGAAGGAAGGAAAGAAGGAAAAAAGGAAAGAGGGAAAGAAAGAAGGAAGGAAGGAAAGAAAGAAAGAAAGAGAGAAAGAAGGAATGAAAGAAAGAAAGAAAAGAAAGAAAGAAAGAAAGAGAAAGGAAGGAAGGGAGAGAGGGAGGAAGGAAGGAAGGAAGGAAGAAAGGAATGAAGGAAGGAAGGAAGGGAAGATTTCTGCAGCACTTACTAAATGCCAGGCATTATGCTAAGTAAACCGTTTATAATTACTATCTCACTTGAGATAATCCGACTACTTCATATAAGTAGACACTACATAAATGTATACACACATATATAATGTAACATTACTTTGTATTTACTCTTGGTGAGTATTTATTTTAAATAGTAAGGCTCAGCTCCAGTGACACTGCCTATATGAACCCTTTCTGGATTCTCCCAGTTACTAGTCAGTGCCTATATGTGTGTATATATAGGCATATATGTCTATGTATGTACATGTATCTATTTCTTGACTTTTAACTTTATATTGAAGTTAAATATATGTACATACACGTCCATGTGTGTATAAATATGTGTACACATACTATATATAGTATAGCTATGTAGTTATGTATACAACACATATATATACAAATAAATATAAGATAATTTTTTTAAATTTGTGGAACAGGCGCTAACTAGAAACTGAAGGCCTCAGGAAGCGTTACCTGAACCTGGCTTTGAAGAGAGCCGGAGAGTCTAAGAGACATAAGTGATGAAGGTTGCCATTCCAGGCAGGGGTGTGTGTAGAAAGGCACAGAGGTGGGAGATGAAGGGTCATGTGTGAGGAAAAATAAAAGCTCTTTAAAACCCCCTTTTCCCTCTGTGTTTTGGCCATTAAAAAGCCTCAACCAAAGGGAGAAGAATCCGGAAGCCTTGATCTCTCTGGGCTTGGGTGCAGCTCTTGGCAAGGCAGGGTCTTTCTGACCCCTTCAGCCAGCTAGGCAGGACACCCCACTCACTAAATGACGTAGCAGCAATGCAATGGAACCAGTGCTGTCTTTGAAGCCAGAGGACTTAGGTTTGAACTCTGGCTTTGCAGACATCATCTTGGGTAAGCCATTTAACCTCTCTTGGTCTCAGTTCCTTTGTTGGCAATATGAAGGGCATGATCTGGATAACTTCTAAGTTCCTCTCAAGCTCTGAGTCTGTCTCTAATCCTATACCTTCTTCTCTCTCTGCCCCTTTTCACAAAGTCAGGGAGACTTGAGTTCAAATCCGACCTCAGATACTTACTGGCTAGATAACCCTGGGCACATCACTTAACTACTATCAATTTCTTCAGCTATGAAATGAAGGTCATAATGGTTTCTACCTCCCAGGGTTGTTACAAGGAACAAATTTGATATTTATGAAGTGCTTAGCCCAGTACTTAGCATATAGTAAGTACTTAATAAATGCATTTTGAAGCATATTGAATTTCTGGTTTATAGATGAGGCTTCAGTGATGGGCCCATGGTTATACAACCTGCATAATTCACACCCAGTCTTTTCTGATTCTAAGTCCGGTACTCTCCCACCTCTAAAACGCACACAAAGTGGTACGATGGAAAGAGAATCCAAAATAGAATTCTAGATCACACTCTAGAATTATAACTGGAATTGAATCTAGAATAATAAGCTAGAATCACGATCTGGTTTAAAATCTTGCCTCTGTGTGCAACACCTACTAAAAGCGACCTAGGTGACTCCTTAGATAAGTCTCTTTACTTACTCAGGCCTCAGCTTCCTCATCTGTGAAATGAGAATTAAATAGTACCTGGGTTCCCTTCCAGCTTGAGCACCAACATGTTCCGATGCTCTGGCATACTCATCATGGGGACGTAGAAATACATCGTATCTTCCTGTGTCTTCCCTGGCATTATCCTTTCTCCCATCTGTTCCTCCTCTCCCTCCCTTCTCTAGAGCAACTGTTACAGATTAATCACTTCTATCATACACAATAGATGTCTTTAGCAACCACTTCAGCAGGCTTTCTGGTCCTTCCAGACCTGCTTCTTAAAGGGCTCATGCCCTTTTTCTTCTGAACTATGAAAACACAGCTGTGCTCAAAAACATCGAAAGTGGTTTGATTTAAATCCATTTAAACAACTTTATTCACGTAAAAGTACACAGTTAAAGGCTAAGTGCTGGTCATTGAGTCAGGTCAGTCAGTCAATAAACATTTATTTATTTAAATGGATTTTAAAAATTATTTTATTTAAATTTATTTAAATGCCTGCTATGTGCCAGGCACTATGCTAAGCTCTTGAGATACAAATATAAACAAGAAACACAATTCCTGCCCTCAAGGAGATTACAATCTGATGGAGGAAGACCATACACAAAAGGAAGCTGAAGAAGTCAGTGAGAATACTGGCAGACAACCATTTTTGAGAACAACTGGGTTTTTATTTTTAATATTTTATTTTTCCCCCAATTACGTGTTAAAGCAATTTTTTAAGATTTGGATTTTTTTTAAGTTTTGAGTTCCAAATTCTATCCCTCCTCCCCTTTCCCTTCCTTGAGACAGTAAGCAATCCAGTATAGATTATACATGTGTAATCATGTAAAACATTTCCATATTAGTCATTTTGTACAAGAAGACTTGAAGAGGAAGGAGGGAAAGAAGGAAGGAAGGAAGGAAGGAGGGAGGGAGGGAGGGAAGGAAGGAAAGAAGGAAGGAAGGAAGGAAGATAGCATGCTTCAGACTTTATTCAGACAATATCAGTTCTTTCTCTGGAGATGGATAGCATGTTTCATCATGAGTCCTTTGGGATTGTCTTGGATCATTTTATTGCTGAAAATAGCAAAGTCATTTACAATTCTTCATTGTTACAGTGTTGCTGTTACTGTGTACAATATTCTCCTGGTTCTTTGCATCACTTTCATGTAATACTTTCCAGGTTTTTCTGAAATCATCCAGCTGCCACTTCTTATAGCACCATAATATTCCATCACAATCATATACCACAGCTTGTTTAGCCATTCCCCAATTGATGGGCATCCCTTCAATTTCCAATTCTTAGCCACCACAAAAAGAACTGCTATTAATATATTTACACAAATAGGTCCTTTCCTCCCCCCTTTTTGGATGTCTTTGGGATATAGACTTAGCAGTAGTATTGCTGAATCAAAGGGTATACACAGTTTTATAGCTTTTTGGGCAGAGTTCCAAATTGTTCTCAAGAATGACTGGATCCAACCGGGTATTTATTAAGGACACAAAACTTCATTCTGACTCTGAATCATATGCTGCTAATGGCGGCTCTCATCTTTGATTTCAGCAGTTTAATAACAGAGGATGCCTTTTTTCAAATGATCATTTATTTATGTCACTCTTTTTTAAAAGTTTGAATTCCACATTCTCTTTCTGCCTCCCGCCCTTCCCCAGCCCATTGAGGAGGCAAGCAACATGATATCGATTATACATGTAAACTCATGCAAAACATATTTCCATATTTACTGTGTTGTCAAAAAAGCAAGCAAAATAAAGAATCAAAAAGAGGCTTCACTTTGCACTTAGACCATCCATCAGTTCTTTCTCTGGAGGTGGATAACATTTTTTTGGTGCTGGATCATTGTTTTGATCAGAGTAGCTAAGTCTTTCATAGTTGATCCTTGTTACAATATTCTGTTACCATATACAAGGATCTCCTAATTCTGCCCATTTCACATTGCATCAGTTCATATAAATCTTCCCAGGTTTTTCTGAAATAATCCCCCTCATTATTTTTTACAGCACAATGGTACTCCATCACATTGATATGCTACAACTTTTTCAGCTGTTCCCCAATTGATGGGCATTGCCTCGGTGTCCAATTCCTTGCCACCACAAAAAGAGCCGCTATAAATATTTTTGAACATATGGGTCCTTTTCTCAATTCTTTGATCTCTTTGGGATACAGACTTAGTAGTGATATTGCTGGATTAGAGGGTAAACACAGTTTTATAACCCTTTGGACATAATTCCAAATTGTGTCCTTATTTTCCTGCATCTCCACCAGCATTTGTCATTTCCCCTTTCTGTCATATTAGCCAACATGATAAGAGTGAGATGGTACCTCAGAGTCGTTTTAATTTTCATTTTTTAATCAATTGTAATTTAGAGCATTTTTTCAAGACTAAAGATAACTATGATTTCTTCTTCTGAAAACTGCCTGTTCATATCCTTTGACCATTTATCAGTTGGAGAAAAGAGGGTCCCTTCTCACATAACCAAGTAAACATAAATGCTCTTCCAAGGTTGACCACATGAGCAGAGACTTCAAGTGGTCAGGTCCCACTAGCCATAGTTGGGCCTATAAATAGAAGTATTTGGTAGTTTCTTCACATTCACCAGAGTAGGGGTTCCTAATAGATTTCAGGGGATCCGTGAGCTTAAATGGGAAAATTCATCTTTATTTTCACTTTGAAATGAAACAGCATTTTATTCACTTTTCTAAAAACTTGGTTCTGAGAAAGGGGTTTGTTAGATTGGCAAAGAAGTGCAGGACATATGATAGGTTAAGAGCCCCTGTCTTAGAGGCAGTGTTGCCTTTCTTTGGGCTTGGATTGGTCTCATTGATTCAAATACTTAGAGGCTAGTGCTTCACTATACAATCTCACTAGTCAACCTTAGAGTCAGCAGGAAGCGCCTCAGTGCTTTAACCCTGTTTCCAGCATCCTAAGGTTAAAGCTTCTAGAGCAGTGGTTCTCAACCTTCCTAATGCCATGATCCTTTGATACTTGTATGTGGGCATATCTGCATGTGGGCAGATCCGCCAGGAGACGGATAAAGGAGCTGTGTCTTGGTTCCTAAAACCATCAGAAATATGTGTTTTCCGATGGTCTTAGGTGACCCTGTTCAAAGGGTCGCGACCCACAGGTTGAGAATCACTATTCTAGAGTATTCCTAGAGAAGGATGGAATGGGACCAGGGCCAAGGGAAGACCTTTTATGTTCAAATGTTTGCTCAGATTCTAATTACTCTTTACCCACTCTGCCAGAGTCTGGGTCATGTAACTTTGAGCCAGCCTCAGTGTGAGCAATAGCAGAACCTATGCAAGAGAGATGGGAAACAGGAAAACAGGGCATTGGTGCCTTTTGTTCACAGTGGGCAAGGAACTGCCTGCAAGGCCATTTTAGTGAATGTCTTTCCAGAGGCAGACTAGGGAAAGGTGATTCCAGAACTCATGGACAAATGAAAAGTGATTTCAGAGCTAATGGACAAATGCAGAGCTCTGAGAGAAGAAGAATGGCCCAGGGTGCCCAATTTGCTTTCAAAGGACCTGGGTTTGATCCCTAACTACCACTTAGCACCAAGCTATTTCACCTCCAAAGACCCCAGTTTTCTCATCAGTTAAATGAGGGATTTAGACTAGTTGGCCCAACCAGATGGTATAGCCCATGTGCAATATGACCATGTTCTCCTGCCATGCTAGGTGTTCATCTCCGTGGATGAGATGGATCCCCCTGATATGGGACCAAAGTGCCCTGAAGATTCTGTGGCTGACACGGCACCAATGGCAGGAACTCCAGGCACCGCAGTAGTGGAGCAGCAGCAATCTGTGGAATTTGACTCGCCAGATTCAGGGCTGCCATCTTCCCGCAACTACTCAGTGGCTTCTGGAGTCCAGTCCAGCATTGATGATGGACAGAGTGTGGGCTTTGAGGAAGAAGACCAAGGGGAGGAGGAAGAGCTGGACCAATCTGCCTGTGGGCCCCGAGCCTCCCTCTACGAGCCCCCAGACCCTACCCACGAGGATACTCCACCGTCTAGCGAGCTGGGAGCAGGGGAGGAACTCACTGCTGTCTGTGCTGCTGCCTACACTGTACGTGGTTATCCCCTTCCTACCTGCCCCTACCCTTGTCCTTGAGCCTCGATGGCTCAGATACCCTCCCCACTGATCGGGAATCCCAAAGCAGCTTTACTGAGAGTTCTAGGCTCCTAGAGTGACCTCCCACAGTCATCTCCAACCCCCTGCCTCTGGGCGTGAGCAGGCTCCTGGCAGATGGGTGCTGATTTTCTTTTTTGCGAATGTCCAGAGCACAAGTTCCTTTGCTTAAGTCTCTCCTACCCATTCCTGTCCTCTAAAGAACTTGCCTGGGGGTGGGACCAGTAATAAAGAAGAACTTGACTGAGGGGGAAGGGCCAGTAATAAAGCCCAGGGAAGCCCAATACTGATGGATACTCAGGTCCTCCCTCAGATAGAGTTACTGGACACTGTGGCCTTGAACCTCCACCGGATCGACAAGGACGTGCAACGGTGTGACCGAAACTACTGGTATTTCACACCCACCAACTTGGAGAAGCTTCGGAACATCATGTGCAGGTGCTGGCGGCTGGGAGGAAGCTCAGGGGAAGCCACCAAAGGGGGAGGGAGAGCTCCAGGTTCATGGGTTTGGAACCTGGGAATGTTCAAGCTAGGGAGAGTCCTAGAGATTATAGGAGAGGTCATCTTGTCCAGACCCCTCATTTTACAGATGAGAGAACTATGGCCTCAGAAGGTTAAGTGACAAGCCCAAGATCACACAGCAAGTTAGTGTGGTTCTCTTCCCAGGTGGTTTCCTGCTCTGAGAAGTTTGAGGGTGAAAAGGAGGGATCCTAAGGGGGGTAGAAGAGGAGTGGCAAGCCCCTTAACTCTCTTTGTTCCATCATGACCTCTAAGGTTCTGGCTCAGCAGGCAGCCCTGCACATCTAGAGAGATGACGACTGGTGGCTTTGGGCAGAGGTCCTCACAGGGAGGTTTCAGCCAACCTGCCAGGGACTGGGTGCTCCCTGGCTTTCAGAAAAGAAGACTCAGGGGTGGGAGGCCTTCACTCAGTCCTTCACTGAGAAGCTTTCAGAGGCCCAAACAGCTGGCAGCTCCCAACCCCAGAGTCCCCAGGATCTCTCCCACCCTATGTGCTTCAATAGACACAGCTAGATTAGTCAGACCACACTCCCACCTCCTTCCCCTGCAACAGACCCTTAAGGCACAGAATAGGAGAGAAAGTGGCTATTTCTTCCCTGTATGCTGATGGTAATGGTTTCTTTCTCTCTTTCTTCTCCTCCTTGTCCTTCACTTCCTCCAAAAAAAATCCTAGCCCAATTTTTAGTACGTAGTAGATGCTTAATAAATGTGTATTTGTTGAGTTGATTGGGAAACAGAGTGGGCCTGAACCTGGGGAGGAGTCTTGTTGACTAATTCTGCTTTCCTGGATCTCACAGCTATGTATGGGAACATCTGGATGTGGGTTATGTGCAGGGCATGTGTGACCTGCTGGCACCCCTCATGGTCATCCTCGACAATGGTGAGAGCTCCTGGGAGCCCAGGAGAAGTGGGAGAGAGGGTGGTGACTGGGACTTGGTGCTCAGGTGGTGATGGGAGGACAGGGCAGGGCGGGGGTGGGGTTGGTGTGCCTGTATCTTATTGGCCACTGAAGCCAGAGAAGATAGAAAGTCAGTTCCAGGAGAGCTGGGGTTCAACTCTTTGGGTCTCTGTTTATTATTCTTTGAAGTGTGAAACTGGTCCCTCCCTCATGCTAGCCTCCTGAGGTTTAGGTGGGGGAGATGATGTTTTGGCCTCAGAGGCCTCAGGACAGGCTGGAAGATGGCCAAGGTAGTAATGCCCTCCCCTCCCCTCACTGGCGGCCCTAACACCCACTCTCCCATTAGATCAACTGGCTTATAGCTGCTTCAGCCAACTCATGAAGAGGATGAACCAGAACTTCCCCAATGGTGGGGCCATGGACACACACTTTGCCAACATGCGCTCACTCATCCAGGTAGGTGCCACTGCCTCACTTGGAGCTGACACACCCATATCTCTAGCCAGAGATCATGAATCTTTAGACAGGCTTTAGAGAGTGACTAGTTCAACCTTTTCATGTTCTCAGAAGGAAACTGGGGTCCTGAGAGGGGAAGGAGCTTGTCTGAGATCACACAGCTAGGAATAGTCTGGACTAGGAACAGGGCTCTGGACTTCCTAATGAAGTTCTCCTGGTCATCGTTGCTAAATAATGTGCTCTCCTCTCTTTAGTGAGTGTTATAGCTGCCCTAGTTTCTAGTAAGTTGCTTTGCAAGCTGTAGGTAATTAATAAATGTTTGCTAGAATCTTGAGAGGTATGATGAGCCTTTCAAGTCTACAATCATATCAAATGCTTTCTGTAGATAACACTCTGGGAATATAGAAACAGCAAAAATCATTGTGTAAATATATATTTAAAACAGTTTGTAGATGCAATTTGCTTTCATTTTTTAATGTGTAGTAGTGGTGGTAGTGGTAGTGGTGGTGGCAGTAATAGTGATGGTAGTAGTAGTAGTGGTAGTAGTAGTGGTAGTCGTAGTAATCACTAACATACAGTGCTCTAAGGTTTGCAAAGTGCTTTACCCATATTATCTAAAGTTGGTGATCATTATCTCTGTTTTACAGAAGAGGAAACTAAGGCCGATAAAATTTATATGACTTGTCCAGGGTCACACAGGTGTTTACTGAGCATCTACTATGTGCCAGGCACTGTATTATATCATTTAATCCTCTCAACCCTGGGAAAGAGATGCTATTATTACCCTCATCATACAGTTGAGGAAACTGAGGCAGACAGTGGTTAAGTGACTTGCCCAGGATCACAAACAGTAAGTGTTTAAGGCAGAATTTGAACTCGGGTCTTCCTGACTCCAAGTCTAATGCCTTATCAACTGGGCAACCTAAGTGCCTACTTTATTAATGTATTCTAATTTTTATACCACATTCACATCCCATTAATGCCCCATAGTGCCCTCCTTTACAAAAGAAAAAAAGATATAATAATAATTTTGTAATTTTCTCATTTAATTATATGTAACATTTGTTAATGAAATGGAGCTGGGAAGGAGAGCTTACTGGCTGATAGAATCAGACAAAAAAGAATTTTTAAAATGTGTGCATTGGGCTGAATAACTTAAATAATAATAAGGTTAAATAATAAATAATAAGATCCAAGTTATGAGGATAAATGTAAAGGATGAAACTTGGATCAAAAAATTAGCTTCATAAATATGGGGTGGGGGAGCCAAAGTTAGACAGCAGATGTTCTGAAAAAGATCCAGAGGTTTTAGTGGGCTGCAAGCTGAAGGTGAGTCAGCAGTGTGATGGGGCAGGGGGAAAAGCCATGGAGATCTCCCCTGAGAGAATGAGATAGTGATTGGCTTCCTGTGCTCAGACCACACCTGCTGCATCAGATTAAATTCAGGCCTCTATGTTCTAAGAAGATATTGATGAAAAGGAAAATGTCCAGAATAAGTTGGTGAGGCCAGGATGGTGAAGGGCCCCCCCCCCTCCGCCTGCATCCATGTCATCTGAGGAGGGGTTGAAATGATTAGGAAAGACAAGACTCAGAGTGGGGAAGGAAGGAAAGACAGAGGGAGAGGGAGAGGGAGGGAGGGAGAAACAGAGATAGAGACAGACAGACAGAAGCGGGGGAGAAACAGAGAGGGAGGGAAGGATAGAGAGACAGAGGCAGGAGACAGAGACAGAGGGAGGGAAGAAGGGAAAGGGAGGGAGGGAAAGAGAGACAGAAACAAAGATAGACAGACACACACACAGAGAAGAGACAGAGATGTAGGCTATCATCAAGTATTTAATGAGTCATTGGGTAGAGGAGAAGGCTTAGTTTTGTCCTGTTCAGTCCAAGAAAGTAGACCCAGGAAAAATTGGTGGACAGAAGCTGCAGAGGCTAATCTAGTCTTGAGACTGGAAAAAGCTTGGGCCACCCAAAGTAAGTCAGTCTGGCTCCAGAAGCGATGGGTTCCCTCTCCTTGGATGTCTTTGAGCAGAGGCTAATGACCACTTGTGAGAATTCCTTTCGAGTCTGGGATGATCCAGATAGCTGCTGTGATTGTTTCCAGCTCTAAAATCCTGATTTGGGGCTGCCGTATGTAATTCACTTTAATGTTGAAATGATCTGCATTTCAT
Organism: Pseudocheirus occidentalis; assembly: GCA_028646575.1. NCBI lineage: Eukaryota > Metazoa > Chordata > Mammalia > Diprotodontia > Pseudocheiridae > Pseudocheirus > Pseudocheirus occidentalis. Next base: position 366,438,756 of record CM053593.1, read on the forward strand.
TCCTTCACTTGGGGTGGCATTTGTATGTTAGGGGGTGCAATATTACACCAGAAGGATGGGATTGCATTTCCAAACACCTGCCCAGAGAGAGACAAGACAGGGAGTAGAGGTCAAGGAAAACAATAGAGACATAGGCACACTGCCAAGAATGCCACATGAATGTAGAAGACCCCAGGCAGACACTGAAGTCAGACATACGGAGAGATGGCTTTGAAGGGGTGTCTGAGTGGCTTTGGGTGCACGTCTCCAAGTGTGTGCATTCTGACCAACAGCTTGTGGTCACCTTTTCCTCCCTATCTCCCTCTATCTGCTTTTCCTTCTCTCCATCTTCCCCCTCTCCATCTCTCCCTCCCCCATCCCCCATCCCTCTTCTCCCAGCTCTCTCTCCCTCCCATCTATTTCTCCCCTTCTATCTCCTCCTCTCCATTTCTCCCTCCCACCATTTCCATCCATCTCTCCCTTGGCCATCCCTCTTTGTTCCAGCTCTCTCTCCCCTCCACCTATTTCACCTCTTTCCAGCCGTCTCTCTCTTACTCTTCCTTCTCTCATCCTTTTTTCTTCCCTTCCTCCTCTTACAGATCCTAGACTCAGAACTCTTTGAACTGATGCACCAGAATGGAGACTACACTCACTTCTACTTCTGCTATCGATGGTTCCTGCTTGATTTCAAGAGAGGTGAGAGAGGGAGAGAGGTGGGGGAGAGGGAGGAGAAGGGGAGTGAAGGAGAAAGACAGAGACATGGAAGAAGGGAGAGTGAAAAAGGAGATAGAAAGAGACAGAGAGGCAGAGATGGAGGAGAGAGAGAGAGAGACAGAGAGTGACAAAGAGATGGGTGAAGGAGAAGAGAGACAAAGACAGAATATTACACAGTTCTCTCTCCTTGGGATATCTTACTGAGGAAGGAGGATTGATCAGGGGTGGAGTTAAATGGGGAACAGATAACATTTTGAACAGGAAGATATTAGGAAGCTCACTATTCTCATAGGAAAAATACAAGAAGCTCTCTGCCTAGGCCAAGGTAACATTTGTGCTGAGCCTAGGATGGCAACATAGTATTAGAAAGCAGGGATCCAGAAATCACAGCATTTTTAGGATTTAGAGCTACAAGGAAAGGTAGAATGTTTAGTCCTGCCCCCTCATTTAAAAAAAATAGGATTTTGTTGATATCTTTTGTTCTTAAATTACCTACTTTTCAGTATTTCCCTTCCCTTCTGAGATCTACATCTTCTACAACAATGAATTTAAAAAAACCAGTTCAGCAAGCCTAAGCAGTACATCAACAAAGTCCAACATATTATATGGTGTTCCATATCCATGGTCTCCCACCTTTACAAAGAAAGGAAGGAGGCACTTTCTTCTCTTCTTTGGAGCCAAGCTTGGTCATTATATTTTCACATCTTTTCAGTTTTGACCATTTTGTCATAGCTGTTCTTTCCATTTGTTCATTTTCATTATGTATAATATTTTCCTGGTTATAATTACTTCACTTTGCATCAATGCAATTATGTCTTCTTATGCTTCTCCAAATTCTTCACATTCATTGCTCCTTAGAGGGCAGTATTTCATTATATACATGCCCACAGTTTCTTTAAGCATTCTCTCGTCAATGGGCATTTACTCTGTTTCTGGTTATTTGCTGCTACCATAAGTGCTGCCTGAAACATTTTGATGTACATGGGTCAGCTCCCCCTCATTTTATATGCTTGTTAGTCTGTCTATCTATTCATTCAGTTTTTGCCTGAGACTAAGTTGCCCTCTCTCACCCAGGCTGGAAAATGTAATGGCTCTTCACAGCATGATCCCAATGCTGATGGGCATGGAAATATTAATCTATTCCATTTTCCAGTCTGGGCCAATTCACTTTTCCTTAAATTGCCTAGTATCCTTCCACCCTAGTCCTCCACCCCCATCCTACCCAAGCCCTGCCCCAGGGCTCACAAAAATGGTGTCCTACTTAATATAGACACTAGGCAACTTTGCCCCTTCTACTGCTCAGAACTCTCAAACTCAAGTGATTCACCAACCTCACCCTCTGTCAACAGCAGGAATTATAGGTGTGTACCTCCTCACCCAGCCAGCTCCCCCCATTTAGCAGATAAGGAAACTGGGGAGAAGTGATAGAGCCAGAATTAAAACCCAAGATCTCTCTCCCCAAGCTAGTGCTCTTTCCCCAGTACCACAGGGCCAGAATTTTGGCTTCTTTGGAATTGAGATCCCAAGAAATTCAGGTCCTCTCCCCCCACCCCTTAAGTAGCAATGATCCCTATTTGCTCAGCAGATCTAATAGGGCATGGATGGGATTGCCCATTTGATGTTGGCCTTGGATATGAGCATAGAATTTTCTTTCCTGCCTGTTGGGCTTCTTTACAGGGTCCTAGGCCCTTGTTGACATCTCTCGAGCTTAAGGATATGTAACACCCTCCCCTGCTCCCCCATTCCCCCAATACAGAGCTGCTCTATGAAGATGTCTTTGCTGTGTGGGAAGTTATCTGGGCTGCCAGACACATCTCTTCTGAGCACTTTGTCCTGTTTATTGCCTTGGCGCTGGTGGAAGGATATCGGGAGATCATCCGTGATAACAACATGGACTTCACAGACATTATCAAGTTTTTCAATGGTACAAACCTGAGGGACTCTGGGGACCACCAAGTCCCAATAGCCAGTGTGATTTTGTAGGTGGCATAGCAGATGGGTGGTGGCAGCAGTGGCTATATGTCACTGTATCCTAGCATTACAGGACTCAGGGTTACAAGGGTCCTTTGTGGCCATCTGGTCCAATCCCTTCATTTTGCAGATGAGGAAACTGAGGCCCAGAGAGGTTAAGTGACTCACAAAGTCATACAAGTAGTTAAGTGGGAGAACTGGGATTGGAACCCAGGCATTTGACTCTAGCTAGTCCTAGCTCTAAATCTAGGGTTCCTTCAACTGACTCTAGCACCTCCCTCCCACTGCCAGCCCCAAGCAGGGAAGCTTCCTGGGAATTCCAATTCAATGTTATATTCTTCTAGACAGGGCAGATAGTACTCGAGCCTCCTGGGGCCCTGGAAGCCTGATTGACCTGAGGGAGAACCAAATAAGGTGAGGGCCAGTAGGTCCTAACTTGGCTTTGCATCTGTTGCTGCTTTCCTAACCCCCACATCTGTTGTGTGTACTCCCTGCAGAACGAGCAGAACATCACGATGCCCAGGAGATCCTGAGGATAGCCAGGGACCTGGTCCACAAAGTACAGACACTGATTGAAAACAAGTGAAGCTGGCAGTGGCTTTGGTGAGAGAAGGTGGAAAAGGAGGCTACTGTGGCTTCCCAGGCCCCCCAGAGTCCAGAGAGCCCTGGGCCCCCTACACAGGGCAAGTGGAAAGGGTGCCTGCTGGACTATCAGCACCCTTCCCCACCCTGCCAATTTCAAGCCTGAACCATGATCCTGAGGCATCTTCCATGTAATGCAGACAAAAAAATGTGATTTGGAGATTCAGAGACTCCAGGCCTTCCCATGGGTTGGTCCAGAGCTAACCTATGGGACCTGCCTTTGGGACAGAGGGAGGAATGACTGGGAGTTATAAAGCTCTCTCCTGGTCTTGGCTGGGGGTAGCTACACTGGACCCCTAAAGCCTCAGGCCTATAACAGACACTCTCTGGGACAACTACCTCCCTTCCTACTCCCACCCTAGCCCCAAAGAAACCCCTTTCAGGGTCACCTTAGGAACAGACAGAGGCCCAGGCAAGACCACTAAAGGGGGATCCTACTTGAGAGGTGTCTTGCCCTCAGGGGTCTAGCATGTAGAAAGGGAGACGTTCATGGGTCTCCAAGGGCCTAGAATCTGGCCTGAGATGCCCCTTCTGGATAAAGAGAAGAGATATTCAGGCCAGACTCAAGGATGGCTCTAGGGGCTGCAGAGGACAACACCTACCTAATGCCCTCTAGTCCCTGTCTCTTCAGAGAAGCTGGGGAGAGGGATGGGTGGTCAGGCAGCTGCCCTCCTAGGCATAGTCACACTCCCCCTCCCTCTGGAGGCTGGACTTACACCCTGCTGTACAATAGGGATGGGTGTTGGACCAAGGCTCTTGAGGACTAAGGATGGGGGAAATTCTGGAGCTACCTTCATGGGTGTCCCCTGCATTTCTGTGCCCGTGTCTCAGTTCCCTAGTGGGATCCAAGAGACTAATTCAGGTGAAATTCGGGAGGGAGGGAGGAATGGGCAGGGAACAGCCTGGAGCTGTCCCAAGGTCCCTAACCCCTCCAGCATTACTGCCTGCTTTTATAATCCCTCCACCAACGCCACCTGCTCCAGGCACCAGCCCCTGTGCACACAAATAGAAGTGTTACCTCCTTTGTGTATTCAGCTGTCCGTGGTCCTGAAAAAAATGTAAAGCGAATCCTCCTGAAGGCTTTAAGAAGAGCTTGTTTCTTAAAGGCTCCTAGTGCAAATCCTTTTGTAAGAGCAAAAGCTTGAGCCCCAGCCTGCTTGTATACCCAGATTTCTCTATGTCAGATTTGCTGAAAGCAGCACTTGCCCGTATGGAGAAGGCACAAGAGGTGGGAGTCCACCCCTCTCAGGGACCCTCCCCCTGGAACTCTAAAGGAGCCCAGGCTGTTGTCATAGTGCCTACAGGTGCCTCCTTGCTCCCCTTAGCCCCCCTCCAGAATGTCCCCATGGAGTCATACCAGGATGCTGGATCCTTCCAACCTGACCTCACTGTTCTCCCTTGACCTTGCTGCCACTTGGCCAAGGCATAGAGGGAGGGGGAGGTAGGGAGGCAGAGAAGCTCCAGGGGCATGGCTGGATCACCCCTATGTGGGGGGATGGGAGGGCAACTGAGAGAGACTGCCTCTCCTTGCCAGAGCCTTTCTAAGCCTCTGATTGACTAGCTGAGGCCAGAGCCCATAGCTGGGCACCTCTGGAGTCCTCTGTATTCTCAAGTGCCAACACTGCCCTAGGCTTGGAGGGGACCTTGATCTTGGCCCCCAACACAGCCAACTCTGTAGAATGTAGAGAACCATGAGCAGGGCTCCTAGGGGTTCCCTCCCTTTGGATGATGCCTCAGATCAAGTATCTCTTAATCCTAGGGATAGGAGGGGGTCAGGTTCCCCCACCTCCAATAGTAATCTCCCCTCTGGAGGAAGTCCAGGAAGGGCCCACCCCCAGGGCCTCCCTGCCCTTAGCATGCTTACTGTTATCCTGCACCCAGTTTCCTTCTTCTCCATCTCCCCCACCACCACCTGCAGGAGTCATTCAGGTCCTTTTAGGTGGGAGGGCCACAGTGAGGGGGCATTTGCCATTTGGGGCCTTCTGGAGTTCCTCTGTGGGCCTGCTGTCATTTACTAGAAAAATAGGGGAAATACCCTTTTCTTGGGAGAAGAATGCTATCCCAGAGCTGCCCCTCCTCCTCTGTCCCCAGACTCTGCACTGCCCATTTGGGGGTCTGTCTGCCCCATCATCCCTTTGTGTGCCATGGGCCCAACGGCTCATGCTTAATGCGTGTGTGGCGCATCCATTATGCTGCATGTGCTGCCATGCGCCTGCCTTAGTGACTCTGGTGTTTGTGAGGAGCAGGAAGGTTGGTTGGTTGGCTTCCTTTTTTTTTTCCTGACTCGGATATTCTAATGCTGTCCATTGTAACAAAACCAATAAACACTGAGTTCGGTGACAGTTGGTGAATCTGGGGGCTCTCAATGATGGATGGATCGAGAAATGGCATGAGGTGGGGGGTAGTAGTGGAAATCGACTAGGAAATCGAGCAAAAGAAGGATTTTATGAACTCAGAAGTCCAAGGGAGGGAGCCAGGGTATCCTCAGCTCAAGGAAGTATGCCAGTCTTTCCTTTGACTAGATGAAGGGTGTGCACAAGGGTGATTTCAGGGCACACGACCTGAAGAATCAGTGCCATAAAGAGCATTGAACTTGGCATCATTTACTTGCTGTGTGGCCTAGGGCAAGTCACAACCTCTCTGGACTTCATTTCTGAAGGCCCTTTGAAATCCTCTCCAGGCTGAAATCTCTGAAGTGTCCCCGATGGAGAATCCAGAAATCCATCCCAGGGTTTGGCTTTGGGCCTACCATTCATGTAGTGCCGGGAGAGAGGAGGGGGGAGTCTGAGTCAAGCTACACCTTCCCGCCCTTGCATAAATCTGGATGCATCCCCCCACACCCATCTCACATTATTCAGATCAAGCTTCCCTGGACAAAGGGGACAGAACTACTGACTTGGATACATTTTGGAATTGTCACCCAGGTGTCTCTGCCCCTTCCAGCTGGTAGACTGACAATCAGTGCTATCTCAGCACTCAGAAATAAAATTTCAATCCAAGAACTGGATTTGTCAGATGGCAGGCCCTCCCTCATTCAAGCAGAGTCCATAGCCCCAGGAAAGCAGGCTAGGAGGGCAGGGCTTTGCACCAAAGGATTAATTCCATGGCCCATACTTCAGAGCTCCAAGGGACAAACAGAAGGGGTGAACTGAGAGGGGGACAAGGGGACCAGGGAAACAAAAAGCCACCCCAGTCTACAGCCTTGGCAGGAGAACCAATCTCTATGGTCACTATCCACCTCTATCTCCTCAACTCCAGAAGCTAAATTAGCTGCCCCTGAGCATCAGAACAACACTTTCCTCATTCCTATGCCTTGCAGTTTTAATTTTGGACCAGAGCTGGGATTTAAGGAACTCCCAATGTGGAAACTCCCACAGAGCATCTGCTCTGCAGCTGAGAATCCTAGTTGCATGGAACATTGAGAGGTTATAGCCTCAATGCCACACTGCTACCTACACAGTAAGTGCTTAACATAATGGATGCTTAAAAGATTGGAGAAATCCTAACTCTAGGTCTGTCCTATAAGAAAGCAGAACCCCCCCCTCTAATTCACCAGTGAACTTAGAGCCTTGTCATATGCCATTTCCTCCTCCACTTTAACCTGAGGGTTCTTTCTCTCTACTTCTCCAGCCCCCGTGGGCTATGATTTCCTGAGTTTTAGAGGAGAGTCCAGATGTTTGTTTCAGGAAGATATTAGGTCTCTGAGTGGTGGAGGGAAGGGTGGAAGCAGGAAGAACAATTTGTAATGATGGTTATAACATCTCCTTCATGGCTTGCTGTGAGGCTCAAATAAAAAGTGAAAGATGCTAAGTATAGAAGAAAGAAAGGAAGGAAGGAAGGAAAGAAAGGAGGGAGGAAGAAGAAGGAAAGGACAGAAAAAGAGAAAGAAAGGAAGGGAAGGAAGGAAAAAAGAAAGAAAGGGAAGGAGGAAGAAATGAATAAAATAAAATCATTTGAAGACAGAAGACATTGGGATAATAAAAACGTAGGGCTCTAAGGGGCCTCAGAAGCCATCTTGTCCAGTTCCCTCATTTTACGGATAAGAAAACTGAGGTGGAGAGGAGATAAGTTGCCCAAAATGATATGCATAGTAAGTGATCAAGGCAGGATTTGAACCCAGCTCCTCTGTGTCCAAAGCTAGGGCACTTTCTGCCTCTTCCCTCTGCTACCCAAATTTTTCAGTACAGACTGGGCTTTGGGGAAGGGGGGTGAGGAATGAAGGCTTTGGGCCAAAGTGAATTTTTTGATCCTAACACCATGGAGCACCTCAGCACAGCCATAACCAGAGCAGGCAGGCAAGAGTTCTTCCCAGGGTGCTGAAATTTTATGGGTACTGACAGACCCTTGCAATTCTTTAACAACATATAAATCATGGATCATAGTTATCGAAAGCAATTACTTAAGCTAGCAAACGACCAGCTGGTCCCCCAGTCAGCACCTCCATCTCCCCAAAGTCCCCACTCAAAGGGACCTCTGCATGTACCTCTCATGTACAGTGCTGCTGCTACTTGCCCCTGGTACAGGGAGTACTAGTTATGACTAGTATGACCAAAGGATTCACCCTTAATTTCTCTACCACTGTTATTTCTTTTGACAATCTGGCTGCTAAAAGATTTTTTGGGCCTTCCCAGGGCCTCAGTAGCTTGTCATCATCCTCTGACTTCCACCCATCAAAGGATGGAGAAGAGAAATGTTTCCCAGAACATCCCCAGTAGCCTTCCAGGGCTGTTTCCCTATCTACAAAATTAGGGAGCTGAATCAGAAGACCCCTAAAGTCTCCTTCCAGCTCTAACATTCTAGGCCCCTTCCCCGGCTCAGCTGATCAAAAAAAGGAATCTTTATCTACTTGGGAAGTCTCCTTTGAAGGTACGGAGCCCAGTCTCATAGGCCTGTGAAGTGGCTTTGTAATTCTAAGAACTACCGATAGAGGGAGCCAGTGTCTCATAAATGGGTGATGAAGGACCCAGTCTTTCGGTATGGATTTACCTTTAGGTTTTGGTTTTGTTTCTTAAAGGGGTGGGGAGCGGTGTGGTAGTAAGAAGGAGGGATGGAACAGGACAGTAAAGGCCAGCCAGTGCCCTAGGATGGCCCAGAAATGAGAGCACAATCTGTCTGGGAGGCCAGATTTCAGCTCAGGGTGGCATCCAACCAGAACGTCCCTTCCCTTACGATACCCAGTTCATTCATATTTCCCTTGACATCTTCCCCACCCCTAAGGCTGAGATTCAAGCCACAGACTTGCCACTTTTCCCAACCTTCTGAGTCAGCTGATTTATAGTAAAACGGTTGAGGAATTGGCTGGGAGAGGATCAAAGTGACCCACATCTCCAACCACCTCTCAGAATCGCCCTGGTCCCACAGCTTCAGAAATGCCACAAGGGTGCCTACTCCCCATTCCTGGGTTCAGAGAACTAGGGTGACCTGCAGAAAAGCAGCCAGGATACTTTTCTCCCAGACTCTTCCATTGACCACTGTGGCTAAATAAAACAGCTCATTCATAATTTGTGCACTTAGGAGGGGCTGAGAAGAATGACTCACTCACCTGGGGTGCAGCCCAGAAGGAGGAAGTCTGCCCTGAGATACCAGGAGTCTTCTAGCCTCTTGAAGAGAGAAATATGTCCAAGGTTGAGGCCATCTGCCCCTTGGGTAGGTGGGGATAGTGTTGGTGGCACCCTCTAAATTGCCCACCCTGAGGCAAAGCTCTGAAGGTCTGTCCTACTTACACTCTGAAGGCAGACGGTGAGCTGAGTATATGCTCTTTTCACTATAACCCTGGGAAACACATTATTTTCTCAGCCCCACACACTTAGAAGCAATCCAGAATATTTGTGACTTCAGACTTCCAACAGAGCTGTCTTCTCACTTCCTTTCCTTACCCTAAAACTCAAGGGAACCTTTTAATCACTGCATGGCTTAAGAGTATCTGGACCAATTCTCAATCTTCCTCACAGCTACCAAACCAGAGCTGTCTGCTTGGTTGAGGAAGGGTGGCCAGCTCCATGAAAAACATGGTAAGATGGTACCGAAGGAGAACTGAAACATCTCCATTCCAGTCCTGGCCCTGTTGCTGAGTGGCCATGGGCTCTGGGCCAAATCTACCTCCCTTTTGGACCCTAGAGATTCCTCTTCTCTGGAGAATACCTGCCAGTTTGCTTCAAAGAGTGTTTAAAAGATTGTAAAAGACAATATCTAATCACGTTTTGCTTCCTGAAAGCCAGGAAAAACTAGTTCCAAGGCCTGCCTCTGACATATGAGACTGAATGAGCCTGGGCAAGTCACTTAACTTGATGCTTTGGCAAGCAGGGCTGGCATGTTGCAGAACAGTGCCAAACTGCATTGGTAGATGGAGCTTCCTCACTTGGGACTTCCTGTACCAATGAAATCCCAGATCCAGCTCCTAACCTTATCCCTAAGGTTTACAAAGCTTTCCTTATAACCCCAAGGGAGGATGTTAGAGCCAGGAAACCCGGCTTCCATTCCCAGTTTCTGCTATTTATTGAGTTTTTAACACCCCAGCAGGGCACATAAACTGAAGATAATAGGTAGAATTGAGGGTTTAAAAAACCCTAAAACAATGCAGATGTGGAAAGGAGTGACAGCTGTGGCCAGGGGCTGGGCATTTATGTGCTGGGGTGGGGAGGGCATCGAGTTCTAGATTTAGAGCTGATTCTCTAGGCCAGGGCAGTTAGGCGGCACAGCATGAAGATCCAAGTTCAAATCCAGCCTCATACACTTCCTAGCTGTGTGACCCTGGGCAAGTCACTTAACCTTGCTTGCCTCAGTTTGCTCATACACGAAATGAGCCGGAGAAGGCAAACCATTCCAGCATCTTTGCCAAGAAAACCCCAGATGGAGCCACAGTCAGATGGGATTGAAATGACTGAACCACAATTTAGGCCAATTTCTGTTTTACAGATGAGGATTCCAACCCAGGGCTCTGTGTGCTCAAATCCAGCACTGCCACGTGGCCGGCCTAGAGGCCCAATCAGGTCAGGATCTGAAAAGCAAAGGAGGGATCCACTCCCCCTCTGCTTCTCTGGCTCTGGCTCTCTGGCCCCCCACCCCCAACCCAATAAAACAACAGGGTGTCTTCGAGCCCCCGAGGTACATTTCAGTGCAGGTTTATTTGTTTCAATGTTTTATTCCAGGCAAGTGCTTTTACATGGAGAGTATTCATGTCCCGATACCTAAAGTCTTAAGAGCATGAACAGCCACTAGAATACAGCTCAATAGTAAAAATACAATATGTACAAAATTAGGGTTTTTGTAGGGGGTTTTTTTGTTTGATTTTTTTTTTTTCACACAGCAGATGTATCCAAACACATAAAAATCTCTACAGTCCGGGGTCTTGAGGGTTCAGATTTCCGGAAACAGAGACACAGTGACTGAGTCCTCACTGTAAACAAGGGCCACCTCTTTGGGGAGGGGGGCGCACCCTGAGGAGGGACGGGGGCTCATCCTGGAGAAGGCAGGGCCTAAGCATGGCCCCAAAGCACCCCACTGTGCCAGCCCTGCCCACTGGCCCCCTGAGGACCCGAGCCCATCGAGGTAAAGACTCCCAGCCAGTGAGTCACTTAGAGAACACAAAAAAAATTAACATGAGAGGTAAGATGTGTGAGTGTCTGTGTGGGTGTGTATGTGTGTGTGTCCCAAGTTAGAAGGTCTGGGGAGAGAGGCAGAGCTCAGCATCTCGAGGGTGGGGAGGGCCAGGGCTCGGCCCGGTCCTGGTGGCTGCTGAAGGAAACACTCCACAAGGATGAGGCTGGGGAAGCAGGGGGACGACAGCCCCTCAATGTTACAGCATCACAGCGTTCACCAAAAAACAACCAAAGAGCACGAGGGCAGCAACACCCACCGGAGCCACTCAAGACACAGTCAGGACGACACAGACCCCTGCCCACCCAAGGTGCCTTGGGGGTTGGATGAGGTATCTGGGCATCAGCCCCAGAGGGTGGGGGGAGGCACAATGTAGATTCCATCCGGCCATGACGCTGAGCGGCTAAAAGAAGGGGAAGGGAAGGAGAGGAGGGGAGACTCGCTGTGGTCCCCCCTGCCCCGCCCCCAAGGGCCTAATGCCTACAAGGCTGTTCCACCGAGGACTAAGGAGGTAATGACTCTGATGACGAGAGGAGGTCGTGGGATGGAGGCTGCAGCTGGAAGGAGGTGAGCAAGGCATGAACAGTATGTGCTGTTATCCTCTAGGCCAGCCTCTCTCCCAAGGCCAGGGGCTGAATGTAATGAACTGCTTGTACATTCCCCAAAAGGCAAATACAACAAGCAGAAGGAACTCTAATGCATAAAATCTCCCAGTCCAAGAGAGGCTGCAGGAACTGAGAATGGGTTTGGAGGCAATTAGGGTTTCCTTCCAGACAGAATCCACTCCAGGGCCTTTGAGGTGTTTCCGTCGCCCCAAGACACCGTGCCTCCAGAGTGGCACCACAGCACAGACTAACACGCAGGAGTCTGGGAGCTTAAGGAGAACCCAAGGCCTCCCTTCAGTGCTTTCTCCCCCAGCAGACAATCAACTTTAGTCACTGACACTCCTGGGAAGCCCAGGTGCCCAACTCCATCCTTAGGATACCTTGCCAAACAGTCCCCATGAAGGCAACGAGTATATGTAGCTATCTATCTATCTATATGAATATATATGTGCCTAAATGGGTATCTGAGTGTACATGTATGCGCATGTGTTTTACACAAGGTCACTTGTAATAACTATATGAAAAGAGAAACCAAAGCTGTCCCCAAAGGTAGACTCACTAGTGGGGCAGGGTGGACTGGGGGAGCAGGCCCCTCCCCCCATCCTAAGCCCCAGCCCTAGCCCTAGCTCTTAGGGACCTGGGGCTGGGGGGCAGTCTCCTTCCCCTTCTTTCCCCTCTGGAGGAATGCCTGAGAGCCATCCTCAGGAAAACACTGAGACAGCGGGATGCTAAAGGGACTGTTCCCCAGGCTCAGTCCAAAGCATCAAAAGTAAACCAGAGAAGTGAAAGAAATAGGGGTGCAGGAAGGTATAAGGAGAGAACCAGACAGAAAGGGGGAGCCAGGCTGCAGGCAACACCTACCTTTTAGTCTTAATGTCGGATATGATCCCATCTTTCCCAGGACCTAGAAGGAAGTCTGACCTATGCAGAGCTGGGAGCAGCCTCACCTCCCCCATAATCACAGCTATCTGGCCACAGGGTCCCCTCAACTCAGACCCCTGAACCCAACCCACAAAGCCCTTCCTCAAGTTCAATGCACAGGGGGAAGGGGCACCAAGAAACACACGCATACCTGCACACGAACATATCACACAGACTGAGCATGCACAGATACACACATGCACACGTCCACCAGTTACAACTCCACATGTCTGAGCAAAGGGAAGCAGAGGGGACTCGAGAGGTTGGGAGCCGCTCCACTCCCAGCTGAGGATCCAGAGCCTGGGGCCTCCCTCTCCTGGGCTCCATCTCTCTTCCCCATCCCTGAAAGGATCTGCCTGGGAGAAAGGGCCCAGAGAAGAGTAGAGGGAAGGGAAGGACCCAGGGCCAGGGCCAGGGCCAAGCTAGCAAGCCCTCGCTGAGTCTTCACCCATATTAGGGATAGGGAGACCCAGATCCATAAGGACCATGTGGGAACCACCCCAGAGACCCCAAATCAGTCAGTCACTGTATTTTCCTCAAAAGCAGGTGTCAGGGGCTTGGGGGGTGGGGTGGAGGACAGAAGAAGGCATCAGCAACAAACCCCCACGGGAATCTCACCGGGTTCTCTTTCATTTGGTTTATTGTTAGTAGAGAATTAAATAGTTTCTACTGTAACAAATCACAGTGACCTCAGATGGATCAAGAGACTGCAGTGTGGGCTGAAGGAAAGGGTGTTGGGGGCACCCCCAGATATCGGGGTTCCTATTTGATTCCTTCCCTCCCCACCCAGCTCCTTTGTCCCTCTGGCCCACTGAAGTGTCTGCTTCCCATCACCTGTGTTCACAGCAGCCCCACCCCCAGATCTCCACATACTGGTTATCTGGACAGAATGACCTCCACAGCACAGCCCCCTGGCCCCAGCCTGGATAGAGAACCCCTGGTTTGGGTGGGGAGGATCCCCAGAGCTCAGCCACCTCACCCTACAGACGAATAGCAGCATCGGCAGCACATGAGTGGGGCGGGAAGGAGGGAGGGACAAGGGACGAAAACCAAGAACATCACATCCACAGCTCACTGGTTACACGGGAAAGGGAGGCGAGGTGGGGACAGGACGGGACAAGAACGGAAATCGAGGCAGCCGGAGCCACAGGGACCACGCTCACCAAAGGGTCTCTCTTGGGGTATCTGCCAAGTCCAAATGCAGCAGGGCTAGTCCTTCTCCCCTTGTGCCCTCCTGGCCCAGCTCGGAGCGGGTAGGGGTCAGCACCCCCATCCTTCTCTTCTCCCTCTGGGCTCAGTCTCTGCACCCTGCCCTTCCCCTGAGGGCAGGAGAGGAGGCTGGGCTGGAATGTGTGGAGCTGCTTGGTGGAGAGGGCGCCAGGAACCTCCAAGTGATGCCCCCTTCAGGCCAGCTTTAGGGTGCTGACAGGGAAGGATGGCATGGTGACCATGGTCACTGGGTTTAGGACCGTCTGACCCACCAGCTGGGGGTGATGGACCACCTGGGCACCCACAGCTGGCTTGGCCATGACCGTGGCTGGTGGCCCCAGCCCGCCTGTGCCATTGACTTGCTGGTGGGAAAGGGTGTGGGCAATGTGGCTCACGGCCACCGGCTGTGGATAGAGGGGCAGCTGGGAACCCAGGTGGGCCACGTGGTTGAGGGCTGCAGGGTGGACAGTGATATGGCCAATGGGGGGGGTGGCTGGTGCCAGCTGCACAGGGCTGGGCGCCGAAGGGGCAATGTGGGCGATGTGCTTGCCCCCCGGGCCCTGAAGCACATGGTTCACAGTCTGGATGACTGAGGCATGGGTGGTGGCCGTGTGAGCGATGACCGTTGAGCCCCCTCCTGCCGTGGCCACAAGGTGGGCAGGGGCTGACACCAGGGTCTGGGCGGCAGCCGCCGGAGGCGGGGGCTTCTGCTGCAGAGCAGCGGGGTGGGAGTGAGGAAGTGGAGCCGCAGGGGCCGTGCCAGGAGGCAGGGTGGCTGGCGTCAGGAGCTCAGGCTGCAGCCGCTGGCTCAGCTTGGGTGGCCCTACAGATGACCGGTCGTCTTCCACGTCTTCATCCATGTTGTCCTCACCTTCTGTTGGGAAGGCAGCAGATAGGCCAAAGAGGGAGAGAGGAGAAGGAAAGGGGTCAGGGGGCAGCAAGAAGGCTCCAGCGGTACTGGGGGGAGTCGGGAGTCCATTCTGGAGAAGGAAGGCCCTGGAGGGACATCCTGGGGGAAGTCGGGGGCCCATCCTGGAGGAGAAGGTAGGTCCTGGAGGGACAACAAAGCTCAGGCTGGGGTGGGCTGGGTGGGTGCATGGGCATGGGCAGGGCTACCTGAGGCGGTGGAGGTGGAGGCCTGGTCGTCCTCGGGCTGCCCTGCCTGCCGCAGCACGCGCTCCATCTCAAGCGCATCCATCCACTGGCTCAGCTCACGCTTCAGCTCCGCCAGCTGCTGCTGGGTGGCTATCTTCTCCCGGGCCAGCCGCTCCATCTCATGCTCATACTCCTTCTCCTTCCGCTTCAGCGTCTGAAGGATAAGAAATTGTGGATCCATGGAGGCATCTCGTCTAGTACCTAAGCCTGTGTGGCCCCATGTCACCCTGCCATGGCTCCATCCCCTCATTCCCAACAGTAGGTCACATAATAAAAGGGGGGGGGGGAAACGGGAAGCTACTAAGGTGGCTGTGAAAGGGTCAAGCTTCACCAGCTTCACCAGATTTTACCTGGGGACATGGCCTAGGCCCCAGAATCCAAATACTAGACTTCACAAGTACCCCTATGAACCCTGAGGCTTCCCTGGGGCCAGGTCTGGGATTAGTGTGGATGGGAGCTGTTTCCCTAGAGCCTTGGCTCTCTCATGCCCACTTTTGTAAAGGGTATCCATGGTCCTAAATCAATAGGGGTCAGGGTGGCCTGGTACTCCCTTCTCCTGTCTCTTCCTTGTTCCAGTGTAGTCTCCCCAAGATTCAAGCACCACCTTCTCTCTGGTTCCTTATATCCAAAGTCTACAATGTATGTTCTCACCCTCAGAAAACCCCCTACAACCATCACTTTGCCTCCCCCACCTTCTCCTGCTCCCAACCCCAGCTTCTTGGACGCCTTCAACACCTGGCTTGTAATTGCTCTCTACCCTAAACTAGAATCGCAGCAACCTCAAGTCTGCAAATATTGGCTAAGCATTTACAATGTGCTTAGACTCTAGGGCTATCGAGATACCACCACCAGGAATACATCCCTGCCCTCAAGGAGCTTATGTTCTCCATTCTTCACACTCTGATTTTTCAATCACCCCATTTCCCTGCTTTTTATTTCTACAGGTTACCAGCTTCCCTCCAGCAAGGAAACAGGGGAGGGTCAGTGGAACACAAGCCCCCCAGAGGGCAGCTGTGCAGCATCTGGCACCCTCCAGGGCCCAGCATGGCATGGCCTCTCTACCTCCCAAACAGTGACTTCCTTACCTGTTGCCTCCTTTGTTCCTCCTCTGGAGTCGCCTAACTTCGGAAATCTTTCACACTGCCACCACATGCTTTTGGCTGAATTAGACTCTTCACCCTACGTCATATTTCTCTGTTCCTTCCATTCAGAGTTCCTCACCCCTGCGCTGCCTACCTTGATGAAAGTCAGTACCACTTCCTCCATGAAGGCTTCCCTGATATACTCTCTCATCCCACTTAGAAACAATCTTTCTTTCCTCTGACCTTAACTCACATTTCGTGTCTCTGTTCTAGGTAGAATCTGTGTAGATGCGTTATCTCCCCTGCCCACCCAGACCTTCCACTCTCTTAGTCCTATCCCCTTTCACCATGCCCACTGACCCAGGACTGGGAAGTGGCGGCATCCCGTAATCTATTTTTCTTGTTCCTGCTCCCAGGTTGGATCCACAGTGCTGTCATATCAGAGGCCTGGCCATCCTGCCTGCTGCTGCTCCTGTGGCTCAGAATGCTCATTCTAGACCTAGATCTAGATCCCCTCCAACCTCCCACCCCACTGCCCGATTGGATATAAGGCAGATGATCTCACCAACTGCCTTACTGCCAAGCTGCTGTCACCATCTGCCCTATACATGGGCTGGAATTCATTCCCAGTTTCCCCTTCCCAGGCACCCCTTCTCTTGAGCATCTCTGGTCTCTTTCTCCACCAGCCTCCTGCCCTTCTAACATGCACAGGTACTTCCCCATCACAAATTCCTCTCCTCCACATTGCCCTCACCACGCTTTTGCCAGTGAAGAGTCTGTCCCTGTCCCTCCCCATTCTCTGCCTCACGCCCTGACTTCCATTCCCGCTTCTCTAACTGAAGCCACTCTCCAAGGTGTCACCAAGGACAGCATTCTGGACACCTCCAAAGGCCTTCTCCAAGTGTGTGTTCTCCCTGACCCCTAGAGGTAGGGCATCATCGCCCTTCTCCTTAGGCGGCTTTGGGCCCATGACACTGCCTGGTGCCCCCTCTGCAGGTTCCTCCTGCTCAGCTTGCCTCTTGACTGAGGATTTTTTGCAGGGCTAAAGTCTTAGGTCTACACTTTTCTCTCTCCCCCTAAACGTGCACTTAGAGAACTCATTCAAATACAGGTGAGCTTCCCACGTTTGTCTTCAGTCATTTTTACCTGGAAGTTGCACCAACCATTCCAACAAGACCTGCCTAAGGTTGAACATACCATCTCGCCCTTGGACTTGTTCCTCTCTTTAACTTCCCCATTTCTGCTGAAGATCCCACAAAACTCCCAGTTACTGAGGCTTAGAGTATCTGCTTCTTCCCCTTCCTTCTATAGTCAGGCAGGAAAGCTTGGTAATTATGCCCTTAAAATATCTTTAAAGAACGCAAACAGAATGAAGAAAACAAAACTGAATGCTGTGTAATTATAGTCACCAAGCCCGGCCCCAGAAGAGAGCTGAGAAAACGTCCCTCCTTCCTTCCCTCCCTCCCTCCACTGCATAGGTGGGAGATCCAACTTTCAGACAGTCATGTGGTGGCTAGTTTGGGGGAACTTTTTTCTTTCTTCATCTTTGCTGCATGAGATAAAGCAAGTTGGGTAGGGGAGGGGGTGGTGTGCATGAAGATGTTCAGAAATCAATGGATGAAGCCATCTTAAAAAATGAATCCTGATATACAGGCACTGGGGTATAAGAAATCCATCCTGCCCTACTAGAAAGTTAGGGAGGGGGATAGGGGAGGATATAAAGAGAGAGCTGATGGGGGCAAGGGTATTCAGCAAACTCCCCATGTTGGGGTGAGGGGTAGGGAAAAGACAGGGAGAAAATCTGTAACTCAAAATCTTGTGGAAATGAATGCTGAAAACTTAAAAAAAAAAAAAAAGAGAGAATCCTCTCCTGTGGCTCTCTGGATGGTCCTTTCCACTCCCACTGCCACCCCCCTAATCCAAAGAAAGATCCTTATCCCTTCACATCTGGACTACTGCCACAAGTAGCCTTGTCACTAATCTGCCGGCCTCACATTTCCAAAGACAACATGGCAGAGGAAAAGGAACCCACGGCCAAGCCTCTGTCCCAACGTTTGTGAGCTGAGTGACTTTGAGGGAGTCAGCTCAGCCCTCCCAACCACAGCTTCCTCATCTAGAGTTCCAGTTCAATGCTGCCAACGACTATCAATGCAAAACAGGACCCCCCCCCCCCAACACCTCCATCAGCAGTTTCACAAACAGCCATGGCCAAAAACAATTCACCTCCACCTGATGGCCAGCAGTCTGGTGAGCCCCCTTTCCAAACTTAGCCAATCTTATTCAAATTCTTGCCATCTTGCTAAGGTTTCACTGGCCCAGTCCTATCTCTGTGGCCTGTGAAAACAGCAGGAGGGCTTACACGTAGGGCCCACTTCAACTGAACTGCATTTCTATTTTCCTATACTTTCCACCCAGTTGCCCAAACAACATGGACCAGAGACAGCCTTCTTTTTGTTTGTTTTTGGGTTTTCTGCAAGGCAATTGGGGTTAAGTGACTTGGTGGTGTCAAGTGCTTGAAGCTAGATTTGAACTCAGGTCCTCTTGACTCCAGGGCCAGTGTTCTGTCCACTGTAACCCTCCCCCCCCCCCCCCCACAGCTGCCCCAGACCAGAGCTATTCTTGCATCTCCCAAGACGTGCCTGCCTGATGTCCTCTGGGCTTCCCCCATAGGAATGCCATTGGGAGCACTAATCATTCTGGTAGGTCCTCCCAACCTGGAAAGACTTCAGGCCAAGCACAGGCAGCATGTCTGCAAACCAATGGGGTTAAGTTTGAGACCCTCACCACAAGGCTGCTGTCTCTGCTTAGACACTGACTCAACCCTTCAAACAAGATAGCCCCAAAATGAACACACCATCTTGCCCTCAAAGCTGGTTCTTTCCCCTAACTTTCTTATTCCTACTAATGAGCCCATCAAGTTATTTTTTAAATCACAGCAACCCTTGAATAACATCTGCTGAATACTCAAGGTGAGGACCCACTCTGAGGAAATCAGGGGGTCTTCAAGTATTTTGAGACTACTCTAGGTTCTCCTTATCCACTGCAGAACTTTTCATCAGACTGATCCCTGATGGCCTGCAAAGAGCATCAAATCCACAAAGTTCTAACACCCCTCCCCAACCTAAGTTTCCACTACTCAGCCCCCTCCACTCACTCATGCTGTACCCCTCCCCAGCAGAGCTGCTTGCCACTCAGATCAGTGTTTGATCCCCACCTGAGCTCCCACTACTTGGAGGGGGCACCCTTCCACTCGCTCCTGCTGTGATCTCCAGCAGAGCTGCTCCCCACTCAGATCAGTGTTTGATCCTCACCTGAGCTCCCACTACTTGGGGGGGGGGCCCCTTCCACTCACTCCTGCTGTTTGACCCCCCACCTGGATGATCTCTCCCTCCTCTCCATCCATTCCAGCCTCACCTAACTTAAAGGTCCAACTTAAGTCTCATCTTCTCTATAAAGCCTTCCTTAAGCACTGCAGTCTATGCCAATGTCATCTCTGAACTGTGACAGCCCATATGTCACATCAAGAAAATTAACTTCTCATTGATAAAATAATTTCTTGCCTTTCTATAGTATGTGACAACTTATAAAGCAATTTCTTTCGAAGTCTTTTGTGGAATAGGTAGGATGTCAGAATTCCCAATTTACACAGAGAAAAACTTGAAGTCTGAAAAAGTAAATGACTTGTCCCCAAGACTCAGGCTCCTGGAGTGACCTTGTAACTCCTTTTTTGGCAGACGAAGAAACCAAGTTTCAGGTGAGGGAGGCCTGAACCAGTTCAGATTTCTGTGTTCTTCCTATTGCACGATGCCTCTTCACACATATGTATCGTCTGACTTCTCAAGCACGACATAGGCTCTTCTTGTGTATCCAGTGCCATACACAAAGATCACAGAGAAGGATGGGAAATCTCAGGAACACTAGTATAGAGCTGGAAAGGGACCTTGGAGGCTGTGGAGGCCAACCTCTCATCTTAAGAGATGTGTAAGCTGCAATCTGCTGGCCATCATACAGCTAGCAAGTATCTGGAGTAGGGCAGAAGCTGAGGTTCAATTCAGAGTCTCACACCAGCTACCTTCTCTTATGTAAATGAACAGAGAGAAAAATGCAGAGGATTAGCAAGACGCTACTCATGGTACCTACCACAAGGGACACGAGAAGAACGAAACAAAAGGGAACACGGGGACATTTCAACAGCCCAGGCTAGTGCAGGAAGAAAGATGACAAAGAGTGAACATTACACCCTTCTTAGCGGAAATATGGACCTGTGCATGCAGGATGTTCTAAATCCTGTCTGTCAGACCCAGTCCACCTGTAGACTGGTTTTTGCTTAACTCTTTCTTTTTTAATCTTTTCAGCAAAGGAAGCTTGACTTGGGTCCACTACAAATTTGGATTATCGTATCTCAAGTGGGCCCTCATTACTTCCTGGCTAACTGATTCTCTATCCCACTGACCACAATACCATGTTCTAAACCTCTGGTCATAACTGAGCAGCAGCAATGTGAGAGTAGATGAGGTCTTGAATGTTGACTCAGGGAGAAGGCCACCTCAGACATTTGCCCTGGGCAATTCACGTGATCTGTTTGCCTCAGGGTCCTCATTAGTAAAATGAGAGGGTCTGACTGGAAGCTGGTTAAGATCCTTTCTCCTCCTAAATATGTGACCTAACTCAAGCCACCAATTGCTAGCACTCAGCACTTCCCCTAACTGGCCAAGGACCTAAGAAAAATCCAGGTTATCTTACAGTCCTTCACCATGACCCTGCACCACCCCCCCCTCACTCCAGTCTCTTCATATGTGTGCTCCTACCAGCCCAGCCCATCTTTTCCAGCAGACAGTGCCTAGCACTCTGGTCTTCAATCTAGCCCTATCCACTGGTTCCTTCTCTGCTATCTGCATACTCAACTCTCCCTATCTTTAAAAAACCCTCAGCAGATGCTACCATGCCTATGCATCCCTATCCGAGCACTCCAGACAGCCTCTTCTGCGGTGCTGTAGTCCCAGAAGCTCTGAAGGCCTTGGGACCCTCTCTCACCTGCTTGTGCTCTGTGCATATAAACTCCTGAGGGGTTGTTCATTCATTCACTTCTGCCTTTAGGGATCTCTGATTTCCATCCAGCCTCAGCTCAAGAGTTCATACTTCTGAGCACCAGCCTTCACCCTCAAGTTTACTTTGTATCAGCTTTGTACATATTTCATGTGTATATGTACATGTGGTTTCCTCTATCAGAATGAGACGGAAGGCTTCTAGGAATACCAAAGAGAGCTTGGAGTATTAGGGCGAGTTCAAATCCAGTCTTTGCTGCTCACTACCTCTGAGCAAGTCACTTACTCTCTAAAATGAGGGCCTTGGAGCAGATGATCTGAGGCCTCTTCCAGCTCTAAATCTAGGATCCCACGATCCACTCTTATTCATCAATCTACCTTTGGTCTGCTCCCTTTTCATTACTGTATCTCTTAAATCTTTTCTATGAGCTCTGGTCCTACAGAGCAAATAAAGGCTGGCAGCCAGAGATCCTTGAGGCTCAGGAAAAACAGCTGCAGTCTCGCACATAAGCAGGCACTGGACCCAGGACTAGAAGAGCTGAGTTCAAGTCTAATTTCAGAAGCTTACTTGCTGTGACCTTCTCCAGGTTACTTGTCTGCCTCAGTTTTCCGATTTGTAAAGTGTGTGTGTGTGTGTGTGTGTGTGTGTGTAAAAATAGCACCCATCCCCTTCCATGTAGTACGGATTACATTAGTTTTGCAAAGCACCTCGCAATCCTTAAAACCCCAGACGCTATTAACTACTGTTCTAATGATCATTATTACAATGGGATCTGGTTTGGAGGTTACTGTGGAAGACCACACTTCTACACTTTTCTCAGGGTTTCTCGTTTGACTTAGCTGAAAGTCCTGCCCAGAGTCCCCTGGGAGAGCAGGTAGGGAAAGTCCCTCCCCCACCCCGGGCCGTTCCCAGAAGGTCCTTCCCAGCTGCAGCAGGAAGTAACCTAGGCCTCCATTGCTTCCCCATTTGTTAAGAGCGATCGTTTAGTTTCTTGCCGTGTAGCCTCGGCGGCGCCTGACTTAACCAAATGCTCGTAGACTGATGACACGCGGCTGTCAGTGGGACTGTCTGTGGGCAAAGACAGGCCTGGCTCTCCATCCCCTGACCTCCAAAACTCAACACACTTTTCGACACCATCACGCGTAGCGCCAGACCTCAGAGAGCCGAGCTTTCAGCCTCTCTCCTCCTTCACGGTCAATTTCAATCACGTTCCTGCCACCTCAGGCTTCCCCCTCCCCCCCCCCCCCCCGCACGACTCCGCCCCGCCCCCGCCTGCCCCCCAATCCAGGCCCCCTCCCCCGGCCAGCGCAACGAGCACGCGCGCTCCCACGAGGAGCCCAGCTCTGCTGCGTCACGTCACGGCCACGAGCCCATTTGCTGCACATCCCCCTCCCCCGGCACCCAAGCCCAGCTCATTCGCACCCAGCCAATCAGCAGTCTCGGCCCCGCCCCCTGCCCATGCCGGGAAGCCTCTTGGACTCGAGCCAGCCCGCCGGCCGCCCCTTCCCC
Source organism: Pseudocheirus occidentalis (assembly GCA_028646575.1). Lineage (NCBI taxonomy): Eukaryota > Metazoa > Chordata > Mammalia > Diprotodontia > Pseudocheiridae > Pseudocheirus > Pseudocheirus occidentalis. The sequence goes on from CM053593.1 coordinate 366,461,185, forward strand.
CACCCTGTCGGGAAGGGGAGACTGGGGGATGGGGGGCAGAGGAGCATGCTCCGGGCCACGGGGTATAATAGAATAATTTTAAAAACCCAACCCGTCCCTGTGACATCAGAGCAGCGACCCCGCGGCCGGAAGCAGCAGTTATACCTAACGGCCATCCTGGGGTGGGGCTGCCCGCCGTGCCCCCCCCCAGCTCCGAGTCCACGGGATACAGGCAGAATGACAATGACGTCAAGCCCTGCCCTCTCCCCAGTCTGACGAGCGGGGCCCCCAAAATTACACACACACACACACACACACACACACACACACACACACACACACACACACACACAGCCCCAGCCTAAGCCACTGCGGAGGCAGGCTCCGCCCCCACCCGGGCTCCTCCCAAGCCGGGCCGGCTCCGCGACTGCGCTTAGCCTAGGGCGCGCGCCTCCCGCTCCCCTCCCCACTCCCCGCCTTCGTTTCGTGAGCGCGTGCACACCTGCGGGACCCCGACGGTTTCCAGGGAGACAGAAACTCGCGACTGCCATAGCAACCGTCTTATCAGGCGGGCCTGGCCGCGCTAGCGCCCCCACCCCCACCCCACTGCAGAGTAGACGCGGCGCGCGGGCGGTGCGAGGGGGGTTCCTCTCAGGCGCAAGGAGTTATTTTTAAAGGACGAAGAGTGACAGACTGCAACCGAGGCGGGAGACCCGCATCGGAACCAGGACCCGAGTTGGAATCGCAGCTCCGACCCCGAAACCTCAGTTCCTCATCTCGGGGTGGAAAGGGCTGCTCCAGAATCGTGGCTTTGGAACCTGGCAGACCTACCCCAGGGGCCACCCAGTCCGGCCGTACCCGTTTCCAGGATGAGGAAGCTGGGGTCAGGCGGGAAGAAGCTGAACGATCCAGCTGGTTAATATCCCTGAGATTCGAACCCGGGCCCCTACCTCCAAATCCAAATCCAGCCACTACGGGGGTTAACAGTGCTAAATCCATGAGTCTGTTAATCCCTCCCTAAACTACTCCGTTCTCACCACCCACCACTGGCCTGCCCTAAGGGGTGGGAACAGTCCTACAGGCTCAACACACAGACCAATGCTCTGCATGGCTAGAGGTCCAGCTCTTTTGGCCTGCTCCAAAGACTCCTGACGCAATCAGGGTGGATTCCTGCAGTGTGACCTTAATCCCCTGGGTGCAAGGTTAGGAAAGGACCAGGGCCTCCGGAAAAACCTACATACAAGTCTTTCCATGGCAAAAATCAGATTGCTTCATTCACACTCCAATCCCAGTAAGCCTGCTTCATTTAAACCAGTGCTATCTGCCACTGACCACGAACCCCCCCCCCCAAATTCCTAGGGCAAAAAAAGTCCAGATTGGAAAAACAGGCATTGCCGGGGGAGGGGGACTTAGCCGTGATGTGAGGTAGGAGACAGAGTCAGTGGCCTACTTAAATTCTGGATCTGGCCCAACAGAGTAACTCTCTTATATAGTGCTTTCAGGTCTGAAAATAGAAGTGTTTTCCTCCCAACAACCCTCTCAAGCAGGGAGAATCATTGATTTTGAGCTGGAAAGCACCCCGGCAACTTGTCCAAGCCACTCATTGTATTAGATGCAGGGAAGGGATGGGCCCGGCAATGTCACACAAGTAATAAACAGTAGCTCCGCATCCCAATTAGCATAGGGAGTGGGGCTCTGCCAGATAAGAGGCCTTACACAAAACAGCTGGTAAGTGTGCTATCAGAGATTCGAACCGGGTCCCGACCCCAAATCTGGGGTTCCTTTCCTCCCCCCAAACCTATGGGGCACTTTCCAGCCTGTCCCATTCCATTCCCACCCAAGTTGGCTCCTTCAGAAGGTAAGAGGGTGCCCCCACTTCCGGGGATGTACAAGAGCTGCCCCGGCAGCCTTTCTGCCGTCCTCTCCGGTCTGGTCTCGCCTTCCCTCCCTCCCTTCCCCCAGCCCCGGCGGCTGCGGCTGCAGCTGCACACGCAGCGCGCCTGAGCTGGCTCTGGCTGCTCCAGTCCCCTCCCCCTCTCTTCTCCGCCTTTCCCCCGGCAGGGAGGGAGCCCCGCTGACGTCAGCGCCAGCCCGGGCCATGTGCTCACTGCCCGCGTGGAGGAGGGAGGGGGAGCGAAGGAGGAAGGAGGGGGAACGGGAGCTGGGGCTGGAGCTGGAGCCGGAGCCCAAGGGGAGGGAGAGGAAGCTGCTCCGGCAGCCGCTGCTGCGCCGCCGTCGCATAGGCCCAGCCGGCTCTGCCATCCCGCCTTTAAGCCTGCTGCCCAGCTTCCCAGCTTCCCCTCCCCCTTCCCCCTCGGAGCCTCCCGCAGAGCGAGCAGGCCGCCCAGCAACCAATCCACATTCCGGGTACAGAAGGGCACTGAGCTGGTATTAATCCACCCCAGCGATGCTTCCTTCCCCAGTACCTGCCAGGCCCCAGGATGGCCCTGCCCCTCCCCTGCCATACCTGAATGTATCTCAGGGCACTTCGGAGCACGCTCAGATTGGATGTTTTCTTGTCATCCACGTTGGGGATATTCCGTTTTAGAGTCTCGAAGCATTCCTTCAGATGGGCCCGCCTAGGGAAAGGATGTGGGGATTGGGAGGGAGAGGGTACAGTCTGTCAGCTGCAGGGCTTTGTTGGCTGTCTGGGCTATAGATTGGAGGAGAATGGCAGGGATGGTCCGACCAGTTTTGTGGGTGGGGGGAAGCAGGGAAGAGAGGGGAAAGCTTGGGTCTGGAAGCCAGGGAGAGGGTGGCAGGCAGAGAGGAGAGGGTGGCAGGCAGAGGGGAGAGGTGGGGTCCAGGGAACCGGGCCAGAGGACCACACACACACACTGACACACCTGTTCTTCTCCAACTTGTTGTGGACTTCCCTGGTCCCGATCCTGCAACCCAGACAGATAGTGGGAGTTAGAGGGTAGGCCAGCTTTGTAGGCCTAGTCTCACCCTCCAAGCGTGAGAAGGGACCTCCAGAAGCTACTGGGAATAACCATCTCTGATTCTTCCTCTTCACACTCCTCTTCCAAAATGGACAGTCAGACACCATCACCACTTTCACAGACCGGTGTCTCCCTACCTATAAGGAAGGCACTCCTTCACTGGGTTCTGTGTACAGCCCTCCAAGATGCCACCAACACCCCTCTAGTGATCAAGGTACTTTGTACTGACTTCTCTGGGCGGATTCTATTCTGTCTTAATTGGAGCTTACAGAAAGGGCAGACTGCCCAGACTTTGAGGTATGCATAAGAAGACCTTCTGAGAGAGGTTGAACTCCCCCTTTGCCCACACTCCCCTGGGAGGTTCAGAAGCCCTTCCACCCACCCTGCAGTCTCACTCACCCCCCAGGCCGCTTCTTCTGCTCACTGGGCTTCACCTCCTCAGCTGGTGCCAACTTCAGAGCTGCCAGTGTTGTTGGCGGAGGTGGCTGTGGGGGTGGCAGCTGGGGCTGAATGGGTTGTTGGACCACATGGTGCTGGGCGATGGTCAGGATGGGCGTGGGGAAGGGCTGCAGGGGTTTGGGGCTGCCTGTGGGTGCAGCGGTGCCCTTCGAGTCCGGCAGGAGTGGGGTGGCAGTGGCTGGTGGCCTGGGGAGTGGGGGGATGGGGTCCTTGATACTGAGTCCAGGTGCACTGACCAAGGCTGGCTGGCGTGGGGCTAGGGTTAGCGGCTGGGCAGGGGGCAGTGGGAGAGGGGGTGGGGGTGGCATCGGCTGTGGGGAGCCTGTCACCACAGGGATGGGGATGACAGTCACTGGGGTGGCCAGAGGGGGTGGGGGTACAGGTGGTGGAGCTGGAGGGGATAAGGGAAGTGGGGGGGCCTCAATCCGGGGTTCTTCAGGGGGCAGCATATGATTAACCCTCGTGGCGCTGGCCTTCTGCTCCTGCTCCCGCTCCAGTCGATGTTTCTCATGTTCCTCTGTATGGGTAAGAAAGAACAAAGACCAGGCAAGCTCAGCCAGGGGCCAGGATGCCAGGGCCCAAGGCAAGGCATCAACCATCCTCCTCAGGGGCCAGAGACAGGGGCTACTGAGGACAAAGGTGCAGCTAGGGAGGCATGGGGGGTGGTGGTGGGAGAGAAAGAACAGCATTTATTAATACAGGCTAGGCGCTAGACTAAGCACAGCACAAATCTGAGTTCATCTGATCCTCACCACCAGCCTGGGAGGTAGGATCTGAACCGAGCTCTCCCTGGTTCCAGGCCCCAGACTCTATCTACCCACTGGGCCATCCCCTTGTCCTCACAACTCGGCTTTCTACAATGGTTCACAAAATTCTCTCCTTCCAACAACATAAGGCTTTTCAGCTCCATCTCAAAGATTAGAAAAGTGAGATCTGGACAGGATAAATGCTGGTCCCAGGTCTTTCCTCTGATGCTTTGGTGCTGCCAGGCCTCAGGAGAACCAGAGAAGGTGTGATGGGAAGGGACCTTTGAGGTCATGCGAGGTCAGCTCCCTCCCACATTTCACAAATATCGAAAATGAAGCAAAAGTACAGAAATTAGCCGACTCAGCTCAGGCAGCGCCTCCTCTTCTGGAAAGCCTTCCTTGATCCTCCCCTCCCTGTTATGATGGCTTGATCTGGTATACTCTGTTTCTATTTCCCCGTTGCCTCCAGGCTTTCCCCCAAAGACTGCTTGGGGATTGAATGATTAGAAACCTGGTTTCCTCCAGTCCAATGCCCTTTCCATAAGGCAGAACTGCCTTCTACAAAGTTATCAGAATATTAATAACATTTATTGAGCACTTCATGATGTCCTCCCAAAGCACTTCCATATCCATCATCTCATCTGATTCTCTGATCAAAGAAGATAAAGTTTGGAACCTGTGTTGCAAACCTAAAAAAAGGAGCTGCACTTATTCCTGTTCTCACAACAACCCTTCAAGGGAGGCTGCTCAGGAGGCATTCTACAGATGCAGACAGGCTCAGAGGAAGTGACTTGCCCAGGATCACATAGTCAGGAAGTATGGGGCTAAGGCAGGACTGTGAAGCCAAGTCTTCTGTCTCCTAAGTCTGGAGCTCTTGGCCCCATGATCAGATCTCAAAGAGGAAGTAAGGGATGAATCTTCTGCCCTCATGGGGTCCAATGCATTTATGGAATCAGCAGCTCCTCCACCCCAGCGGCTGGGGAGGCAGGCCTCTGACCGGCTCCCAGGGGTCACTGGGAAGAATCACAAGACCTGTAGCACTGGGTTGTTTTTTGGTTTTTCCGCCTCTGCAAATGCAGGTCCAGGAAAGGGAGAGAATATGCCACGAAGGCTGGAAGGAGGGCAGGGCAGTGAAGCCAGGCACCCCTGCCCCAGAAAGGGCAGCATTAGTGCAGAAACCAGCACAAGGCTGGCCTGGAGGCCTCTCCCAAAGCCTGCCCTTTGTGTCTGTAAGAGGGGAGACGGAAGATGCCCCCGGCTGCTGAGGCTGCCCTGGGCTCCTCTAGGCTCTTCCTACCTGGCTGGCCTTTTTTTTCCTTCTACCTCTCCTGTGGCTCTGGGCCAGATTACCAGGTCACCCTGGCCTGAGCACCCTGGAAACCCAGAGCTGGGGGCGGTGACAGGGAACAGGAGGAGCTGACTAACCCAGGAGGTTATTTGCATGTGTGCAGGGACACGCCTCAAACATGCCACCCCAGGGAGGCAGGCTCAGAGGCGGAGCTGCGAAACATGAGCCCAGGAAGGGGGGACTGGGTGGGGGGAGGATTGCTCTGGAACTGCTCTCTGGCCAGAGGGGCCCCAGAGAAGCCAGAAGTACAAGGAAGGGGGCCTTTTGGCCAATCAGAGACCCCAGAATTCCAGGATCCATCCTCTCCTTCTGGAGAAGGAGAGGGAGGGGGAAAGTTCCTAACTAGAAGGTACTCAGTGGCTTTCCAACACACAGGTAGGGCTGTGAGAGAGAAAGAGAGAGAGAGAGAGAGAGAGAGAGAGAGAGAGAGAGAGAGAGAGAGAGAGAGAAGGAAGGTATGTGTGTGAGAGATAGAGTAGGGTGTGTGTGTGTGTGTGTGTGTGTGTGTGTGTGTTTGTGTGTGTTCTACTACTCTCCCTTCCAAAGACCTGCTCTTTGCAACCATGTTGGGGGAGAGGAGGGAAGAGAAGGAAAGCAGGAAGGGAAGGAGGAAGGAGAGAAAGCCTGTCCTTCATGGTGCCCAAACACATCTTTTATCATACCTCTCTTCTGCCCTCTGCTTCAGTCTCCTGCCTCCTCCAAACAATCTACATGGAAGGGGCCCTTTTGAAACTCTCATGGACCTACTTGACCTAACTTTGTCTCTCACTCCTTGGCCAAGAAGAAAAATGTGCCATCTCCAGACCTGGTCTGGGACAAGGGGCAGAGTTTCCAAAAGGCCCAGGTGAACCCCAATCTGCCCCCTGTATGTTCCCTTAGCTCAATTCCACCTCCTCCCCCTGTCCTTAGAAATGACAATTCAAAAAGGCCAAAAACATGACTCAAAGATCAACCAACATTAGTTATGGCAAAATAGAAATGACCCATAACCCCCAGCACCCCTAAGTGACCTTCCCCAGCCTTAACGAATCAATCAACAAGCACCTAAGTGCTTCCTATGTGCCAGGCGCTGTGCCCACAAACCCCAAAGATGGTCCCTGCCCTTAGGGGGCTCATGGTCAAACCGAGGAGGGGCCATGCAAACAGCTGTGTGCCTACCCAACGTGGGCTAGGTGAATGCCAGGAAGCAGTGCCTCTAATGCTGGTGGGGGTACAGAGGTATCCCAGCCTTCAAAGTTCCATACAGTCATCCCATCCCCCCCAGACGCCCACCTCATAAACTTCTCTCATTCCTTTTCCTGCCCCCTGGGAAGGCAGGACCATGGCAAGGCCAAGCAGCCCTCTTGGAGACAGGTGTGCTTAACTACTGTCCATCCTTCCTCCCTACACACAGAGAGGCATTGTCACTCTCACACACACACACACACACTCTCTCTCTCTCTGTCTTTATTCCTATGTACTGGCCCTTCCTTCTCTGGCTCCCAGCAACCTGTGGCTGCCTCTCCAGTCCATGGTCCTGAAGGAAGGTGCTGGGGCAGGTGGTCCGAGTTACTAGGACTTCACAAGAGCTTGGGAAGGGCTTCCCTTAAGTTCAACTAATCCAAGCCCCTTCTTTCACAGATGATGAAAGGGTATCCCAGAGAGACTCCCTAGGGCTGCACAGCTAGTAAAGTGTTGGAGAAGGAACTGCCTCCATACTCCTGTGTTTTGGCAGATGGAGAAGCATCATGGGCCCTGGTCTTTCAGGGAGGGCACTGTTGAAGGGTCATGCTTTGGCAGAGAGTGAGCTGAATGACATCCTAACACTGAAATTCTAAGCTCAGTGAGGTACCCCAGCAGAGCAGAGGGCGGTTGGTTGGACATGGAAGTTGGAAAACCTGGGTTCAGATTCTACCCTAGCCCCAGGTCCAGAGTGACCCCACCTGGCCCAGGTAATCACCAGGAGATGAGAACTTCACCAGCACCCAGGGTTGTTGGAAGGACAAAGTAAGAGACAACATACAGAGAGCACTTTGCAAACTAAAGATCTAGGTCCATGCAAACAATGTGGACAACTGGAATGAGCAGCAGCTGTCTCAGCCCAGTACTGGTCTCTTCCTGGTTAATGTCCTAGGGGAAGGGGTGGAACTTATGGCCTCCTAGGTCCTCACATGCGGCCTTCTGAGTCCAAGTTTGACACAACACATCCTTTTATTAAGAGGATTTATTCTACGAAGTCTGGATTCAAAGTGCCACATATGACGACCTATTGACCACACATGTGCAGCACTGTGACCGAATCCAAACTTCACACAACAAATCCCCTTAATAAAAGGATCTGTTCTGTAAAACTTGAACTCAGTCAAAAGGCAAAACCCAAGGACCTTGGAGGTCACATGTAGCCTGGAGGCCGCTGGGTACCTCAGGCCTTCCATCCATGTCTTAGCCTTTCCACTATACGCTCCATGAGAACAGGCAATGTATCTTAATTAAACTGTGCCTTCCCCAGGACCTGAACACATTATAGATACTGAATTAACCCTCCTATCCCTCTTTATAATACGTATCCCTCCTCTGCCCCCAAGGTTCTGTCCAACCAGGTCCAGAGGTTGGTTTTTTACTGACCCCCCCCCCCCACAAACGAAGGCCCAGAGGCCTAGGGAAGGGCACCTCAGAGAACAATCAAACATATCAGAGACCTCAGTTGGAGGTTAGTGAGCACCTAGCAGCCCAGGAAGTCAAAGAGGAACCCAGCTATTTCCTCCAGGAAGATGGAGAAGATGCTGGAGTTGTGGGGGAACCAGGGAGGTTCATTTGGGAGCTTGAAAGACAGTCTATGTAAAAGACGGGCAGAAGAGGAAGACAGCTCCTTTATCATCCTCAGGCCAAGTAAGGAGACACAGAAGGAAGGATGGTTTGACCTCTGGTGTCCCTGGAGTTAGCTGAGACACCCAAAAAGGTAGATTCCCTGGAGGAGACTGGATCTCTCTCAACTGACCCTAGAAACAGACTATTTTTCTCCACTGCCTTCTAGAGTGGGGAATTCTAGTGAGTCACTGTAACAGGCAGTCTGACCCTGGTATGGGCTCAGGGGCCAAAGAACCACAAGGCTCCACCACCCCCTGCCGTCCACACCTTCCCAGGAGCCTTTGGTCTCCCATATCCCTGCTGGATATCTATGGGACTCTTCAAGACCTCTGCTCAACACTGTTCCTCCTTGAGGGTGGGTGTGGAGAGTATTGAGAAAGCTCTCTGTCAGAGATGGGGACAAGAAATAGACCCCAGCTCTCTTTCACACTCTCTGCCTCACCTTTTAAGCTGCATCGGAGGGTAGGAGTCCTCAGAAAATTCAGAGGCCACAGACATCTATACTACAAAAATATAGAGGGGGTAGGGAGAACCCGCTGAGCCAAGCCGTTTCTCAAACCACGGAGGAAAAGTGTAGTACTATGGGAATGCCCCATACCCTGCTGTGACCTGCTCTGGCCGAGGAATTGGAGGGAAGAGGGGCTGCCACATGTATGTGCATAGCAGGGAGGGCAGGAGGCAGGTCCCCAACTCATCTGTGCCCAGCATCCCCCCGCCCCCCCCACTAGATCACAGACCCTTGAAATCTTCTCACATGGTGAACTACTTCTGACCTTGAGAGGCCAGCCAGTGTGGTCTGAGGTCACTCGGCCAGCACCCCCTCCCCACCCCAGGAAAGGTTCCTACCCAGCTCCAAGGTTCTCCAATGCACATGCATGAGCGCTGAGAGAGCTCAGACTCAGACACACACACACACACACACACACACACACACACACACACTCACACTCTCTGCAGGCGAGGCCTCGGAACATACACGCACACAACACTCGTACAACCTCCAGCATGACTCATCACTGAAGCAACAATAGACACCAAGGGAAAGGAAGGGAGCGCTGGAGCGCAAGATTTCTTTCTTTTTTTTTTTTTTTGCCGGGAGGGGGAGGGGGAAGTGGGGGGGGCGGGGAGAGCGAACCCAGATCCTGCACGCATTTCCAAAGCAGGATGGAAGCTAAAAAATAAATATCCTTCTGCCCAGAAAGGAGAGGCTCAGTCATGGAAACAAACCTTTCCCACTCCTTTCCTCAGTCTCCTTCCCAAGGGCTGGGGACAAGTCTGGGGCCTAGGGGCTGAACCTTAAATGGGTCCCTCTTTCTCCCAAAGCCAAGGAGATGCTTCACCCCCATTGCTTCCCCCTTTAGCTGGGGTCGAGCCCCCCTGGGCAGGGGTGAGGCAGATGGCTGATGGGAACAGATAAGGGTCTCCATCCATAGCCCCCGAATCTTGGGGCTACTTTTAATCAGCTCCCCAAGATAACTGAAGGAAATCTAGAAAGGGAGGAGGAGGCAAGCAAGGGTCAGGCCACTTCCCTGCTCCAAGCTCTCCCTGGGGCCCCCTCCTCAGCCCCGCCTCTCACTCCACCCCTCCTTCCCTGCTCCAGGAACCCAGGTCTGCAGGGAGGCAGCAGTGGCCCAGTCCCCAGCGGGAGTGTCCCCGGTGCACGTGTTCGGGGGCGGAGCGAAGCCACGTCACCAGCCCCAAGTAACCAACAAGCAGGGAACACAGACACACGCAACATTCCAGGCGAGAGCGAGTTTGGAATGCACAGACCCTCCACATTCCAGCTGGCCAGGGAGGGGGCCCGCGGCCTGGGGGAGGGGGTGGGGTAAGCTGGATGGAAGGGCCCGTCCGGCGCCCGGGAATCTCCGGGCTCCGGATCGCCTGCGGACCCCGGACCCCCAAAGTCCACCCCAGCCCAGCTCGGGGGGCGGGGTCAGGCGGGGCCGGCCCAGGATCATATGACAAGCGATGTCATTTCATTCTGCAAAGGCCGCCCCCGCCCCCAGCCGCGCGCAGCCCAGCCGGGGGGCCCCCACGGCCTGGGAAGCAGGGGAGCCTCTCGGCGTAGAGTAATCCCTACCCCCACCCGTGTACTCTACACACGCACACCCGTGTACGCGCACCTCCCCGCATCCCCTGGCGATCACACCACACGCCCAGACGCGCGCACCGGGCATGCACGCCCTGATCCATCCCCCGCGCCGACCCCCACAGCCCCCAAGCCCGCCCGGTGACAGTCGGAGGCACATCGCCGCCTGACCTCCGAGCCCTCCTCCCCGCGGCCCCCGGCCGGGCGAGGGGCGCCCCGAGGGGTGGGGGCTGCGGGAACAAGCGAGGGGCGGAGCTGGGGCCCCCGGCAGAATGCTAATGACTCTCGGAGCTGGCACCGCGGGCGCGCGGCGCGGCCTCGCCCCCCGCGCCCCGGCCGGGGTACCCCCCGCACCCCCGGGGCCCAGCCCGGCCCGCTCACCACGTGCTCTCTGTTGTTGCTGCGCTTGCCATTCCAGGAAGCGGGCCGCCTCCAGAAGCGTCTCAATGCTCATCGCTCGGGCGGCGGGGGCGCGCCGCGGGGCAGGCGGGCGGGCCTCGGGGGGCTGCGGCCGACCGGGCGGGCGGGCCTCGGGGGCCGCGGGGCGCTCCGCCGGGGGATCGCGGGAAAGATGCTCCCCAAAAGCGGCCCCCCAAAATGGGAGTTGCAAAAAAAATAAAAATGCAAAAAATGCTTGGGTGCAGCCCCAGAACCCCCCCGAGGCGGCGCCACCTCCCTCCCGCCCCTCCCGCCCGCCCCTCCCGCCCGGTGCCTCCCGCCCCGCGGCCCCCGCGAGTCCCGCCGACAAGAAAGGGCTTTGCAACAAGATGGCGAGGAGGAACCGACACACAACAAGGGGAAGCAGCCGCGCTGCCCCCGGCCGCCGCCCCCGCTACTACACCGGGGCCGCCGCCAAAGCCCGGACCGGAGCCCCGCCCGCCCAGGCTCAGGAGCGGCGCCTCGCGGTGGGCGGACCCCGCGGGGCAAACCCCGCCTACGGACGGACAGGCGGCCGCGTGGACACGTGGCCGGGGGCGGGGCTGCAAGAGGCCAGGGCGGCCCCTGCATCCACGCTCTACTTCCGACTCCCTGCGCAGCCCCACTTGGGGCCTAGGACCAGGCTAGGCGGCGATCCGCAAAGGGATTTACTCCGGGTCCCGCCCCATCTAGGAAGGCAAGGGTCTGACGCTGACACTAGCGCCATACAGGCTCCGTTAAGGTGGGAGAAGCAGAGTAGGAAGACCTTCGACCCCCTCAGTCCCTCTGATTTCCCCTAACCTGCTCCATTCCCCTAGCCCCCAAGTCTTTTGCAATTCCCGCGGTGCCCCGCCCCTGGGCGGGGCCGGCAGGAGGAAGCTCGGGGAGAGGGGGCGGGGAAGAATGGAGCGGTGATCCGCTCCCGGGTTTTGCAGCCGATCCTCCCCCCGCAGTGCGTTCGCATTTCATTAGTAGACGTCAACGGGCCGTGGGCCAATGGGCGGGCAGGACAACACGGCATGGAGCAGCTCCACATGGACACCCCGCACCGTCGGCCGCCCGTTTAAAGGGCCAGTGCCAGTCAGGGTAGCTCCCGGGACAGCGGTCCGCGGGGACTACGAGAGGGAACTAGACTAGAGTGGGGGCCTCACGTTGTGGCTGGCATCCTATTTCCTTGAGGAAGTGAAGACCCCTCCCCCAAGTCCTGTGTTAAGCCTCATTCTTTCCCCTCCATCACAGTCCGAGGAACCCCCGAGTGTTCCCTGCCCACGTGCGTCCGGCTCGCGGGCAGGGAGGAGGGGTTCCCTAAGATCCCATCCGGAGGCCGCCCTCGACTTGGGACGTGCGAAGGGGAGGAGAGAAGGAAGGGGAAGGGGCGAGTCCAAGGCCGGGGTGGGCGCAGGGGGCGTGGCCAGCCTCAGGAACAACAACGTGGAGGGCGGAAGCCCTGCCCTCCCGGACCACTCGAGCCACTCGCGGCGGCCGCGGGGTGGGGCGCGCGGGGCCGAAGGCTTGGCTCCTTTCCTAACCCCGCCCTAAGCACCCGCCCGGACTCCGGGCGCCTCCGGTGATCAACCGCGGTCGGTCAGGGGCTTCTGGGCCTGGTCCCACGGGCCACTAAGGAGCCAGGGGGCCCGCAGCAGGGGTCTGGGCCCACTAGGGACTCACTTTATGCCTCCCTCTGTGCTGGTCGAAGGATGGATCTGGCTCAGGCTTCGTCTAGGAGTCCCCAGTTTGGGGGCTGTTCCCTGCTGCCCTCAGCAAGAATAATTAATTGCCTTGAGCCTGGGGCAGGGTCCCGAGTCGGGAGAAGAGCCAAAGTCTGCAGACTGAAAAGGGGACAGTGCCAGCCCTCTTCGACTTAGGACGGCAGTGGCCTAGCAGTTACACCGGACTGGGGTGCAATGCTGACTCTGCTACCTCCGACACCCAGCTAGCTTAGGCCCAGTCTGTTTCCTTATTTGTTCAATGGAAAGGCTGGTCTGAGACCTCCTACCCACTTGCATCTTGTGCAGCGGAGGTTCTTTCTAGACACTATTTGTAGGAGCGAATGACAGGCCAAGCCAGATCAAGGCCCCCACACCGAACTCCATCCCCTTTTGCCCACCATTGAATCCGAGTACCAGGAACAGCTCCTAGTCTAGGAGGGTACTAGAAAAAGCCAAACATGGGACGTAGCTGGGGTGGATGGTTTGATTGAGAATCACAAGACGTGGGCATCCTTCCCCCTTAGATGGTCAGCTCCTTAAGGGCAGGGGCTGTTTTGCCTTCTCTGTATCCTCAGGAACACACTTATACACTGGTCATGTCATATATCATACACACTTATCACACACAATGACTTACTGGACAAGTTACTTCTCTCTGTACCAGTTTCCTCTTTTGTAAAATGGAATTCTTGTCGAACTCCCTCATTTTCTCAAGGGAGGAAACCAGCCCATGGAGGTGAAGGTCCAATGACCCAGTCAGTGGCAGAACTAGTTTTCCCAGCTGCCTTGACTACAAATGCAATGCATTTCTGATGTCATCGGACTGTCAATAAGGTCAGTTTTTATCCTTAAGATTTGCAAATTACTTTCACTGAACCTGTGAGATTTTCAATGGAAGTATTATTTCTTATTTGCAGATGAGCAAAATGAGGTTCCTGGTCACCTGTCTATAAAGCTTGAGTCAAAATTTGAGTCTCCACACCCTACTGTCTCATCACTGCAGCTACAGGACCCTGAGAAACTAAGCAGTAATATCTCAGTGGCTGGTGGTCCTTCCTTGTGACAGGGTCTCTGTCCTTGGAAGGGGTGGTCCTAATGTCACCAACACCTTTTCAGCTTAAATTAGGCCTGTGTGCAGGATGTGGGGGAGTAGGACCTGGCATATCCCTAAGCCTCAGAGAAATTGGAATAACCCTGGACACCAAGGCTGTCGGCAGGAAAGGGAGGGGGAAATAAAAGAAAAAGTCCTAGCTCAAAAGAGAACACTACAGAAGGCCTCACTCTACTTGGGACTAGCTCTGCTGCATTCAGCCTAGAGTCCAACTGGAGTGAAACTATTCTGAGCACGAATTTGGCTTCATCCTTCTTCAGGCCCTTGGTTTCCACGTGAGAAATGCTCCAAGGGGCAGAAGGACCTATGTGCATAGGCCGGATGCAGAGGCAGGCCTCATCTCACTGCCTGATGGGGAGAACAGCTCTCACAGACCATCTAGGATGATGATCCCGCCCAGTAACAACACACTCATAGAGATTTCCTTTTGGGAATTTTCCCATTTTATGGGTACAGATTGAAGCTTTGGGTCACTAAGTGGTTTTTGTGATCACACAGCTCAGAACTGTTGGAGGTGGGATCCCCCGACCACAGAACCTCTCAGAGATCCCACTAAAATAAAGTAGGATTCTGAGCCAATCTCAGAAGTGGGGTCAAAAGAGGATTTGGTCCTAGCTTCTCTTGTGCCCAATAACCCATCTGCTTCTGGGCTTAAAAGAGACAATTGCTATTTAAAACAAACAGCCTTTCTGGGTTCACATAATCATCTGTTTATTTGGGTCATATGGGGACAATAAGCCCTAGCAACATTAGGCAAGAGAGTTTAGTAAACGAGGCTTCAGATCTGCTGCTGGCCTGCAAATAAGACCTATCTACCTACTTCTGAAAAGATAAACCCCAGAGCATCTCTGTTCTCACTCTAGAGTGGAGGGGCAAGAAAGCGGGGTCAGCAGGCCAGTGTGCAGTCACTGTGTTTACCCGGCCCAATGCAATTAGTGGAATGAGAAGAGGAAGAGGTTAATCTGACATTTCAGCAGAAAACAAAAAGGTCATCCATGCATTTCTTGTGTGGGACCTGCCACTGGTTCTGCTGCATCAGTGAAGGCAGAGGTCTCCTTGCATGACTGGGCTGCTTAGCCCATACCTCACAACTTAAATTCCCTATTACAAACAGATCTGCATCCTACTGGGGTCGCTCACTAAGGTTCCTTGCCAAGATGACCACTCACAACACCAGGCCCTTTTCCTATACTACTCTTGGAAGCCAGCTTCCCCAACACTGGTTGAAAAGCAGAAGATAACAAATGTATCTGTTTGACCTGTAGCTCCTGCCTATTCTCACTTGGCTAAGCCTAAGTGGCCATGGCTATTATGATGTAACAGGCTCCTCTGTGGAGGATCCAGTACATCATATTCCAGTCTCTAAATCTGACGCAGGCAGAAGACAATTTTACCTTCCTATTTCCCATCTCATGTCACTGATGTTCCCTCTTCAATGAATGTTGGAAGTGGAGAGGATGATCTAAAGCCAATCACCTAGTTTTATATGAAGAAACTGAAGTCCAGGAAAGTTCAATGACTTCCTCTGGAGCTGGTCAATGGTGCTGAACTAGAACCCACCTCCTCAGCATGTGCAGGGACATAGCTATGTAAATGAAGCCTAGAGAGAGTTGACCCCAACCCTCCCTGCAGTAAGAAGGTGGGAGAATCATTCCTAAGTAACACCCAAACAAGATGGGCACTTGACAGAGAAGGCAAGGAAGTTGATTCAGGCTGGGGAGCCCCATCCAAGTCTGGAGTCTGGAATGAATGAAAAGAAAATGCCGCCTGAACCCTGGTGGGTCACTCCTTTCCAAAGCAGTTCCAGTCCTAGAAATGACAAGGTGGGAGATTTCTAACAAGGCAACTACTCTGGTTCCAAATGCTTAGTAACATGCAAAGAAACTCAGGTCAAAGGTACAGAGTAGGGAGGGGCCAGACACTGAACTTCTCCAAGAAATCCAACCATGGGTCCAACTAGGGCAGTATGTGAAAAAGAAACTTGAGAATCTGGGGAATGGAGTGGGTATGACTAAGAAGGGCTGGGGTCAAAAGGCAGAGGGAAAGTTAATGCGTTATCTGAATGGAATTGAGCAGTCTGGTGGAAGTCAGATCATAGGAGCAGGATCAGACAGAAATATGGGAATGAAAATGGAAAGGGGCCTTCCAGTCCAAGTCAGGTGCCAGCTGGGACCTCTAGAGAGGCAAGAAGCCATTGATTACCACTAAGAAAGCACCGAGGCCAGTCTCTCTCCTGTCTTGTCTCTCAGTCTGAGCTCCCTTTCTGCAACAGTGACACCACTTCCCAAAATGGAATCGTCTGTTATCTGTGCCAATACCTAATGCTCTCTAGGAAAGGCAACCACATCCCCCATGAGCCCGAATCCAGAAGAAGCCAAAGGGAATACCACAGCTTACAGGACTGCCAGAACCTACACAGGGACAGGGATAAGGACATGGGCAGGGAAAGGAAAAAGGAATATGAAGCCCAGGGCTCAATTAAGCACTGCTCATCTGATCAGAATACAGACCTCCTTCCTCCAAAGGACCTAGTTCTCATGAAAACAAAATAGTAAGCAAGTCTTTTGGGCTTTCTTTATTACCCTATCTAGGACAGGGTTTCTGTATAGCCTTTGGCCTGGAGCTTCCAGAAATGTTTCTTCTCTCATTCTCAGGTGAGAGCTCAGCTCCCACTGAGCCAAAAAAGTCAAATTTCTCCTTTCCCCTTCTAGACTTTGTAACGATCTGGGCCCACAGCTCCCCTTTACCAGGACAAAGGTTTCAGCTAGGAAGCTGTGCAGAGTTGAACTGATGCAGTTATCCAGTGATTGCTGAGGGAGCTCCTCCCAATGATTCCAATGATTTGCTAAGCGGGCAGTATGATCTTCCAACCTGAATCCAGTCCTGGCCTTGCTTCTGACAAATCCCTTGTTCTACTATCCACACACTTTCACTCATGATGCGATTCCCCTGGGGCTTCGGAACCAGCTCCAGAATTTTTCCTCACATCATTTTCCTCACATCCAGACATTCCTGTCTACAGCATACCACAGCATTCTACTCTCCTCTGGAGCACTTTGGAGCAAGGACTCTTTCCATCTCTGAGCAGTGAAGGCACAAAACAGGGAAATGACTTCCCATGAGAACACCACTCAACCTGCTTTCATCCTTGTATTGCAGCTACACTTTAAACCTGGGGCTAGCACCCTCTGCTTAGGTTTCCCCCAGCTGTGGGGAACTCTGCTCTTAACAACATTTAAGAAACAGTAGCCTCTGCCTCCCATTCAACAGACACCCTCCATCCCCCACAGCACACTGGTCTGGCCCTCTTGGGGAAGCTAAGCTTTCCTAGAGAGAGCCCAGTCTCCTACAGCTTCTACATCAAAAAGCACTCCTACTCCTGCCAAGACTTGGGCTAGAAAACCCTGCTGGCTCCCCAGAAAGGGAAAACAAGATCAGCTCCCCCAAGGTCAAGTCAGTACAGTACATGGCAGGCAAAGCATTTTCAAACTCATTAGAAGTGGTGTGGCCAAATCTTACCAAACTGAAGGACAGCAGTTTATTCTGGAAGTAGCTTCAGCGTGCTCCAATCCTCAGGCAAGCCCCTGTCTGGGCAGTGCAGGGACTCCAGGTTGGTAGGGGATGTTCTTCCACATTCTAGCCCTGTCACCTTGCATATCAAGATCATAGAACCTTCCAAGACAGGGAAAAACCCACCTGGGTCCCCAAGCCTTCTGCCTCAACCTTGACTTTATAATCCTCTGGTGGAAGACCTCTAATGAGGGGACGATGTTAGGATGAGCTGGCTGAGGGAAGCACTTGCCATGACACTGCCCCCTCCAGTCAGTGACAGCTGACACCTGTACCAGGAAAACCTATGACAGCTGCCAGAGGCAGCCAGATTAGCGTCTGCAAATCTCCTCACAAGGAACAATCTCAAAAAGCAAACTGGTCCTGTGTGTTTTGTAACTGAGATAGTTGGTACTGACTATAAAAAAAGAAAGAAAATCAAGCATCATGTCCATTAAAATCCAATTCCATATAGCCCAATTGTCCTCAGGTAATTAACAGTTATTTCACATTGATCCTGATCCAACATGTACTTTCACAACACTTTTAATTTGTATGATTACTAATTATTTGACCTAAAAATACTGCCAGATATAAAGATTTGGTAGCATAAATTAAAAACTAATTATCAGCCATTTCTCTTACTCTAACCCTTACTCACTGATCATTGGAAGTAAGGTTGAAGGAATGTTACCTCAAGTGCCTAATTATCCAGTGTTAGTCAGAAGTGACTTCTCTCTTCCCCACAGTCATTAATTAAAGTGCTTTCTCCTTGGTACAGGTCAGACAGGGTTTAGAAGGTTGGGGGGGAGGGGCGGGGAACAGATGGACACCTCACAGAAGTCTAGTCTTTCCAACAAAATGAGAATTTGAGCTCTATTTGGGGGTAAAAAGATGATCCCACACATCCAGGATCTTTCACCTTAGGATCAAACCCCCACCCCTACCTCCCAACCCCAAGGGCCCAATTCACCAATCTGCTGTCTTAGATTAATATAACATATTTCCTCATCAAAGCTACAAACACACTTCAATCCTGGAATGTTAACCTGCACCAGCTAATGTGTTTAGCATCTACTAACAAACCCCTAGTCACAGAGGCTTGAAACAGTGGTATTTCTGATTAGACCAAGACAGACAAAGAAGCTACAACTCAAGTGGCTGTTGTAAGGTACAGTGCCCTCACAACAGTCAAAACATGCTTCCTCCAAAGTACAAGTCTACTAAATGTAGCATTGGTTGCTCCAATTACCAATCAAAGAAAGAAATTGCTGTTTTAGTCATTTGGGTAAGTCACAGCAAAGTACCCCAAGAGGCTCAGCCCTAAGCGTCCTAGAGCATGCTGTGAATCAACTTTGAGGAAGAGGAGGCGATGGTCCCTGGGAAAGCTCTCTGGGGCCAAGGAGTGCCTGAAACCAAGGGGGCATTGAATCATGTAGTGAAAGAGGCCCGAAGAAGTCAAGCTTCCACCCACTAGTGCCAATAAGCGATTTCTGGGTCTGGAAGCCTTGAGAAACCTTGAGAAACCCCAGCATTTACTGTCACAGAATCTATGATGTGCAAAAGAATTCAGAGTGAACAGTTCAACTCCTCCTGGCCAAGAACCCCTTCTCTAACAAGCAGCCTTCATACAGCCTTTCTCCTTGAAGATCTTAAGTATAGAGAACTTCTTAGCTTAGGAGGCAGACCTTTCTCTTAGACAACTCAATTAGATATTTTATTTACATCATGCCTAAATCTGCACCTGCACACCTCCTCCCTAATGCTCCTCGTTCTGCCACATGATGAGAAACAGAGCAAATCAAATATTCTTCCTCATCATAGCCCTTCAAACACCTAAGACAACTACCATGCTCTCCTTGGTTCCTCACTAACTTAATCATGTTTGTTCAGATTTTTCCTAAAATGGAGCCCAATCTGAGCATACTAGACCTATTTCAAAGATCTTCCGAAGTGTTACCTGTTAATCAGGCAATATGCATGTCAGACATAGCAGATGAGCAGCCTACAAGGAGAGGATGGTGGAAAGACAACTGACACCTTCTCAGTCCAGAATATGCCTAGAACAATTTTACAATTCTGGCTATACCCTTGAAGAAGCA
>CM053593.1:366480982-366530073 GCA_028646575.1 Pseudocheirus occidentalis
TCCCCCCTACTTTCCTGTAGGGCAAGATACTCAATTGAGTGTATATGTTATTCCCTCTTTAAGTCAAATCTAAGGAGAGTAAGTTTGACTCATTCCCTTTTACCTCCATGGTCTTCTCCTCCATTGTACCAGCCTTCTCTTGCCTCTTTTATGTGAGATAACTTACCCTATTCTATCTCTCCCTTTCTCCTTCTCCCAATAGATTCCTCTCTCACTCCTAAATTTAATTTTTTCGATATCCCTTCATATTCAGCTCACCCTATACCTTCTGTCTACACACATACATACACACACACACACATTCCCTTCAACTATCCTAATACTGAGAAAAGTCTCATGAGTTACAAATATCATCTTTCTATGTAGAAATGTAAACAATTCAACTTTAATAGGTCCCTTATGATTTCTCTTTCCTGTTTACCTTTTCATGCTTCTTTTGATTCTTGTATTTGAAAATCAAATTTTCTGTTCAGCTCTGGTCTTTCCATCAAGAATGCTTGAAAACCCTCTGTTTCATTGAATGTCAAATGGATGAGTTATTGAGTCATTCTCTGAGTACATATATCTTGGACAGTTACTTTAGGCTAAATTATTGACCGATTGCCTGACTGGAAAGACAACCCTGCATGGGACTCTGCATCTTCTCTCTTTCTTATCCAGGGTGGACATTAAAGCTTGTTGTTCAGTTTTTCGGTTGAGTCTGATTCTTCATGATCCTATGGACCACAGCACAAGAGGCCTTTCTGTCCTCCACTGTCTCTCAAAGTCTGTTTATTGTTTGTGGTTTCTATGACACCGTCTATCCATCTCATCCTCTGCCATCCCCTTCTTTTTTTGCCTTCAGTCTTTCCCAACATCAGGTTCTTTTCCAATAAGATTGGAATCTTTTCATTATGTGGCCAAAGTATTTAAACTTCAGCTTCAGCTTTGTGACCCTTTTTAGGGTTTTCTTGGCAAAGATACTGGAGTGGATTGCCATTTGCTTCTCCAGCTCATTTTACAGATGAGGAAACTGAGATAAACATGGTTAAATGACTTGCCCAGGGTCACACACCAACTGTCTAAGACCATATTTGAACTCAGGAAAAGGAATCATCTTGACTCCAGGCCCTAAACTCTATCCACTGTATCTCCTAGCTGCTGTAAATATGACAAAATCTCCCTATGGGGAGACTGAACCCTGGTCTTCCACATGACAGACAAGGATATTCACCACTATAATAATGAGGAAGGTCCAGTGAATAGTCTGAATTAATTTGTTTAGGTATTGACTGATTTGACTTTCAAAGTCTTCTCCAGTTAGACAGTTTGAAAGCATCAATTCTGCAGCATTTAGTTTTCCCATAGTCAAACTTTCATAGCCATACATTGGCCATTAAAGCCGTTAAAGCTTGAGACAGCACTTAGATGTTTGGATCATATTGTATTTATTCTTTCTGGATCTTTGGTGAATAAGAATCAGTGACAGAAGTAAGCTTAGAAAGGTCAGAAGAGCCATCAGTTGTCCCCTCAACAGCCTGAGCTGATAGCAGCAGGAGCTGATTGCAATGCAGAACCAGCATGGAGGAGTGACCTCCTTGACCTAGCCCATAAGTGAATTGACTCAGCAGCTGAGATACCATGTCTCAAGGTGTCTCAGGAACAACTCATCAACCAGTTATACTCAGACGTGAACTCAGTGGGAGAAATGTTTTCTAGCAATCACTCTCTAGGACAGAAGTGGGGGAAGAGAGTATGCCCCCAGTTCAAGAAGTTATTATACTAGAGACAGTGGATGATAGAAGGGCCTGGTGTGCTATGGTCCGTGGAGTCACAAAGGGACAGATCTGACTGAACAACAAAATTACTTCAGCTCTTACTGTATCTTCTCAGTAAATATCCCTTTGTAAAAACAGGTTAATGTTTCCATGTAAATTGGCTAAATCATATCAGGTGGATATTATCTGGTGATTGATGGGGGGAGGGAACACACCAAATAAGGGTTCATGAGAGTTGCTACAGTTAGGTACCAATTAGTGTAAATAACGAATCCCCTGAAATGGTTGTATGTATTCCAAGTTATAATTCTGTAAAATGTGGTAACTGGTCTTAGCTCAGTGGAAATAGGCAGTGCAAATTCAAAAACTGCTGCTGTTTCACTTCATACTAATTCTAAGAATGAAACACCACACCAACGTCTCAGGGTTTGAGAGGTTCTTGAGGAAATAACTTAGTGCAAATGTGCGTCTGAAGGGGAAACAGTGAAATTGTGCGGATGTGTGTTACCATCCAAAATGGCGGGTGGCGTAGGGGTGGGGGGGATTAGCATCTTGAGTGCTCTTTTTCCTCCCTATTTTTATTTATTATCCTCTCATTTATGCATTTTAATGCCTTTACTTGTCTATGAGAGTGAAAATCAAATTTATAGGTTTAAAACATATAACAAGTCCTAACGTTTTTTAAATTTTTGCTTTTTGGAGGGCAGTTAGGGTTAAGTGACTTGCCTAAGGTCACACAGCTAGTTTTTGTGTTAAGTGTCTGAGGCTGGATTTGAACTCAGGTACTCTTGACTCCAGGGCCGGTGCTCTATTCACAGCACCACCTAGCCACCCTGAAGTCCTAACATTTTAAAAAGAGAAAAGGAGAGATATAGCAGAGTGTAAGGTTCTTATTGCTCCCTCCTCCCTTGCCTTTTGGAACCTTTAGCTGCCTTCAGATTTCAGAGCAGCCCTTCCTGACCTCAATTTTAAGCCTTCTGCCCATGACAACTTTTTATTTACTTTGTATAGACTTTGCTTTTTCTTCTTTGAGTATACATTATATCACCTTCCCTGGAGGATGCAACTCCTTTTTTTTGTTGTTTTTAAACCCAATGCCTACAACAATGTCCTGAATGCAATAATAATAATAATAATAATAATAACATTGGAAATGGTTAGTGAATCCCCCTCTGAATTTGAGGGCATTGAGTCCTGGCCTCCAAGTAAGAGTAGTTCCAATGTACACACAAGAGATAGCCATGAAGCCTGCTACCTATGACCTTACTCCTCAATTTTGCTTCCTAACCCAATCTTACAAAACAAATAGCATTTGTGAGTTGGAATGGACTTAGGGGACTATTACAACCCATGCCCTAAAGGAATCCCTGATATCACATACTCATCAAGCAATCATCCAGTCTTTGCTTGAAGACTTCCAGTGAAGGAGACTCTAATCACCTCCAAAGGTTCATCGTGCTTTTGGACAGCTCTAAGTTTTTCTTGGGGGTAAGTAGGTAGTGCAGTGGATAGAATGCAGGACTTGAAGTCAGGAAGATTCAACTTTGAGAATTCAAATTTGGTCTCAGACACTTACTACCTGTTTGACCCCGGGCAAGTCATTTAACTCTGTTTGCCTCCATCCCTTACCTGCAGAATGAGCTAGGGATGAAAATGGCAGACCACTCCAGTATCTTTGCCAAGAAAACCCCAAAATGGGAACTCAACTGAACAACAAAAGTTTTTTCCTGATGTCCAGACTAAATCAGCTTTTTTTTTAAACTTCTGGTTCCCACAAGCCTTTGCTCCTGGTCCGGCCCTCTGAGGCCAAACAGAACAAACTTAGTCCCTCCTCAACTAACAATAGCCTTTCAAATATTTGAAGACAGTTCTTCCATTCTCCACTCATCCAAGTCTTCTCTCTTCCTGCTATTTCCCACCCTATCCTAGTCCTATCTTCTATAATCTTATGACCACCTTTGCCTAGACTTTCATTGCAGGGTCTGTGGAAGTTACACCTTGAGTTAAAAATTCTGTTTCACTAGCACCCAGTCTAAAGACCTTCATTTTAGTCTGACTCCCCCATAGCTGTGTGACCTTGGACAAGTTACTTAACTTTTCTTGGTTCGATTCTTCATCACTTAAATAGAGATAAAAATACTTGTATTGCTAACTTCAAAATGTTAAATCATAGCAGAAAGTCCTTGGTAAACCTGAAAATGTTAGAGAATGTTATTACTATTATAAATTTTCAAAGAATAAGGATATAATAAAATATACTTCTCAGTAAAAACAACGATAAAATGTAAACCTGATGTTCCTCTGCTTAATCTCACAGGAAGATGAGGGTCATGGGAATGGAGAAGAAGTTCTCTTTAAAATCTGACCTATGTCTTAACACAAGATACACTTGAAACCTGAGGGGACCAACATGTCTGTAGAAAATCAGTAGGTCTGATAACCCTGTCTAGGAGCCACTTATGGAAATGTGAAATTGATTTTTGTTTTGAAGTAAAATGGGAAAATTTCCTTTTGTAATGGATAGGGGCCTTCCTACACTGTTCTCAGAGCATATATATTTATTAATATCCTGACAGTTTTTGTAGACATGGAAACTATTCAATTATGTCTAAGTTATGGGAGGTTGAAAGGCAAGGTCTTAGACAGACCTGTCAGGTTTGGGAGAAGGGTTGGACATTCATTCAGCTTGACTCATTTGGGAGCTAGTAAGTAGCATCACTGAGTATGAGGGTTCAGGGAATTTCTTTTCTTTTTCTTGGTAAAAGATTGTTCGTGAAAGGCTCATGAGGACAATAAGAACAAGGGAGTATTCTCCAGGTTCAACAGTGTGCAAATTCCAACTGGACTGAAAGGAGAGGGAAAGATAGTGATACAGAGAGGGGCAGAGAGACAGAGAGAGGCAAAAAGAGGGACAGACAGCTGCAGGAGACTGCCAGACAGGAGAGACACTGAGAGAAACAGAAAGAGACAAGAGGCACAAAAGAGGGAGCAACAGGCAAGCACTGACAGAACTACAGTAGAGAGCCAGGGAGAGACAGAGACAGAGAAAGACAGTCACAGACTAACAAGCTGACAGGAAAAGAGAGAAGGAAAAAGACAAATCAACTGACAGAGGAGAGAAGGAAAGGGAGTTGGTAAGACAGAGACAGCTAGGAAGGAGAGAGGAAACAGAGATAGGAGTATGACAGACTGGCAAGAGGAAAGGAGAAGAAACTGAAGAAAGACAAAGGCATGAAAAGGGAGAAGGCTGTTAGAAAGCCTAACGAATGGAAGAGAGGCACAGAGAGAACACAGAAAAGAAAACAGAGACAGGAAAAAGAAAGAAGAAATACAGGGGAAAAGGAGACAGAGATAGGGTGACAGAATAAAGAGAGAGAAAGAAAGGAAAGAGAAAGAAGGCAGACAGAGGAGAGTCAAGAAAAGAGATATGGAGGAGGTTTGGGGTTGAATGGTTAATGTGCTGTGACTACCTGAGACACAAGGTTCAGGGAAGGTTCTCATTCACTCACATTTGGAACTTCTTTTTCCTTGGAGGAAAGAGGCTGCCCAGTCACCAAGCGTTTTTATTGGCTATTGCTCACCTGATTAGCCTCTTGACATTGTTCCAGGCCTCTGAAGCTGACATCCTGGATATAATCTCCAGCCCTTTAACAAGCATTTTTAAACACCATACCCTCATTTTACTAGCCTCTGCCCCCAAGTTTCAGTTTTCCTGCCATGTTGCTGCATTTGACATTATCTGGGATGAACAGAATGAATGATGCATGGAGGCTAATGAGACAATGGGGTTGATTCATGGCCTTGGAAAACAGGGAAGTGTTGGAGGCACAAAAAAGAAAAAGCTCTCC
The DNA here is from genome assembly GCA_028646575.1 of Pseudocheirus occidentalis. NCBI lineage: Eukaryota > Metazoa > Chordata > Mammalia > Diprotodontia > Pseudocheiridae > Pseudocheirus > Pseudocheirus occidentalis. Next base: position 366,486,588 of record CM053593.1, read on the forward strand.
TATCTTCCCATCCCCTGCCTTTTTTCTAGGGGTACTAAGATGTTCAGATGAATAAATCTTACATCAAGTCTTTGAACAGCTGGCAAGAAAGATGGAAGCAAGAGTTGATATGAAAAAGATGCCAGATTTTTAGTGGGCTGCAAGCTCAATCTGAGTTAGCAGTATAATACAGCCACTAACAACCCACTATTAAGGTCTTTGACTGTATTGAGAGGGATGCTGACCAGAATAAGTGAGATGACATAGTCCTCTCCCAACTCTGTTCTGCTCAGATCACATCTGGGGTGTTATGTTCAGAGCTGGGAGAAACACATTAAGAAGGATATCGGCTAACTGGAGCATGCCCAGAGGAGAGCAGTTCAGATGATGAAAAGGTTCAAGAAGGCACTGTCACACAAGGATCAGCTGAAGGGGATGTTTGGTCTGGAGACGGTAAGATTTAAGGGGTGACATGATGGCTGTCATGTGAAAGAACTGGACTTATTCTGCTTGTCTTAAAGGGCAGAGCCAGCGGCACTATGTGGAGGTTACAGAGAAGATTTTGACTGAATGTAAATTAAGCGATCATTAACCAAACATTATTAAGAACCTACTATGTGCCAAGAATTGAGGAGTTTCAAAAAACCAGAACTATAATTTCATCTGTATAGAAAGTGAGAGTGATAAATCTTCATCTATCAATGCATATTGACTCCTGATGCTGAGCAACTTACAACGGTTAAGAAAGTTGCCTGAGTCACTAAGAGGTTTAATGACCTGCAGGGTCACAAAGATAGTATGGGTCAAAGACAGGAGTTGGCTCTGGGTCTTTCTGACTTCATGCTGCCTTTTGGGGTATCAATACAAAATAAAAAACAAAACAGACCCTCTACTCAAAGTGCTGACGTTCTATCGGGAAACAACAGCTACACATATAAGTGAGTACAGGGTATCCCAAAAATAGTGAAGTTTTTTTTTTTAATAAAACTTAGCAAGCTCCAAAGTCTTAGTCAAGTTTTAAGCTTTATTAACTTAAAAGTTTTATTTTAGGGGCAGCTAGGTGGCGCCATGATAGAGCTCTGGCCCTGGTATCAGGAGGACCTGAGTTCAAACTTGGTCTCAGACACTTAACACAGGAACTAGCCATGTGACCTTGGGCAAGTCACTTAACCCCAATTGCCCTCCAAAAAAGCAAAAAAAAAGTTTTATTTTATTTTATTTAAGTTTTAGTAGCTTAAAACTTCACTAAGACACTAGGGATACCTTGTACAAAATATATCCTAAATATAAGTAGTTTTTGGGGGGTGGGGACATCTGGAAGCATCAGAAAGGCCTCCTGTAGGAAGGAGTACTTGAACTCAGTTTTGAAGGTAGGTAGGTAGGAGATTCCAGGAGGCAGAAAAATAACTAATAGATTATAATAGCTGACATTTATATATATGTATATATATATATATATATATATATGTGTGTGTGTGTGTGTGTGTGTGTGTGTGTGTGTGTGTATAATAACTAACATTTCTATAGCATTCATATAATGATAACTATGTGTCATGCAATGTGCTAAGGGCTTTACAATTCTTATCCCATTCTATCTTCACAACAGTCTTGGGAGGAAGGTGCCATTATCATCCTATTTTACAGATAAGTAAACTGAGACAAACAGAAGTTAAGTGACTTGTGTCACTTGTTAAGCTAATATGTGTCTAAGGTTGAATTTGAACTCAGGTCTTGCTGACTTCAGGTTTAGTATTCTATTCATTGTGACACCTAGTTGCCCAATAGAGGTAAGTGGTGAGAAGAATAGAGGTGAAAAGGGATTGAATTCCATAAATGGGGAGGATAGTTTATGCAAAGGTGAAAACAGGAGATGAAATGTAATATGCAAAGGGGAGTGGTGTGTAATAAATCAGAAAAGTAGGCTGAAGTAAGCTTGTGAAGAGTCTTAAATGCCTAGCTAAAGAGTCTGCATCTTACCCTGGGACAAGAGGGAGCCACCAAAGATTTGTTGAACAATGGCGTAACAAAGTCAAGAACTTTAGGAATATTACCTTTACAGCTGTGTTGATGGATTAGAGGAGGTGGGGTGAGACTCGAGGAAGCAAAATCAATCAGAAAGTTATTGCAGTAGTCCAACGAGAGGTGTTAAAGTCCTAAACTGAAGTGGTACCCACGTGGGGAGAGGGAAGAGTAGTGATGCAAGAGATGTAGACAGGATTGACAAGACTCAGAAACAGAGTGGATGGGGGCAGGAGAAAGACAGTGGAGAGTTGAGTATGACCTCAAGGTCACAAACCAATGTTACTGGAGGGATGCTGATGACAGAACTAGAGATGATGGGTAGATGGGACATTTATTAAGTGCTTACTATCTACCAGACACTGGGCTAAACACTTGGAATACAAACAAAAAAGAAATAACAATCCGCTCTCAAGGAACTTACATTCTACTGGAGGGAGAGGGAGATCACACATAAAGCTGAAATCTGAAGAGGGGAAAAGTGGAGAAGTTGACTGGGAAGCCAGGGACATGGGTCTGAAGTGAATGTGGTTATGATGGTTGCTTCCTCAAATGGAAGTTCTGGGGAGGAACTCACCAATCAAAGTAGTAGGAAGTAGGGGAAATTAAGAAGAGCAATAGGTTTAGGTGGAAACATGAATTCAGCTTTGGAAACATCAAGTTTGAGAACCACTATAGAACAGTGGTTCTCAACCTTCCTAATGCTGCGACCCTTTGATACAGTTCCTCATGTTGTGGTGACCCCCAACCGTGAAATTATTTTCGTTGCTACTTCATAACTGTCATTTTGTTTTCCGATGGCCTTAGGCGACCCCTGTGAAAGGGTTGTTCAACCCCCAAAGGGGTCATGACCCACAGGTTGATAACCATTGCTAGAGAACATCTAGAAGGAAATGTCTAATAGAGGAGTTGGTGGTATATGACTAGAATTTAGGACAGAGAATACACCTGGATTTACAGATTTGGGACTCAACATAAAGATGGTAATTGAATTCAGGGTAGTGGATGGGATCACCAATATAGAAAGTATAGACAGAAGAGAAGAGGGCCTAGGGCAGAGCTTTAGAGAATGACCACACTTAGTGGGCAGGAGGCAGATGATGATCTATCAAAGAAGACTGAGAAGGAGTAGTCAGGCAGGTAGGAGGAGAAGATGTTAGCAAAAAGCAGAAAGAAGAGAATATTCTGTAGGATGGAAGGCTTGTGTCAAATGATGCAGAGAAGTTTGCAAGGAGAGGGATTGAGAGAAGGTCATTGTATTCACCAGTCAAGAAGTCACTGATATCTTTGGAGAGGTCAGTTTTATTTGAGTGAGGAGGCTAGAAGTCAGATTACAAGGGGTTGTCAATTGAGAGGATAGGAGACAGAGGCAAGGAGCAAAGACAGATTTTCTCCAACTTTGGCTAAGAAAAGAAGGAAAGATGTGGGATGATAGTTTAAGAGGATGTTTAAGAGGTCAAATGGTTTTTCAAGGATGGCAAAGATCTGAGAAAATTTGTAGTCAGCAGAAAAGGAGACAGTAGATTATGGACAGATGGAAGATTAGAGAAAGAGAGAGAAGCTGATTTTGAGAATAAGCTCCAGGAGGCTCAAGGAGATGAAATAAAAGGTAGGGGCAGACTGGAAACTCATGGTAAATATCCTGTCTTTTCTCAGTAAAGAATAAGGCAAGGTCCTCTGTTGAGTCAACTCAACAAAATATTTAATTTCCTACCATGTTCCAGGCACTGTTAAGTGCTGAAGATATAAAGAAATGCAAAAACAGTCCCTCAAGAAGACCATTCTAATGGGAGAGACAGTATGCACACATGGATAGAGAAACAAAACATACAGGGTGTTCCAAAAGTTTTTGTGCAGTTGTCACCTCATAACTACACTAAGAATTTGGGGGACAGGCTGCACATAGGACAAATCAGAGATAGTCTCAGAGGGAAGGAACTAAGAATAAGGGACATCAAGAAAGACCCTTTTTGTAGAAGGTGGGATTTAGCTGAAACTTAAAGCTATAGAAGCCAGGAGGCAGAAATGAGGAGGGTGAGAAGTCCCCGTGTGGCAGGCAGCTGGTGAAAATTCAGAGTCAGAAGATGAAGTGTGTATAATGTCAAGGAGGCCAATGTCACTGGAACAGAGAGTAAGAAGGGGAAAGGTAGGAAGAAGCCAGGTTATGAAGGGCTTTAAAAGCCAGACAGGATTTTATACATGACCCTAGAGCTAATGGGAAACCACTGGAATTTACTGAATGGGGGAGGGGTGTGATGTGGTCATATCTGTGCTTTAGGAAGATCAGTCTGATAGCTTTGAATAGAGGGTAGACTAGAATGGGGGAGAGAAGAGGGGAAAAAAGAGAGGCTCAGATTAGGTTTTTGCAATAATGTGGTGAAGTGACAAGGGCCTGAAACAAAGCAGTGGCCATATGGGAAAAGAATGGGGGATTGCGTGTGAGAAGCTGGAGGATAGAAGAAGCTTGCAACATTTTCTGTTGGGCATTGTGACAGTCAACTAGGGAAGAGTGAAGAGAATTGCCTCTCTGCAGTCGGGGTTCTGTTGAGAATAGGTAACAGATTGCTAAGGGAACACTTTGTAATAGAGGCCCCCCACCTTCCCCACCCAAAAGTGGAATGGACTGCCTCGGAAAGAACTGAACGACTTCAAATAGAGGCTGGATGATCACTTGCCAGGGTCCTGGTAAAGGGGATTCTTATTTAGATACAAGTTGGACTAGCTGGCCTCTGAGGTCTCTTCCAGTATTGTGGTTTGGAGACACAACTACTTGGGTCCCAGAATGGTGCTTAGAGGAAAAGTGGCAAAGCTTGTCTCCCTTGTCAATAAGCAAGGGATATTATTAATGGCTGTCACAAAGCTGTTGCTTTCCTCAAGAAGTCTCATTTTAAGGTCCCAATGCAGATATATGTTTTTGTGCCAGGCTTAGCTTTGACTTTTATATTTGTAGCCAGACTCTCAAATATTTATTCTCAAGGGCAGACTGAGCCCAAATGTAGTTATTGTCTTGCTTTGTCTTAAAAGAAACATTCATTTTTGATGGTGGGAGATGAGTATTAAAGCCTGGTTCCAAGCCCTGCTCCCACTGGCATGCTCCCAGGCTTTCTAGCTCATTCTTTTTAGGGGGCTAAATAAGCTGTACTGCCAAGCTTGCACAGATCAAGTCTTTGTATCATTGGGGGCGGGGGGAGATGCATCACTTCCAGCTGGGCAACTTGGATTGTTCTTTAACAGCCATTAATGGATCATCATCTCATATAATGGAGTCACAGACACTGGTCATCTAGAGTCAAGAGTTCAGATTGCAGCAGATCAAACCCATTGGGCTTGTGCAATGACTCATGTCAACCTTGCTCCTGGATGTTCAGATCCATTTTGTTGAGTTGAAGAATGTTGGGGCTACAAGGGAATCTAAGAAATCATCAACTTCAACCACCCCTATGGAGCACAGCAAGAACCATGAGTAAATAAGAACTGGCAGGGCTATGCCCTTCATTCTATTCAATTCAAGGAGCATTAAGCACCTACTGTGTGGAAAGAGCCCTGAATCTGGAGAAATGAGCTTGAAGTCATCAGAATGGTTTCAATCTTGGCTTTGCCTCTTAATATCTGTGTGACATTGGTCAGGCTACTTTGCCATTCTGAGGCTCTGTTTCTTTGTTATGTAAAACAAAGAACAAACAGAACAATATGAAATGAAAGGGTTGAACTATATATCCACTAAACTAAAGTCTTTTCCATCTCGAGTTCTTTGACCCTATGTGCCAAGTGTGTTAGGCAATGAAGATACAAATGAAAGTCTCTGCTCTCAAGAAGCTTACATTCTACTTGGGGGAGAGATGCAGAAAGACATGTATAAAGATCAGTAAATGCACATTTTATACAGAATCAATACAAAGTAAGGTTTAGGTGGTTATGGGAGGAGCTCCCGGAGTTCTTCTGCTTCTATGATGCTGTCTTGACTCTGCCCCCCCCAAGTAAGGTTTAAAGTGGAAAGCATTGAATGTTGAATTTTACTGAAGAACACAAATCAGAGGAGCCTATGGCAACAGGTCATTAAGAACATCCCAAGGAATTTTTTGGATGTAAGTTATTGTCTCCTATTCTCCCTCTTCCCCCTCCCTCATCTCCTATCTTGTATCTCCTCTTTATTTACCCAATCATCCCTACCACTCTGTTGCAAGCACACTAGTGGTCAGAGTGAATCAAAGTACTACACTTTATAGCTGGCTAGCTAACTCCCCATTTCATGGTTATCTTTTCCTATATCTTCCCATCATGTAGCGTTTCACTGAGTCAGGATATGGTTTTCTTGTTTAGGTCCCTAGGAAGGGAGGTTTTGGTGGGAAGCCTACCTTCTTTGTCTTTGTTACTAAATAAAGAAGGTCAGTCTTTTGCAAGGTACTTTGTAAAACTTAAAATGCTATCTAAATTCAAGCAGGATATAAGTTTCTCCAGGACATGGATTGCTTAATTTTTTGTCTGTATCCCTAGCAGAGTCTACCACATAGCAGAGGCATGATAAACGTTTGTTGAACTGACTTGAATATCAGCTATTATAATTATTGCAATTACTGCATTATCTCAGCACTCAATCAATTGGCAAAAAATTGGCAAAAAAAATTAAGTCCCAGCTATGTGGCAGGCACTGTGTTAAGAATTGGGGATAGAGAAACAAAAAATGAAAGTCTTTGCCAACAAGGAGCTTATATTCTATCAGAAGTGACTTTATAAAAATGTTCGGAAAAAAGGCATATGTAACATAACAGAAGGTGGGAGAGCACCAGCATTTGGGAGAATTGAGAAGTTCATGCAGAAGGAAGTGAGCTGAGTTTTGACAGAAGTGAGGGATTATATAAGTGTCAGGCAAAAAGGGAGAGTATTTCAGCCCTAGGGGCTGGCCCTTTCAAAGGTTTGGAGGAAGAAGATGGAGTATTATGTATGAAGAGGAGGGAAGGACAGTTTGATTGAAACACAGAGTGCAGGAAGGAGAGTAATGGATGATGAGGCTGGAAGGATGGGTTTCATTCAGGTAGTTAATGGCATCAAAAGCTAAACAGGAGGGGGCGGCTAAGTGGCGCAGTGAATAGAGCACCGGACCTGGAGTCAGGAGTACCTGAGTTCAAATCCGGCCTCAGACACTTAACACAAAAACTAGCTATGTGACCTTGGGCAAGTCACTTAACCCCAACAGCCCTCCAAAAAGAAAAAAAGCTAAACAGAAGAGTTTATATTTTATCCTACAAGTAACTGGGAGCCCCTAAAATTTATTGAGAAGGGGAGTAACATAGTCATATACTTTAGGAAAATCACTTTGATAGATGTGTGGAGGATGGTTTGAGGAAAGGAGAAATGATGCAAAGACATGAAGTAGGAGGCTGTTGCAATGATCCAAAGGAGGTGATGGAGGTCTGAACCAAGGTGGCAGAAATGAGTAATGAGAAGGGACTATTGCAAGACATGTGTCTGTAGAAACAGCAATATTGGGCAACTCACTGGATATGTGGGATGTAGGAGAGTGAGGAATCAAAGATGATGACAAGATTATGAACCTAGGAAAATAAAGGATGGTGATTCTCTCAAAGGAAATAGGTAGAGAGTAGAGCAGAGAAGTGAGTTTTTTGGGGAAATGATAGCTAATAAGAATGAAAGTTAGCATTTATATAGTGCTTTAACATTTGCAAAGTGCTTTCCAAATATTACATCATTTGATCCTTACAACAACTTTGGGAATTAGTCATTTTAGAGATGAGGAAAGGTAATGAGGTCTGCATTGGATATATTGAGTTTGAGGTGTCTAGAAAACATATAGTCTGAAATTACTAATACAAAGTTGGAGATAGAGAAATAGAGTTCAGGAGCAAAGCTGGAACTAGATACATAGTTCAGGGAACCATTTGTAATTAAACTCATGGGAGCTGATGATGTCACCAAAGAAAAGAAAGAGTGGCCCAGAACATAGCCTTGGGGTACGACAGCAGGTAAGGTGCATAATAGGAATGATGAGCCATCAAATGAAACTGAGCAGTGGTCAGTCAGGATAGAGAATGAGGAGAGTAGAATCATGAAAACCTAGAGAACAGAGACTATATATTAAGAGAAGATGGTCAACAATGTCGAATGTTGCAGAGGAGTCAAGAACGATGAGGACTGAGAAAAGGTCTTCAGGTGTACAATAACTAATTAGTGAAGGTGGATAGATAATATTGAAATTGGGCTTAATGGCCATTGTCTGGGAGCCATTCTCTCATTGACTCATTCATAGATTCCTCTTACTTCCAAGTTTGGGGAATGAAGGAAGGTTATGAGGTACAATGATAATTCAGCTCACAGGATAAGAGATAAAAGGGAACATAAGAAAGAAAGAAACAAGCATTTGTTAAGTGCCTACCATGTGTCAGGTACTGTGTTAAATATTATCTGATCTTCATAATAAGGGTTATAGGTGCTCTTATCATTCTCATTTTACAGTTGAGGAAACTGAGGCAGACAGAGGTTAAGTGATTTAGTCAGGATTAATTGACCAAATTAACAAGTGTCTGAGTCCGGATTTGAACTAAAAGTTTTCCCAAGTCCAGGCCCAGTGCTAACCTCCAAGCCACCTAGATATCAACTGGCCTAATACTCTATTTTACAACTGAAGGAACTGAAGTCTAAAAAAGGTAAAGTAATTTGTGCAAGGTTTGAGAATCAGTTAAACTTCACAGACATTCTCTAAAGTCATCTCCTGCACCAAGAAAATGAGGCAAGGTTTGGAGCAGCGGTTCTCAGCCTATGGGTTATGTTCAATTTGTAGCAATGAAAAGACATCCTGCATATCAGATAGATTCATAACAGTAGCAAAATTACAGTTATGAAGTAGCAACGAAAATAATGTTATGGTTGGGGATCACCATAGCATGAGGAACGGTATTAAAGAGTCGTGGCATTAGGAAGATTGAGAACCACTAATTTGGAGGATACACACACTTTGGATGGTTCATAGGTCCTGGAGTATGAGAGCATGTCGGGGCAAAGACATATACAAAGCTGATTATAAAACACAAAAATGTATGCTACAGCTGTCAGCAAGAAGCAAAACACTAGCTTGGGGTTCCTGCTGTGGGAATTTCAGGCATCTTGACAGCCTTGTGAAAGAGATGGCTTTGGGAGTGGGGAGAGTGTTTTGTGTGTCCCTCAATCAAATCATGAAGACGACCATCTGCTCCCCTCCTGTGTAGGAATGACTGCTCCCTTCGTTTTGTTTTTTCATCAGTACATTGTAATTACATTCTCTGTACATTCTCTGAACAGTACCTGTTCAGAGAAAGAGGGAAGAGAAAAGTCCTGAACATAAAATATATGCTTTTGAGAATAGTTCTGGGTAGGTTATTGTAGAAGGGAATCTGGAGCACCTGGAAGGAAATAAAGGTCCTCCAAGAGGAAAGCTTCACTTGATTCACAAGTTTGTTTTGTCCTGTCCCTGGAAGGTTCACAGAGTGAACCTACACTGGGACTAGCAAGATCTTGGGTTGAATAGAGACTGAGATGGTCACATGAATGAATTCTTGAAGTGGTTGGAAGAATTAGGAATATTAATTTTATAATCCATGTTTAAAAAAAAAGTAAAAGCCCAATTTAAAAAATCAAGGTCAGGTTATACACGACACCAAGATATTTTCCAGTAGATATTGGTCCTTAACCCATGGAATGGCTTCAGAAAATGACTTACAATAACCAAGCATTTATGATATTTCTGTTCACCATCTGGGAAACCTGAGATTTACATCTTTGTTGTGGGTGTTAGAGGTAAAAACAGTCATTCCTTTGAGGGGATAGGAGGAGCTACGGAAGTTCAAGAAGTCCTGCTTGGAAGATAAGGATAGCCTGGCACACACCCTGGTTGTAATGAAAGTGTAATTAGTGGAAAGAGCACTGGCTTCCGAGTCAAGAGGACGTGAATTCAGCTTCCACTTCAGTTACCATCTATGTGACCTGTGGAGACGTCAGTTTCTTCATTTGTAAATGGTGGAAGTTAGACTAGGCAGTCATTCAGCCCTGACTCTGTGCTTGCTCCTGTAGCGCCTCTGCTACCTTATTCATATTATCCCAGGCAATTCACTTCCGCTTTTTGGGTCTCATTTTCTTCCTCTGTAAAATGAGGCAGTTGGATCACATTCAGGCTTTTCAAACTTTGTAAGTCACATAAATTTTATATGGCAGACAAATTCGCAAACCTTGGATTGCATAGTCAATGCATGTATCTGCTACATCTTGTATTGCACTTGAAGTGCAGGGTTTGGGGAGGAAGATGTTTGGAGATAGAGTGTTGGTTGGTTGGTGTCGGTCATGCTTGAAGAGGGTCAAAATGACATCATTATGTTGGAATCAAGGCATCATGCCCATGACTGTGACTGACCAGTCTATGAGCTTGAAAGGCTCTACAACAGGTTGGGCATATTCTATATGAACATTTGGAGTAGAAATGTCTCTAAATTTGTTCACCTCACATTTCTTTTGAGCCACTGCATTTTTGCTTTGCTCATAGAACACAGCACCCTCTTTAACGCCTGCCCTGTGCTGGGCCATCCTGAGCCAGTGGCCATCCTATGCCAGTGGCCATCCGAGTTGCACTCTCTGCAGTAGAGTTTGAACGCTTAGCAGTTTAGCATGAGGAAGGACCACGTGTCTGGTACCTTATCTTGCCAGATGACTTTCAGCATCTTCCTAAGACAATTCAATGGAAGCAATTCTGTTTCTTGGCATGGTGCTAGTACACTGTCCAAGTTTTACAGTCATACAACAATGAGGTCAGCTTTGTAGACCTTCAGTTTGGTAGGCAGCCTAATAACTCTTATTTCCTATACTTTCCTTTGGAACTTCCCAAACACTGAGCTAGCTCTGGCAATGTGGGCATCAACCTCATCATCTATGTGTACATTCCTGGAAAGTATAGTGCCAAGGTAAGTAAACTTATCTACAGCATTCAAAATATCTCCATTTACTGCAAGAAATAGTTCCATATATGGTAGGTGTAGTGCTGGCTGGTAGAGAACCTCTGTTTTCTTGGTGAGGTCAAGCCAAAATTAGCACAAGGAGAAGAGAATAAATCCATACCATGTTGTTTGTCAGCCTCAGAGGCTGCACTGAGTGCACAATCATCTGTGTACAAAGAAGTCATGCACCTACTTTCCCCTCAACTTTAGTCTTGACTTGTCATCTTTTAAAGTTAAATAATTTACTGTCACTGACATAGCTACCCTTGATGCCTTTTTCATCCTCCTTGCAGGTATCTGATAACACCATGTCAACCATTCCTTGGTCTGAAACCACACTGGCTCTTGGATAGATACAGTCCCATGCTACCCTTTATATTCTTGGATAGAAAGTTCTGATAGAAGTAAAAAGTGCCACAGCAAAATGAATAACCAAACCACCTTAGGTGATTTATTTCTTTATTTGGTCCTGCTAAAGGCTGGTTTCCCCCAAGCTCCAATCTTTATAATCCTCTTCCAGGTGAAGGGTCTGGCAAAAATCTTCCTGGAAATGACCAAGAGAGACCCACTATCCCCATGATTGTCACAAGACAATCTATTTCCCTTTTCCTTCATAGGATGGGCAATAGAGACATCCTTGAACTCCTAAGGGATAACTTCCTCTTGTCATATAACTGGAAAATTTCAGTCAACTTTCACAGGAGTAGTGGACCCCTGCCTTGTAAATCTAAGCTGTAATATAATCAGCATGAGTCACTTTGCTATGAGAGGAGCTTAATGGCATTCAAAACCTCTTCTTCAGATTTCGGTAAGCTGGTCAATTTGCCAGCTTTGTTTCACTCAGGGCTATTTGGATGCCATACTTGCTGAGTTCTCTAGCAACAAGAACTGTCTGTCTTTCAGTTCTACTGTGTTGTTCTTAAGTACATGCACATACCTTAGCCCAATTATTCCATATATTTAGGAGAGGTGATGCCCTTGGCTAATTTTTGACACTCCCGTTTTCTTTTTCGGTATTTATTTTCTAAGGTATTAGTGAAGATGACCTTTAAGTTCCCTTCTATCTCTACATTTCTATGAATTTATGCCAGCACTCTATAAATTAGTCTTGCCTTTTATTTTTATGTAATTGTACACTTTGACAAATCCAATTAAAAATACACTTGTACTATCTACATGTTAAAAATGAATTTCAATATATAGAAATTTATTCCCTCTGCATCTCCCTTTGTCCATTCACTGTGTGTATATATATATGTATATGAGTGTGTGTGCATATGTGTGTGTAAAATATATATTCTATAATACATATCGTATCTAGATAGAAATAATGTGGTTTTTTTCTTCTTTGCATTATTTTATATGCCTTTTAAAGTTTCTCTATATTCCTCTACTTAGGTATAGGGAGAAGAGACATAAAGGACAGTGACTGAATCTATGATTTCATTGGTGTAGAGAACCTTGGATAAGAAAATTCTACAAATGCAAGTCCACACCTTTTCTGCATCCTATAGTCTAATCTTAAGAGTGTTGGCTAGAACATGGAGAGAGATTTGTTTTCTTGCCCAGGAACAGACAGCTAGTATATGTAAGAGGCAAGACTTGTAATTGGCTCTCTGGCTCCAAGGCCAGCTTTCTACTCAGGAACCTTCTTTCCTTCACACATATAATTGCATTATAATGCTCCACTTCATTGCTATACATCTACTTCAATGGCTCTAGGATCTCCTTAATGTAGGTACTCTATTGGAGAGACCATAACCATATATGCCTTTTCAGTCAAAACCACAATTCGGATCTATTCAATGGCCTCCTTTATAGGAACAGTAGTTTCTGGCACTTAAGTCATCCTGTTCTTCCTCATCTTTGCTATATGACTGGTCCACCTCCCTTTCTGGTCATACGTGCTCTTGGTATCTTCTCTGCCATTTTTTGGATATGGTTAGCAATAGGGTATAACTCACCATGTACACATTGTGAAAAGATACCATTCAGCAATTTTCCCGGCTCTTGGACATTTAGGTGTTTTCGTTTGTTTAATTTTTGGAATGACAAATAATGCTGCCATAAATATCTTTGAAAAGATAACTTCTCCCCTTTTTATTTTTCTATAACCACAATTGTGGGGCAAATTTCAATATCTGAATTATTAGGGTTATTTTAAATACTTTCCTATACAATCAAACTGTTTTCCTAAAAGAACTTTTTTAAACCAATATGCAATTTCCCCAACAATGTAAGTGATCACTCACAACCCTAACCATCTTGAACCATCACTGTTACTTTTGCCAATTTGGTGTGAAAATTACTATATAGTTTTCATTAGTAGAGATGAATACTTTTTCTATTTTTAAAATGTGTCCTTTCGGAAATAATTTTATGTTCTTGATCCTTTTATTTGCTGGAGGAGAACCATTGAATATTTTCACCATGACATTCTTTATCATTTATGTGCTTTTAAATGGTATTTTGACTCCACTGAGTCCTTAAAATTCATTTCCTAGGAAAATTAAAATTCAAGACCCAAAACATTATGCTATATATATGTGTGTGTGTGTATATATATATAGATATATCTATATATATCTATATTGATTTTTGGAGGGCAGTTGGCCGGTGCTCCATTCACTGCGCCACCTAGCCGCCCCTATGCTATATATTTTCAACTTGAATTTCACTCTTGTTAAATTTCCTTTGAATTGCTTTTATGTTCTATTTTTTTTTTGACACATCAGAGTGCTATGAATTCTCAAGGGAAGAGTGATGACCTGCCTTCCTTTAATGCTAACTAAGCCCAGACTTAAGGGAGAAGCAGGCATCTCTATTAATTGGTCTAAATATCTTGAAGATGAATGAGTCTCTCTTGCAAAATGTGTCCCTTACCATCAGAATGGTCACAACATTCCTTATATTTTCTTTATATTTGAAAACAAAATTTTGTCCATTTTCTACTGACTTCATCAAATGTAGATACACCATAACATATATTCCTATAAATAATACAGGATAGTTTAATTCTGGAGAGGAGACCATTTTTGAATTTGTGCAAGTGGGCCTTTCGTCATAGATGACCAATTACGCTCAGGGAAATAATTCTGAAAACTTTTGCCCCAGTACAATTTTTAAAAATTGTTTCCACTAATCAGTCTATTTGCTATTTCCAAAAGCTTTGAACATACATTAATTTTTCTGTAGCAACTGCAACAACATTTTCAATTTTGGAAGTGTCTGGGGCAAAATAATGCTTGCAACCTTAGTGGATTAGTGAGCTGTTAGATTGTAGGGAATAAAGTGGGTGTTCCTCCTTAATGTTTCCCCTACCCCACCCAAAATCCAGGGAGTTTGCTCCTTTCTCCATCCCTAAGATACAGATAGTAGCTGTTGTTAAATTAAGTCTTTCCATATTTTAATTTCAGGACATATATAGATGTCCCTTAAATCTTCATACTCAACAGGAAAGGAGATAATATTGCATTAGGAAGTATCCATCATTTTATTTATCGTGACAAAAAGTGCCCACAAGCACCTAATGGTTCACAATACAAAAAAAAGCACATATACTGATACAGAAAGGTCCTTCAGTTATTCTTTGAATTGAGTTTCAGAAATTCAGAAACAAAAAGGGGGCCGACAGTTTCAATTCTTCCCCTTCAAGGAAATCCCTTAAAATTCTTTTAAAAGGGGGTATTCTGAAAATGAAATCATAAATCAAGGTTAGTTTAGGTCATAATTGCCCAGTACCAATTTTATTATTTCTAACCACAGGATAAGGACATAGCTTAGGTCTAAGAACACAGGTTAGATTGACTAACATTAATTATCCTTATTCAATTAGAAACATAATTATTTATTTATACCAATTTTGTGATCTTTCAAGAGAAAATTGTTGAGTTTTAGAGCAAGCATTTAAAAAATAAAGTAGACCTGATTTAGCCAGTTGTTTAAATATTAAACATCTTGGTATTGGGCAATGATAAATATTTTAAAAGGTTAAAATGAAAGAAAGGGTGGGCTCTTAGAGCAAAGGACGTGTTAATTTACCAAGATGCTTATTGACTTGTATTGAGTCAGTTGGTAACAATGTCAAGTAGGATCTAGAATTTCTCTGAATTGCTTTGCCAAACCGTACTAATTAGAATATTTGATAATTATAGAACTGGATTGGTCCTTTCAGAGATTATCTACCCGTCTGGGGTGTATGGAGTGTTCAGGAAGGATTAGCACCTCTGGTGTCAGGGCTCATCAAGCCCTTTTCAGGACTGCTTATTCAACTTTGTTGTCCACCTTTCATCCATCTCTCACTTGTGGCTCCAAGAAGGTATAGCACCCACAACATCCACATCCTGGCAAATGTGTCTTGGCAGATGGGCTAAACCAGGTTGGGCCTCAAACCTGTAGGTAGAATTACTGGGGATATCTGACCCCCTTCTTCTCCCTCCTCCTCCCCCAATGCACAGCTTCTAAGCTTGGTCAGATATTGAAGATTCCAAGGTCATCTACTTTATCTGGGGGTCATCACCAGTCATCCTGACTTTTGTTTTGCCACTGGACTTGAATGAATCTGGAAGAGAGACTGAGGCTGATGACTTCCCACAACTCTGCCTCACTTAAATCCAATTCATATACAAGTCAAGACATCACCCTGTGATTTCATTGGTCTTCTTCAAAAACAAACAAAAACAAAAACAAAGGAAGAACACCAGTCCTCTGGCTACAGACAGATGTATTGTTCAAACAATTGATGTAGCTCTGGCTTGTCATGTACCTACTATGTGGCAATCCAGATGTAGTTGGCACTGGAGTTGGTTTTTAAAACCAACTTTTGATTTTTAAAAAAATCAAGGAAGGGATGTTTGCCCTCTGGGAGTTTATAATCCAGTACTATCCAGGGTAGATGGTCTTCTTTTGAATATTCACAGGGATACAAACACTCAGGGACTAGGAGCTTAATTTTAATCCTATTCAATAAACAATTCAACAATAAGTTATTAAATACCTACTATGTGTGAGGCATTGAGCATATGAAGAAAAAAAAAGCTTTTTTCACATGTTCCTGGATTTCAATGGGAACTGATAGATGTCAAAAGTCAAGCCTGAAGGAAGACGGTTTCACCCACTTCTCCAATGATCTTATCAACCAGGGATGAAATTTTTGACTCATTCAGACTTTTAATGAAGTACCTTTTATTCCTGGGAATTTGCCCAATCTTACTAAGGTAGAGGCATGATCCATCAGTGTCTAAAGACTCTGAATCTCAAATACGATTCCCTCAGCACCGTCTAAGGAAAAGCTTCTTAGAACAAGTTCATTGGATATCCTAGAGGATCCTTTCTGTCACCAATATTTCATCACAAAAGCAACCAAAATCAAAGCGTGACTAACAACTCACCAGACAAACAAATGCTCACATTTATATGGTATTTGAAGATTTGCAAAAACATTTTCATGCTGTTTCAACCCAGAAAAGAGACCAGGAGAAATCAAAGCATTGGGGGGAGGGGGAGGGGGCAGGTTGTGGAAGAGTTTTCTCTGGGCCTGAACCCATCCATGGATCGAAGACAACTGAGATGGGAGTCATGAATTGAAGGAAGCCCACCTCACAAATGAGTCAGTAACAATCGGGTCCTTAGCCTCCTGCTTTAAGCCCAAGGTCACCCCAAACTCCCAAGCCCATAGATTTCATTCCTGTTTGTCAAACAGAAAAAGGGACCAAAGCAGGGCAGGAGACAAAACTTAGAATTGGGAAGCCTTGGCGTCCCAGAAGTCAGGCCTCGAGCTCGCTGGAGGGGATGGCCCTGCTACAGCCAGTTCAACCTCGGCTTTATTTAAACTTTCTTCCTCCAATCCCACGTTTTAGCTGTAGGCTGTGCCTCAGTTTCCCTGCCTGGCTCATCTCTCTGCATCTCCGCTGGAGCTCAGAGGAATTGACTAAAAGGACACGTGCTCGATAAAGACACCGTAGAAATGTTAGGTATCACTTGACATGTCTGATCCGTCTCCTTTTCTATACAAGGCTCTGGGCAAATACCGAGACCCTTATGATTTGGGGTGTCTCTGGCCTCTCAGTTTTGGGGACTGAAACGGGAATCGAACGTGAAGCGCTTTGGAATCTCGGAGGCGCTGTCTAAATGTCAGCGAGAGGCGCGGCTTACAGCCAGGAGGGCCTGGGTTCAAGTGCTCCCCCGGCGTGTACTCCACCCCCTCGGGCTCAGAGCTGACCTGCCCGCGCAGGTGCTGACCTGCGGTGGGGGAGAGCGCTCCCCTCACACACACACCCCTCTTGGGAGCTAGCTCTGCCAACGAGATGACGGGTCTCTGCGGCCCGTCCCCCTCAAAGTCGGTTATCATGCGGGGTGTCCCCCGCTCTAAGGAGACCATTACGTAAAGCGCTCTGCAGAGCTACGAGCGGGGGGAGCCAGTCACGGTCAGTCAAGATGATGGCCAGGTGGGGGAGGGGGGCCCTCTGCGGGCCCCGGGCTCCGGGCCCCGAGGCTGCGGCTGCAGCGGCTCGAGCCAAGCTCTCGGGCCAGAAGGCTGAGGGCGGGACTGGGAGGGGCGGCGAAGGGCCGACTTCCATTCGGTGACGCGCAGCCCGGGAAGCGCGTCGAGCCCGGGTGACGGCAGCTCCCTTCAGGCCCCGGCCCCACGCATGCGCCGATGGCTCCTCCTCCCCCTCCCTCCTCGGCCGGTCTGGGGCGGCGGCGGCGCGGTGACGTCAGGGCGCTGGGGCAGCTCCTGTGACAGACCGAGCCGGAGCGGCGGGGCGGGGGTGGCGGCGGCGGCAGCAGCGGCGGTAGTAGAACCGAGGAGGTGGGAGGGGAAAAGAAAGCGAACAGGGCGACGAAAAGAGCGGACGAGCCGGGGGAAGGCATAAAGGCCGAAAGGAGGGGGGAGCGCGCGCGAGCGAGAGCCGGACCTGAGCGGGAGCCAAGGCCGCAAGCGCCGGCCAGACTGCGGCGCGAGCCCCCGAACGGCTGAGGAGCCGCGCGCGCGCGCCCGCTCCCCTCCCCCCCGACACCCGCCAGCCCGCCCCGGGCCCGGGCCCAGCGCGCCAGCCCCCCCTCCTCCCCTCCCTCCCTCCCTTCCCTCCTCCCTCCCTCCCTCCTCCCTTCCCCTCCCTCCCCTCCTCCCCTCCCCCGCCGGTGGATGGGAGTGAAGGACGGAAGAGGCCACACCGAGGCGGCGGCGGCGACGGCGGCGGCGGGCTCTCGGGTAAGGCGGCGGCCGGGGCCTGCCCTCGGGCTGGTTTCTTTCTCCCCCTCCCCCTGCCCCTCGGGCGGCGCCGGCGCAGGCTGCGGCCGGGGCTCGGGCTGGGGCTCCCCGGGCTATGTGGCCGCGCCGGTCCCTCCCTCCTCCTCTTCCTCCTCCTCCTCCTCTTCCTTCTCTTCCTCAGCCTCCCTCCCTGCCCCCTCCCTCCTGCTCCCCTCCCCCCGCCGCCTCCTCCTTCTTCTCTCCTCGCTCTCAAAATGGCGGCCGCGGCGGCCGTTGGGTGAGAGACCCGGGAGGGGCGGGAGGGGGCGGCCTGGGGCCGGGGCCTGGCGACGGGGGGAGGGGGGACGGGGGAGCGGCCCAGCCCGCGCCGCCGAAGAATAGGGGAGGGCAGGAAAAGATGCCCCCCCTCCCCCGGTGACTTTGCGGGAAGGCCGAGGGGAGGGGGAGGAAGAGGAGGAGGGCTCGGGGAACAGGTTTCTAGTCCCCTGGGTCCCGAGGGGAGGGGTTCGCCCGTACATCCGACCCGAGCGGCCGGGGAGCGAGGGAGCCCCCGGCCCCGCGCTGCCGCGGCGCTCCAGGCCGCTCCAGCTATCCCGACTGCCGCCACCCCGGGTGCAGGGCCGGCCTCCCCGCCCCCCCCCCCAGCCGGGAGGGGGGGAGCGGAGAGCCCACCTCGGCTCCCCCAGCAGCTGCTTGCGACCAGATTGGGCGAGGTGCCCGTTCTACCTGATGGGGCCCCCTCCCTGAACTGGGTTCGGGGTCCTCTGCCATTTTCCCACCCTGCCCATTTGGGGCCATAAAGCATCTCTCTTATTCCCCGCCCGACCCCGCACACCCTGCGCCCCCGGCCCTCCCAGGTGAGAAAATGGCTCTGAGGGCGGGTGGTCAAATTGCCGGAGGGACGGTGAGCATCCCCGAAACTGGAGACGGTCAGGGAGAGGTGGTGGTCCATTTCGGGGGGGGGGGGAGGCGTCAGAGTGTGGCTTTGCTTTATTTATTAGGGACTCGGTCATTTCCTTAGTGACTTGGCAAGAAACTCATCGGGAGGAGGGTAGGAAATTTTCCTTTTGAGTTAGGGGTGGGCAGCCAGCTTAGAATCTTGGGTAGCTTAAGAAATTTGTGCTTTTTGGGGAGAAGGGCCTGGCTTGTGTTTTCTTGTTTAAGGAGGGGAGATGTAAATGCCAAGAGTTACTCCTCCCCTTTATTTTATTTTCAAGAAGTGATTAGGAGAGAATGAAGATTTTTTTTTTGTAATTTTGATCTTTGTATACCTAAAAGTAGATCTCTGCCATCAGGATGATGTAAAGATTAAGTGTAAAATTACTGCAGGTTTTTTTTTATTATTATATTGTTGGGGGTGGGGTTGTTTTGTGCATTTCCTTTTGAGGCTAGGGCGGAGGAGACAGTACTTGGGCCTTTGATACCAATAATAATGTCATACCTCTCCTTTTGCTATGGTAGCATTTGGGTAAAATTTTTCTACTGCAGCAGGGCTTGGTTGTTGCAGGTCAAATCCTTTATCAAGAGAACAACCCTTTTTGGTTGCAGTAGGGAATGAAATAAGGTTGATTCCGCATTGATAGCTTTCTTTGACCTTTTATTTTAACCAGTCTTTGTGACTGAAGCATACTAATTAGGTTTTTAATCCTTAATGGGTAATATTGTTACAGTTTGTCGTTTCAAAAAATAGGAGACATGTGAATCTCAGTTATTGAATCTGTGTCTTTGGGTTGGTTAATTTATAAAAAGAATCCTTCAGTGTTTAGAATATCAAAGAAGGGAGGCTACTTATTAGTAGTCTACTAAAAATGACCTCAATCTGAGCATGATAAAGTGAAAAAAGGAAGATCATTTGGAAAAATTCTTCAAATACATTCTTGAATAGCAGAGTTCTAATGTCTGTACATCCCTCGATTTTTAAATCCCCCTCCCCTTGGAAGAAAAAAACTGGATAATATTTGCAGATGCTGCGTACAACCTTTGAGAGACTGGGTGGAGTAAGGAAGCTGGGAAATGGCTAAATTGCCCTTTCACTGCATTTTCCTCTTGTTTTTTTGTTGGGCCGTTTTAATACTAATTGCAGCAATAATTGTATTTCTATATAGTAAACCTAATAGCTGACAGGACTTTGTTAAATAATCTGATGCTCTTGGTTTCTGTCATTTTTGTAGAGTCCCAGGAGAAGTGATCAGTCACTGTTATAAAGCAGGCACTTATTTCTTGGTTATGTATTTTACATATAGATGTGTTAATTTTCTTATTGTTTAATTCCGATGCCTATGAATGTATGTCTGCTAGAAATATAGAAAAAATGATAGCCAGATGTATTTCTAAAACCCAAGGTGAATGCAACATTTTTTTTTTTACTGTACTTCAGCATGAACTGGCATTACTACATCTGTTTGTGATATTTTTTCCTCAATGAGCATTAATACCACAACATAAAGCATAAAATAGTCGCTGTAAAAAAAGCTGGTTAGCATTAACCTTTTCTCCATGCTGCCCCCAGTAGGGCAGTTTTTTGTAAAGGTAACACCAGAAAAGGTAGACTTAAATATCTTCAGTGGAAGAACTGTGTAAAATGAAATCTTAAAAGGAGTTTGAGATTCAAGTTCTAAGAGTGATTTTTGGACACCACTGATTATATGGTATGTGGTTTGCTAATTTAGTTCTCTTTCCACCTTTTATGTAGATGTAATTAGGAAAAGGACAAGAGGAAAGTAGAATTTCTTTAAAAGAATATATTGTGTGGATAAAGTTAGGAATTCCAGATAATATTAAAAAACCTTTCACACTCCCAACTTAGACATTAGTAATGTTCACTACACTAATAATGATCTTGTTCTATAGATTTTTCTTTTTTGGCTGATTTTGAGATCTAGGTTGCTTTGGCTTTTGGGTAAAAGATGCCTATTTGTTACCAAATGTGTTTATAATATACAAGAATTTGAGCTTTGCAAGATCTTTGTCTTGATTTTTTTTTTTTAAAGTACAGGATGGCCTAATGGAAAGACTACCACAGTGAGCTTCAGGCTACTTGATTCACCTCTAAGAATCTGTTTCCTTTTTTTTTTTTTTCCAAATGAATGGGCTCAGTGAATAAGGTGCCTTCCACTTCTAAAAACTACTTTTTCTGTGAAGTCAATTTAAAAGGTTTTTTTTAGTTAATAAAATTCAGCATAAGATTGGGAAGATCCTCTGTCTAGCAGTTATGTGTAATATATTTCTGGATAAATGTGCCTAGGGTAGAGAGTTTGAGAAATTTCAGGGAGGAAATATTTAATACCATAGTTTGCTTTTTTTCTCTTATTAAAGGATTTAAATTCCATATTTCCTGCCTTAGCTTGAAAAGCAGGATCTGAATGAATCTTCTGAATGATATACTAAACAATAGATGAGAGATGTAAATAACTTGAATTACCTTTTTGCTTTTTTTTCTTCTAAGTTTGTCATCTGGAAGACCAGATTTCTTGACCTGAAATTAAAAAAAAAAACTTTACTGCATACAAAATAGTCAGATTGGTGGCACTTTGGCTATACCACCAAGCCTGGAATCAAGAAGTTCTGAGTTCAACTCTAGCTTCAGATACAAAGTTGTGTGATCCAGGGCAAATCACTTAACTTGCCTCAGTTTCCTCATCTGTAAAATGAGCTGGAGAAGGAAATGGCAAACCACTCCAATATCTTTGCCAAGAAAACCTCAAGTGGAATCACAAAAGATTTGGACATGACTGAAACCACTCAACAATAACATATAATCAGATTATGGTTTGATCAGATATTTTTATCATAGAGTCATAAAAGTCTAGTCAATATTTGGATGAAGGCCTCCTAAACCTAGATATCAGAGACTGTTTTGATACTGTTCTCCCTGGGTTCCCGAGGAGTGACTCATACTGTATTACCAGTGGGACTTGGTACTCTTCATTGGCTGACAACCAATGACCATGGGTCTGCTTGATTTTAAAGATCTTTTTACTTGCCTGAGTATAGCATTTTCCCCTCTATTTTAGAAAGGCTACAATTCAATGGGAAATCTGCTAGTTACTTTTTCTTCACCGGTTCCTACACTAAGTCTTCTTCACCTAAGAAATTTGTTGTTTGTTGTGCATAAGTTATGCTTACTATGTGTTTTCATATATGTTCTAATAGAAGCAAAGATTTTATTAGTCTTCTGACAAAGCTTAGTTCAAGGGTAAACTCCAGTCATTCAAAGTTACAATTACAGAACTACACTTTTGTGTGACTCTTAAGCTCATCACTTGAGTTGAACCTTGGTTTTTACCTTCTTCTAATGTATAATATTTACTCCTCCCTTCCACAGTTAAAATTTAATTAATATTTGTGAAACACTCTGCAGTCCTAGGATAAAAGCATCACAAGTAACTATTATTTTTTATTTACGATTTTTTCTTTTTTAAAGATGCTGGTTTTTTGCACAAACTAAACCTACCTGGTTGGAATTATCTTAGGTATCTCTCTAAAATACTTGCCCCTTTTTAGTGAGGTGTGTAATCCCTTAAAATTACTACTTCAATTACACAGTTCCTTGGCACTTTATGTTTTCAAAGTACTTTTGTTATCATTTGTTCTCCCAAGCACTGTTTGAGATAGGTTATTTGAGAAAACTGAGATGCAGGGAAGTCTCTTTACCAAGGTCATATGGCAGTTTAGTAGGGGAGAAAGGAATAGTGTATTGCTTGAGCCATTTTAAAATGCTTTTTCATGTATGGTCCAGCACATTCTTTTTCCTTTTATTCAAATTTGCATCATAGAAGTTGAGAGCTGGAAGGAACCTTTGGTTTCATGTTCTCTGCTACCTAGGCTGCCTTCCTAGGGCTACCTTGCTTAAATCTCTTTATGAAGCCTTATTTAATTACTTTAGTTCTCACGGATCACTTCCCTCCTTCCCCAACCCGTAACACTTAACTGTAACTCTCTTCTTGTTATTCATGTGCTATCTTATTTGTTACATATTTTTTGTTTATAATAAAGTTGCTTGAGGGCAGGAAGTTTTGTATCACAGTGCTGAGCAGAGGTCAGCAGAAGGTCATCAATCAATACTTAATAAACTAAACAGGATGAAAGAAAAATTACCCATTATTTTAGAGTTCTTTATAATAGTCAAGTTTTGGTGCATTTTAATAACATTGCAAGTAATGGGAGGATATGCTTCCCCTGGAAAACCTGTGTCAGAGGGAACAAGATCACAATTATGGGGGAAGTAGTAACAAACCCTATACCAACTTTGTTACAAGAAAGTTATATATGATCTAGCTGGGTAAATTATCCATGGAATATGGTTATCACTTTCAGCCCCTTAACTTTTGGGCTTTCCAGCTTTACTACTGAAATTACTTCAAGACTACTCACTTCTTAATTGCTAAACTTAACTTTTTCTCAGTTCTCATCTTTCTCTACCAACTTTTACATTCTTGACTACCCCCTCCTTGAGTTACGGTGATAGTATTTTTCTCTTCTGGTTCTCTCCATTCCTAGTCTCCTTCATGGATTGATTTTTCCATGCACCAACCTAACATCATGCATATACAATAAGATTCTGTCCTGGGCCCTCTTTTCTGACTATACTCCTTTGGTAACTTCAACAGCTCCCATGAGTTCTATTACCCTACCTTTGGAGATCACTCCTAAATTTATAGTCTAGCCTTCAGTTGTCTTGAGCTTCTAGTCTGTATGTACTATCTTGTAGTCTGGGGTCGTCTTTGATTCTTCTCCCTTTCTCTCTCTCATCTGTATCTCAACAGTTGCCAAGTCGTGACAGTTCTATTTTCTGAACCTTTCTTACGTCCGTCTCCTTTTTTCTACTCACATAGCCAGTGTCCTAGCTAATTAAGCCTTTCATCAGCTCTTGCCTAGACTGCTGCAGTAGCTTGCCTTCAGCCTCTTCCCCACTCCAGTGTCTCCTCCACAGAACTCTCAGATTGATATTCCTAAGGCATAGGTCTGATTAGATCTGCTCAAAAAGTTTCAGAGGTTCCCTGTTGCTTTTTTAAAATCTAATTTATTTTTTGGGGGGTGTTTACATTTTAAATTCTGAACTCCCTCCCTCCCTTACCCTGCACTAGAGAAAACCACCATTTGACACAGATTTATAAATATATGTAAAACCATACTATACAGACTTATATTTATCAGTTCTTTCTCTGTAAGTGGATAGCATCTTTCTTCATAGGTCCCTTTTAGTTAATTTGAGTATTGAAAATACTCTGAATAAGTTGGTCATGTACAATTACTCTTCCAAAGAATATTGCTGTTACTATACTATATACAGCATTCTCTTGGTTCTGCCCACTTCACTTTTCATTACTTCATGCAAGTCTTTCCTTGTTTTTCTAAAATCTAAAATCTTTTCTGAAATCCACGTTCTTTCTAAAAGAAAATAGTCTTCCAGGGGAAGCATATCCTGCCATTACTTGGAATGTCATTAAAATGCACCTTAACTTGACTATTTTCTAAATCTACTTATCATTTCTTATAGCACAGTGATATTCCATCTGTCACTTTAAGAATAAAATGAAAATTCCTTTTTAAAAAATCTTTCCACAGTCTTGACTCCATCCCACCTCCCAACTATTTTTACAAACCGTTTTCATACTATTGACCCACTTTGCATTCCAGCAAAACTTGGATGTTCCCTTGACTTTACATTTCCTGCCTTTGAGCCTTTACATAGGCTTGCCTGCTGTGCCTGGAATGCACTCCCTGCTCATCTTTACCTCTTGGTTTATCTCTCCTATGGGGAAACCTTTTCTGATCCTCCTAATTGTTAGTACTGTCCAGTCTCAATTGATTATGTATGTACTTTTATCTCAGTGTAACATAAGCCTTTTGAGGGCAGGGATTGTTGGCCCTTCCTTCCTTCTTTCCTTCCTTCCTTCCAGTGCCGTGACCTAGGCAAGCTTGCCTTAGGGGCCTAATAAGTATTTCAGTTAAGGATTGACATTTTTGGTTACCAATTTTGCATTGTGTGGATTGATGATTTCATTGATAGTGTGAGTATTTCTTCCACAAATGTTTCTTGCTAACTTCTCTGCTCCTCAGTAGGCTTTTTTTTTTGCTTTTTTTTTTTTTGGAGGGCAGTTGGGGTTAAGTGACTTAACCAAGGTCACACGTCTAGTTTTTGTGTTAAGTGTCTGAAGCTGGATTTGAACTCAGGTCCTCCTGATTCCAGGGCCGGTGCTCTATTCACTACGCCACCTAGCTGCCCCTCTCAGTAGGCTTTTTATGAGGTCCATCTGAAAAATTTGTCCCTTCAGTTGCCAACCCTTTGGTGGGATAAAGCTTTCTTACTTAGTTAAGTTTGCATTGTGACCCTGCAGGTGTGTTGTCAGGCACCTTTTTAGATTATGTAAGGATATGTTAAACTTTGGACTCTGCCTTTGTCTCCATGTCATGATGAAAGCATCAGAGTAGGACTTTTTCAATCATCTAAATAAATATTTAAATGAGAAAACTGAGAAAAATCCTGTAATTAGATGAAAAGCAGGGTTAACTGTTCTGAATAGGTTTAGTATATTTTTGCTACCTTTATTGAAATTTATGTATTGACTACATTTGTACACTCTTAATAGCTTGAGCCTGAAGTAGTATAATAAAGCATTAGGTTTGTATTGGTTGAAATTGTCACATGTTTTTTTATTTCTGTCTTTGCTTTAATATCAAAAGTGAAGCTGAATAGGAGAAAGAAAAACTAAAAAAGAAATTTGTTTTAAGTAGGTAGTATATTTGGGGGGAAACAGTAGTACTTATTTGGCATCGTATTAATTAGATATTTTAGCAAACTATTAAATCTGGCTTGTGGAGATTTTCTCTATTCACAAGAAGGGAATTGCTATTAATTTGTAGTTGGATTGATGATATGAATTCTTGTTAATTTGATGTAGAAATTGGCCACTTAAAAATATTAGTTCATTTTTTTAATGACGTGAATCTTTTTTCTACTTCATGTATCTGAAACTGATCAAGAATTAGAATTCCACAGAAGAAAGATCAGAGAGAATTTTTTAAGAAATCACATCTAAATGTATCATTTATATACAGAAACCACTTTGAAAGGTCAAGAAATGGATTTTGCTTGCCAAAATTGATGTTTGGTCATATAGACTAATGAAGTATGTAAACAGGGAGAGGCATCTATTCTACTTGGGTACTTGCAAAGTCTACAGATTGCTTTATCTATATAGAGTTTTTCCAAATGTTCCAATTGGTATAGATGGCATTACCCTAATTTGCTTTGAGCCCTGGAACAGTAAAACTGACTCAGTAAATTCTATAGCCATGTGGGAAAGTTATATGTAACCATCCTAACTGAGAACATAAAGGGAGACATGCAGGTGGGGGGAGGCATTGAATTGTTGCTAACAGTTCATCAATATGGTTGTCTAGGGCTATGTACAGAAACAGTGGTGCATTATTGGCCTTGGATTAATGTTGGATAGGAGGGGAAGAGATCATTCTAAATTGTACTCATTGCTGTAAAAGCTCGTCTCTTTGACGCTAACGTTCTGGTAGTGCTTCACAGCAGTGAATGATGAAACAGCATAATCTCTGAAGAATCCAGATTGCAAATAACCTCTAGGGCAATGAACAACTCAGATGGTTGGTAAGAGTTTGCTACAGCATAATGTTCAGGAAGTGGCATAAAAGATACAGCAGAAAGGTAAATGATCAGAAAAGCACAGTATGAAAGAATATATTGGTATAATTGGTATAACCCAGATATATCAGAAGGTTGAGATAAAAAGACCTTCATATTGGGTGGATTTTATGTGGAGGATTAATGAAAGACATGAACAAGATTCATATAGATTGAGATCAGTGGAAGAGTTGCTGCATGCATTATTCTACAGTGGTACTAACCAATGTGCCTGCCTGACAGCCACAAATTAAAATTTTCTTTTAAATAATTAGAATTCATAATTTTGAAAAGTGAAATTAGGTTTTAATTTTGTGGATTATACCTAACCATGAATTGAAGAAATTTTTATAGTATGTTGTTTAATTTTAAGCAGAGACATTTGCATTATTTCAAATTTTTGACTGTGTAAAAGATTTTATTTTTTAAATGTCATCCAACACTTAAATTCATGTTGGATAGTCTCTGTTCATCCAGGAAAGACCCAAGTGTCTTGGACTTCTGCTTTAATGGCTTTAATCTTGACTACCTTGTCCTTTACTCAATTTGGTGTCTGTGGTTGTAGAAAGTTTCCATGTTTTATTTCATGCTGACTCTTTTAGTCATTTTGTGAATATTTCCAAGTACTTTTGGCAGTCTTATGTCTTAATACATTGTACTGACCAAAGAATTCTTCACTTAGTGGCTAAATTATTAGTAATAAATACCTTTCTGCTTTTATCTGGGTTTGTCTTTTAAGTACCTCTTGGAATCTTACTTGGAGACTTTATTTACAGCATGGTATAACCTGATGGGATTTTATCCTCTGTTGGCCTGACTTTCAAGTGTCCAGGGTAACTGTGTTCTTTGGAGTAGGGCTTTGTGGAGGGATTTCATTAAGGAAATGAATGATAGGAAAGCAATACGTGGGCTCCTTTAGTGAGGATGAGAGTGACATGGGTAGCTCAGGTCCTGGCACTGGTATATCTGAAAAAGAGAAAAGGCTCTTAAGAAAAGCCTACTCTAGTGTATTAGATGAAGAAACTGTGAAGACCTGTGGAGAATATGGGCAGACATTCATACGGCACCATGTGAGGTACATTGATTGCTATCAGAACCCTTGGAGGCACTGAATACTTCCATCAGTAGAAAGATCACACATATATTGGAACATGATAAAGTCTTAAGATGTGGGCCTGAGATTTAGAGGAAAACTAACCTTTCATTTCTGATTTATAGAAATAAATGTTTTTCATTCCAGTAGATGAAGACAGTTTCTGTTTAAATACAAATGTTATACAGAAAACTTTCTTTTATACTATATATACATGTAAATGACTAGAAAGTTCAAATAATAATTGTTTTGATACTCTATGGTATTCTACAGTGAAAATTAGTGTTTATGACAACCCTAGGATAGACTTCAGAGATTCTAATAAGCATATTTTATTGCGTTCAAATTGGTCCCCTATTTATGTTAAATATCATAAATGTTAGCCCAAACTCTGTATTCCCTGGATAAATGTGAATTCATTCTTTTTAGATGAACATAGCTTGGTGATCTTGGTGTCTGTGAATGTAAAAACAAATTTTGATAGTCTTTCAGTATATTTAGTTTTATTTGTAATCTCATGTATCTTGTGCATTTAAAAAAACACTTCTGAGGTGTCTATTGACTAAACTGCCAAAGGGTGAAGGGGTCTACAACTCACAAAAGAGATTAATTATCCCTGATCCAATTAATGCCATCTTTTAAAAATGTAGAAGTCTTTCCCAGTATAGCTATTTGTTAATTTAAAAATTGCTTTCTATGGTCATGTTTTAGATCAATTTTCTCAGATAAACTGTGGTTTTGTGAAAATAGTTTTGTCCCAGAGAGAAAGATGTTTGGTTACCTACTTAGGTTCTCACCATTTATTATATAATCAGCAGATCAACAAGTATGCTAACAAGTATTGCATTCCAAAAGCCATTTTTGTTTTTTATAGGGAATATATGTCTTTAATGACTGTTGAAACTGTATTTGAACCTTCTAATTTGTCTTCTCTTACCTGACAACATAAGCTTATTATCTTTTCTCATTTCCTATGTATGCCATGGTGTTTGGTAATTAACTTCCTATGCACATAGTGTGCAATTTATTTATTATTAGTTAAATAAGTTACTATGTTAATACAGCATTTTACAATGTAATCTCAGTTTAACAGCTTTAATAGGTGATTTTTTTTAAGGAACTTCTTGTTACTTGGACTTAAAGGACAGATTTGAAAAGAATATCGTTTATTTCAGAATAGGAACACAGTTAAACACTTTCTTCTTTGGTCATTGGAACAGATGGTATAGTTGCTTTAGTACTATTGCTTTTATTTTTACATATATTATGGCTCCTGTTAATTAAAAGGCTTTCAAGATAATAGGCTGAAGGAGTTGTTTTCCTAAGTTTTAGTTAACATCTTTTATTTAGTTTAGTTCCATTAATTTTTCTTTTCATAGAGAAATTGAGTTTTACATTTTTATTAATAGGTATAATACTCTCTATGCCCATCCTTTAATAAACTTAGGAAATGACTTGTAATTTCAAATCAAATTATACTTTATGCATCTCCTGAATTCTTGGTATACTTAACTTAAAGATGGCATTTCTTGCCTATCCTATAATACATTAACAAGCGATTCTAATGCAGAACATCTACATGATTTAATAAGAAGAGGGGAACCTTTTAAGATCATGTAGGTTATTAAACATACAGCATTTAGGCATAAGAATTTACAGGCATATAAAAGTGGCTTTATATACTTTTGGTTAGAAAGCAATTTTGGCTATCATTGACATAAAGTTTGCAGATTAGTTGAATTCAGTTTCATTTTATTTTCAGTTCTGAATTCTCTCCCTTAAAGCTCTCCCTTCCCCACCTATTGAGAAAAAAGACAGACAACGCATTACAAATATATAGTCAAGAATAATAAATTCTCCCATTAAGCGTTTCCAAAAAAAAACCCCATTCTTCAGTCTGTCCTTTGAATCAGTCACTGAGATCTGTGGTGGATAGCATGGTTCACTTTGAGTCCTCTGGAACTGTGATTGGTTGTTGTGTTGAACAGAGATCCATGTCTTTCAGAATTGTTATTTTATAAATTGTTGCCCTGCCAGAGACCAATGTTTAATGAGAGCATCTATCTTTTGGTTGGAAATTGACTTTTTATATTGAGTTAACAGTCGATATCACTAAAAATGGAATGTAAAAAATCTTTGCCAAAAGATTTATTTGAATTTTTAAAAAATACTGAAAGGTATCCTTCATAAAAAAATTTTTGTTTTTTTGTAAGAGAAAAGTATCCATGGTACTTTGTAATAAATACTGTGTTAGAATTGTGCCTCTGAACACAGAAATTGTGAGTATATAAGCTCTTCTTTTAGGTTTGTTTGTTGTTGATTTGAAATATACTGTCTTATGGCTAGAAAGTGTAAAATCAAAAAGCTAATTACCTCCTCATATTAACAGGAAGTTTAGACTAGTGACATATTGACATGTTATATTCTATTTTAATTCACAGATACTTTGTGAGATTCATTAAGGGCCAGTTTTAACTTCAGTACATGACAGAAGCTCAGTTTTTGCTGAACTTTTGCTATAATAAATGAGATAAAACATTTCGCCCTTGAATATTGTAAACATTTGAATTGGGAGACTTTAAATTTATTCATTATTTAACATTCACTTTATTTGCAATGAATTACGTGTAGATATTTGTAAAGCATAATGTGTTGGCTTATTACTTGCTTTTAGCATTGAGAAATCAGTTGGGTTTGGGTTTGTTGTTGTTGTTTTTTGAAGATCTTGTATAAGTCTGCACCAGCTCTAGGTGTAGTTATCCCTGATAATAGCAGTGTTTTCTGTAAAACTATTTGGGTTTGTGGGGATAATACAGGGAGAAATGGAAAGATGATAGAGTTGTAAGGTTTTTCTTCTCAGTTATCAGTTTTTATTATAGATTATACCATATGAAAGTTGTTTCTGTATCCTTCAATTCTAGTATGCCCTAAAACAGGACTTTCCACCTTCAAAATAGAAGTAGTTTGTTACAGGCTTCAGAAGGGAAATAATAGATTTTATTCTTGGAAATACTCATGAAATGATAGTCTTGTTGTTACATGTAGAGCCAATGATTTCAGCTTCCTGTCCAACTATTTTGAGTTGCTGATATGTAACTGTATTGAATTGTTTATTCTTCTAGCCCATCTCCACACTTGGAGAAGTTTTAATGAGCGGTTAAATGCATAAAAGTTGAAACTTGAAAAGGGAGTAGAAGTGAGTCTGTAGAAACTGAAATTTACCCCCCTGCAACTATAGTAGTATGTCACTTCTACAGAACATAGCCAAGAATCAGAAAGTAAACAAAAAAAGGAAAAGCCAAAATATGTGTGCCAAAGCTTTTATACTTTACTTCTGTGTAAGAGAGCCGTGGTCATCTCTTTATTTGTACCTTACATTTACTTCTAAAAACACATGGTATACCTTATTTATAAGCCCACTACCATGTTGAAGTGACACAATAGCAAACGGGGGAAGGGGCTGTGTGGGATATGGGGACCCCAAAAAACGCCTACCCAAGAAAAATCAGAAGTCAGAGGTATCTTGAGGAACAGTAAATTTTATTCTCTTCTTCTCTCTCCCCCCTCCCAAGAAGGCAGTCCTCTCCATGGGGGGGACACGGAGAAGAGGTACTTTACAAAAGACAGAACAAGAATTTATACCCTAACGCAGCCAAGCCCCCTCCCCCTGGCTGACCCTTCTCCCATTGTCTAGGAGGAGGGCTCTCTCAGTCGGTGCAAAATCTAACCCAATGGGCCTTCTGTTATCTGCCTTTTGTAAAGTACCTGCCTATTGGCAGGGAGGTGGGACGGGAAGCCAAGGTATCATCCATGGCCTTATTTGGTAAATGCCAAAGCAAGGGAGGGGGAAAGGTCACAAGTAAGGGTGGAGGTCAAAAACTCCTGAAAGGGGCCTAATGCTGATGACAACAAGGAAAGGGGGGAAGGGTCCTAGGTTGTGTAAACCCAGGACTCAGGTCTGTCCAATCTTACAAAAGTTTATCTCTGATTTCCAGATAGTTTCTCTCCCTTATCATTCTGAGAAGTCTTCACAGAGGATGCAGAGAGTGTACCCCACTCAGGGGGAAGACTGCTACAAGTAGACATAATGGTACTACTAGTCTGAACTGATAGCCAAAGAGACACCATATATTTTAAAGACCAAAAAGCACCATAATCTGGGAGTATTTCCTGTAGGGACCAGTAGGCCCTGAGGCTATCACTGTAACATCAGTGAGTCAAGGTCCATAATTTAATCAGTGTGAATATTTTCTCCACCAGCACAGGTTACAGTCTCTAACTTTTAAGACCATGCATGATCTTTCAGAGTTGCTCAATCAGTTGCCAGAACCTTTTCTAGCTTTGTAGAACTTGCCAGTGCAAGGGTTTAATTGATGATGTCTTTAAGAAGCCACAGTCACCTCAGTTGATGACACATTGGAGGACTTGAGTGGAAATAGTTACAGAATTGTATAATTCAACAGAGTTGTTGAGAATAATATTTTTGGTCATTAAAATTATATTCAGTATTCCCTTTTAAAAGATAGTGATATATGTAATACATTTTAGAACAATTACCAAGCTTAAAAATGGGTTCTTAACAGGTTTATCCCTTCTGGCTGGAAAATTAGACTTACCTATATTTAATTTGCACGCCAGTGTAATATTATTCTATGGTACTAAATAGGTAAGGTTTTTGGTTTATTTTTAATATACTAGGCCATTTAGTTGTATGCTATGCTTGCATTATTCTCTAAGGGTTTCATTTGTCCAAGTCTCAGCTGCTGCTAGTATTTTCCCTTTGAGATTATCTCTCATTTACACCATGTATATCTTGTATCCACAGTTTTTAGCCATTCAGATGTGAGCTCCTTAAGGTCAGGGACTGTTTTTGGTGTGGGGTTTTTTTTTCCCCCAGTGCTTTACACAATGTTGATTGACTAGGATGAGTACTGAGAGACCAGTGTCATGACAACCTGGAGGGAAATGTTCAGTAGTATTAAATGCTGCAAAGAAGTCAAGAAACAGGAAGGTTGAGTGAGAAAAAGTCCAGCAGATTTGGCAATTAAGAGAGTATTGTTAATTTTGAAGAGAGCAGTTTTAGCTCAGAGTTAAGAAGGTTAATAAACAAATTGAGAACCTAGAAGCCTGGAACGATGGTAGTATCCTTCACACAAAAGGGGAAGTTCTGAAGATGTGTGGGTAGGTTTGGGTAGAAAAACAGTATAATTGCAACCTTTTCATTATGCATGTGCTGTGTGGCCAGGAACAAATGACCAGGAAGCCAGGTATGGGGATCCTGCAGGATTGGGCGTGGGATAGGGGCAGTTCCAGGAAATTTTGTCTGCCCACTTGTGGGTGTCAGGGTTGCGTTAGTTTTTAACTGCCCTGTGGGGACCCAGGCTGGGTAAAGCCTTGAGAGGGAGTAGGATGTTAAAGATGGACTATTGTTGGGGAAAGGTGTAGGATGTTACCTATTTTCCCTACTTTTATATGCCAGTGTCCCCACAAAAGGAGACATAGTTATTACTTTGGAGCTAATTGCTTTAGAGTAATCTTGGAATTTTATAGTGGAACTGGTGGTACTATGTGACAAAAGGGGGTTCATACTAAGCCACCAAGCAAAAGTCTCACTGTCTAGGTTCTGTCACTGCTTATTGGGGTAATTTTCTGGTGGAAGGTTGGGGGGAGGAGAATAAGGGGAAATTTCTCAAGAGACTAAATCGTGGGCTTAATCCTTTCTTTTGATTAGCTTTAAAGTGTCCAGAAGCAGGAAGAACATAAGCAGTCAGCTGTTGAGCAATATATAGGATGAGGGGATGAGGGGATGGATGGTAACAAAGATAGTTAACAGGTACACCATATATGTTATTTGGAATTTTTTGGTTTAAGGCTTTTTTTAGTCTTCTAGTTCTTTCCTTTTTTTCTTCTTACTGGTCTCTGATTTCTACTCTTCTAGTCAAAGTTGAGCTATTTCCATAAGACCCTTTGGTCACTAGAAAAACAAGCTCATTTTCTTTCCAGTCTCTGTATTCCCTCACCTTTAGTCACTCCATTTCTTAGCTCTGGGCATTTTTTTCAGGTTGAGGTCCATTCGTGGAATGATCTCTTTCATCACTGCCTCCTGTCTTCCTGGCTTCTGTTAAGTCCCAACTAAAACCCCATCTTTTTCTGGAAGCCTTCCCCAACCCCTCTTAATTCTATAGCCATGGGGGCAGCTAGATGGCTCAGTGAATAGAGCACTGGCCCTGGAGTCAGGAGGACCTGAGTTCAAATCGGGCATCAGACACTTACACACACACACACACACACACACACACACACACAAAACTAGCCATGTGACTTTGGGCAAGTCAACCCCAACTGCCCCTTCCAAAAAGCCAAAACAAAAAAAAATTGTCCAGCCCTCTCTCTGTTAATTATTTCCTATTTATCTTGTGTTATAGTATTATATAGCTTCTTTGTATATAGTTGTTTGCATGTTGTCTTCCCGTTTGATTGTAAGCTTCCTGAGGGAAGGGCATGTCTTTTGACTCTCTGTATCCCCCAGTGCTTAATATAGTGCCTGGCACATAAGGATTTAATGTTAATTGATTGATTAAGTCAACCCTATGCTGCACACTGGTTTGTTGATTTGGCAGATTTCCCTGGATACAACTTATATTCCAGAAAGTGGAGGAAAGATTGCTAACAATACTAATGATTTCATCTCTCGTATCTTCCTGATATTCATTTCATCAAATATCTTGCATACCTACTATGGGCAAGATATATTATGAGTTGATTGATATGTGTGATGCAGAGGTGTACAAACCATGGTTCTACCTTTAAGGAGCTCATCATTCATTGTAAGCATCTTCTTTCCCTCCTTCCCTTTGCTGCCATACTTATTGAGAAACTAGTCTGTGGTCATATTGTTACCATTTGGCTGCCATCTTCATCCCTCTAGTTACAGTCCTTTGTATTATACTTTTAAGGTTTTGCAGAGCACTTTCACCATAATAACTGTGTTTCCCTGTTTTACAGATGAGAGAACAGACAGATTGTTTGTCTGTGATTACACAGCCAGGGAGTGTTGGAGCTAGGAAAACGACAAAAGATTGGTAATAGTGTTGGGGGTGCGTAAGTTTAGGCGTATAAAAACACTGTTAGTGGACTTAAGTGGTCAAACCATTCTACAAAGCATGTTATGTTAAGAAAGTTAAATAAAATCTATGCCCCTTTACTGAGAAATTCCCCTTCTAGACCTGCACCCTTAGGACGTCAAAGATAGAAAGCTCTCATATATAAAGTATTTTATACCAGCATTTTTTAGTAGCAAAAAACTGGAATGCCCATCAATTGTGAAATGGCTAAACAAACTTTGGTACATGATTGTAGTTGGAATATTATTGCAACATAAAAAAAGATGAATAGTAATTTAATTATTAATCATAAGAGTGGGAAGATTTATGTGAACTGATGCTAAATGAAATAGCATTACTGTGGAAAGAAGGGAAAAAAAGCTGTTATGGTGGGAACAAAACTCTAATGCTCCACTTTTAGCAGGTTAGATTAATTTTTCTTGAAAACTGTTCTTGAGATTTAATTGGTTAAGGGGACCCCAAGGTTCAGGCTGTTGATTTAGCTTCCTGGTCACCTTAATACAAGAAGAGCCTGGGCTTCACTTGGGGCAGTTATATGGCTTAGTGAATAGAGCCCTGGGCTCTAGAGTCAGGAGGATCTGAGTTCAGATGTGGTCTCAGATACTTTAACTAGCTGTGTGACCTTGGGCAAGTCACTTAACCCCAATTGCCCTGCCTTCCCCCCTCAAAAAAAAAAAAAGAACCTGGACCAAGAGACTTTAGCTCTTCCCTTAAGTTTCTGACCACTGCCCAGCAATATGACAATATGCCTGTTTGAGAAAGCTATGTGCCCAGCTCTTATTGAAGCATTTATCCTAGATAGACATCCCTTACCTCTTCTAATTGTCTTTTACCTGCTATATCTTGATACTAGTATATATTTTATAGGACTAGTACTGATATTTAATGCCTAACTTAAAAGTTTTTAATACTCCTTCCACTATAGTACAGAATTCCACTGGAAAGTTTGCTGGCAGTTGTCTGGTTTCCTCCATCAGGATGTGAACTCTTTAAGAGCAGGGACTGTTTCTTTCTTTGGCATCTCCAGAGAGAAACATAGTGCCTGGCATCTGGTAGGCAACTAATAAATTTTTGTTGACTGAAGACTCATTTCAAGGGAAAAGGGACCTCCTTTTTTGATAAATTATGTTTAACTTTAATCTGTATGTAAATAGGCATTTTAAAAGATGAACACGTCCAGATATCGAAGACCTTTTTTTTTCCACTTCTCATTTTGTTCCCTCAGATATTTGACGCTGCCTTTGTATAGGCTTCTATGATATGCTCTCCAACCATATTCTCTTCCTTATTTCCTTAAGTTCTTTGTCTCTTCTGTTGAGTCTTCTTACTCTCTGTTATGTCCTCTGAAGCTCTATCCTTAGGTCATTTCTATACATTTCTATTCCTTAGCTCATTTCATTTTACTCCTGAAAAAATCATCCTCTCTTCATGCCTTGAACCTTTATTTTGATGACAGTTGAATCATTATCATTAGTCTTTGCTTCAGCCAGACTGTAGTCCTCTATCTGTACTCCTGTAGGACATTTTTACTTTGGACTTGAAAGTCTAAAATTTAACTCACCATTTTCCCTCCAAAACTAGCTAGCCCAACTTCTTAGATTCTTTTTTTTTTTTTTTTTTTGGAGGGGGGAAGGCAAGGCAATTGGATTAAGTGACTTGGCCAAGGTCGTACCACTAAGTTAAGTGTCAGGTGTCTAAGGCCCAATTTGAACTCAGGTCTTACTGACTTCAGGGCCAGTGCTCTATTCATTAAGCCACCTAGCTGCCCCTCTAGTTTCCTTTTCCCCCCCCTACTGATAAGAGCATAGAATCATATTATTCTTTTTCTAAGCTTAAAGCATCTTTGAATCCTCCCTCATCTTTATTTCTATTGTATATGTAGTCATCAAGCCCTTTTTATTCATCCTTTGCTATATCTTTTGTAATTGTCCCTTTGCCGTTACTGTTGTCCAAGTTTTTATCCCCTTAGGCCTGGATTATTATTGTTGCCCCCTCCTTACCTCTTAACAGGTAGTCCTGTCTGTGGTCTGTCTTCCAGTGAATTCATGTTGTACACTGTTACCAGATTAATCTTCATTATAATATTAATCTGTTGAAGAGTATTCTGTGACTGCCTGTTGTATACTTAGTATAAACCAGTGGTTCTCAACCTGTGGATCATTTGGGGGTCATATCTTGCACTGTGAACAAATAGTAAACACTTTGTGCATAACTGGGATATGGCTATGTGTAAATTTAGTTGTCTACACACCCTGAGCCACCTTGCCTCATCCAAGGATGGCCTTCCAACCGTCTGTGCTCTACTTGTCCCCTGCTTTTCATAGCTGGCTGACTTACAGTTTATAAAACACTTTTCTTTCCTCACAGCTGTCTTGATGTGTAAAGAATGCTTTACATCCCCCACTCTACCCCCCTAGTAATCTTCCAGTAGCATCATTGATCAAACTTAAGGCTTTGTGGCCTTTGGTTTTGTTGGCAAACAACATGAGGTGGAAGAAAGCCCCAGTCATGGGGGCTTAGGTAGAGAAGATACCTGGAGTAAGTATGTATGTAAGGAACCTGCAAGGAGGTCATTGTTAGAGGATCTCTGTGCTTGGAGAGGTAGAAGTAAAGAGTAGAACAACTGAAGAGTTACAGAGGGACCAAGTGATGGACTTAAACCCCAGTGGATTTTATATTTGATCCTGTAGTTAATAGGGACCCACTGAAGTTTATTGAATTGGGGTGAGGGGGTGGTCATAGTCAGCGCTGTTCTTTAGGAAGATCAGTTTGACAGGTTTCAGGAAGTAGGCTGGACTAGAGTGGGGAGAGACCTGAGGCATGGATACTAATTCAATAGACTTATTATTACTAGTCTGAGGAGAGTAGTACAGTATATGAAATACCGCAAGGTAGAAATGATAAGACTTGACAGCTTGATTGAGTATGGGGGATGAAAGAGAATAGGGAGTTGAGGGTGACACCTAGATTGTCAGTTGGGGAATGGATGATGGTACCCTTAACAGGTACGCTGGCTTTGCTGTTCCTGACAGATGATACTTTACTGCCCAACTCCATCCATTTGTACTGGTTCTCTTTCAATGCTGTCTCAAATGAAGAGGTGGCCTTTCTCCTTGCAGAGACAAAACTTGTTTTACATATACAAGTTGATCCCATTCCATCCTGTCTTCTCCAGCAGATTGTCCCCTTTATCATTCCCCACTTTCCCACTAAAGTCTCTCTCTGTCTGGCTATTTCCCTGCTTCCTACAAATATGCCTGTATTTTTCTTCCCCCTTCTCACAAAACCTTCACTTGATCCATTCACGTACACTAGTTATCATCCCATTATCTCTCCTTCCTTTTGCACCTAAACCCTCTGAGAATGCTACCTGCAATTGATGTCTTCATTCATTTCATTTCTTCTCACTCTTTTTCACTCTGTAGTCTGACTTCTGATCTCATCATTGACTCAGAACTTCTCTCTCCTAAGTAGCTAGTGATCTCTTAATTGTAAAATCTCATGGACTTTTCTCAATCCTTATATTTCTTGACCTCTTTTCAAGCCTTTTACATTGTTGCTCACCCTCTCCTTGATAATATTTTCTCTAGGTTTTGGTAAGGCTACTTTCTCCTGGTTTATATTCTACCTGTCAGCTCCTTGGTTTCCTTTGCTGAATCTAGGCCTCATCTACAAGCTAGGGGTTTTTCAAGGCCCTCTTCTCTCTCTATCCTTTTTGCTTCATTATCTTATTGCTTCTGATGAGTGTTGATGATTCTCGTATCTACTCTCATAGCTCCTGACCTCCACCCTCACATCTCCAGCTGCCTACTGGACATTTAGAACTGGACATCTCAAAACCATCTGAAATTCAACATGTTCAAAACTGAACTCATTAGCTTCCCCTGGCCCCAAACTTCCTCCTCTCTAATTTCATTGTTATTGTTGAGGACATCACCATTCTCACAGTCACCCAAGGCTGACATACTACTTATCATCCTTGACTCATCACTTTCACTAACCCATATCCTGTATGTTATCAAGTCTTCTTGATTTTACCTTTGAACAATCTCTAATTTGTGCCCCTTTGCCTTTGTAATAGTTCGCTGATTCATCTCTGCCTCAAATCTCTGCCCACTCTATTCCATCCTTCCTATCAACAGTCAAATTTATCTTTCTAAAGTGCAGGTCTGACTGTGTCACTCCCCATATAATAAACTCCTATGGCTCCCCTATCACCTGCAGCGTTAACTGTAAAATCCTTTGGCATTTAAATCCCTTCATAACCTGGCCCCTCTGATCTTTCCAGTCTTCTTTCATCCCAGCATAGACTATGCTATCCAGTGACTCTGACCTTGCTAAGGTTCCTCACACAAGACTCTATGCCTCTCAACTTAAGGCATTTTCATTGATTGGTCTCTGGACTCTTCATCTCTACCTCATGGCTGCTCTGGCAAGTCATAGCTAAAATCCCACCTTCTAAACAAGGAGCCTTTCCACATCCCTTTTAATAAGAGTGCCTTCCTATTGATGAAATATCCACTTCATCCTATATATGTCTTTATACTTAGTTACTTGCATATTGTTTCCCCCATTAGACTGAGAGCAAGGACTGTCTTTTGCTTCTCTTTTGTTCCCCAGTGCTTAGTATAATGTCTTGAACATAGTAGATACTCAGTAGATGCTTTTTGACTGGCTGATCCCCAGGCCAGGATTGTTCTTCCCTCCTCACTTCTCCTCCCTGGCTTCCTTTAAGACTCCATTTAAATCTACCACCTTCTTCAGGAGCCTTTTGAGAGCAGAGACCATGTTTTTGCTTGCCTTTCTTTGTATTGCACATTTTCTGTCACATAGGGAGAGCTTACTAAATACTGGTTGACTGCCAGAATAAAACAATTTGGTGGTATTCTGTAGTTGTGGAAAAATAACTGTTCTTTTATTATAACTAAATGTATACTTAAATATCCAAGTGTCACTGTCAAATTTATTGATAATTTTACATAACTCCCTGGTTCCTATTATTTGTGCATTGATGCACATTTAATAATCATACATTCAAGAAATTTAATTGACTTTGTTGCTTAGAGATTTTATTGATGAATAAAAATGACTTGTTGACTAAAGCCTGCAAATAAGGGTTAGAGGTGTTTTATTATTTCAGACTGATTGGACAGCATCTTTTTCCATTTATATAAAAATCCATCCAAGAAAATACCCAAGAGATTTTATAAGTATTTCTTTGAATAGTATGTAAGCCTTTTAAATTACCACTGAAATTTGACTACTTTAATTACTCTCCTTGTGTCTGATTTTGCTTTAGAAGCCTAGGTGACCTTTTTTCCACATTGATAACTTTTTATAAAAGTTCTAATTTTGACTGTTTTAGTACTAGCTTAGTTTAGATTCAAGCATTTAGTAGCTATTCTTCATTTTCGCTTAGCAAATTCAGTATGTGAGAACAGTATAACATCTATAATAACTATAAATTCTTGTTTATGAAATATGAAATTTAATCATCAGTGTACTTCTATCCTAGAAATAGTGATACTGTAGACCATCGGAGGCCAACTTAAATAGAAAGGATCCCTATAAGGCTTCATTTAAGATGGTTTGGGGATGTCCGGTTCTAAATGTCCAGTAGGCAGCTGGAGATGTGAGGGTGGAGGTCAGGAGCTATGAGAGTGGATATGAGAATCGTCAACACTCATCAGAAGTGATAAGATAGTGAAGCAAAAAGGATAGAGAGAGAAGAGGGCCTTGAAAAACCCCTACCTTGTAGATGAGACCTAGATCCAGCAAAGGAGGAGCTGACAGGTAGAATATAAACCAGGAGAAAGTAGCCTTACCAAAACCTAGAAAACCATGAATTAATTACCATTTATATTCTATTGCATTTTTATTTGTTTTGTTAATCATTTCTCAGTTACATTTTAATCTGATTCTGGCAGTGTGGTCAAGGCAGCAGGTTTGAGGCCTCTGGTATAGATAGTATCAGAAGGATTGATAAGTCAACTAGAGCTTCTACTGTGTCCTAGGCACTGATACAAGTACAAAAAAGGAAACAGTTCCTTACATACCAATAGGGAAGACAAGCGTGTGTGCGTGTATGCGTGTGTGTGTGTGTGTGTGTGTGTGTGTGTGTACAGCATAGATATAAAGATAGATAAGATAGATATAAAGTAGTTAAAAACAAGGTAGTTTGGGAAGAACGGCACCAGTTTTGGGGGGAGATCAGGAAAGAGTTGGTGTGGAACTGTATCTTAAAAGGAAGAGAGGCAAGTGTTTGAACATGTAAGTTATTAATTTAGTTTTTAAACAAATATAAAATGTGTGCTAAATATTACTGGTAATATAAATGTATAAAATATTTTTCATTTTCTTAAGGGCTTTACAATTCCATTGGTAATAGAAATCACACACATACATGTGTTTGGAGGAAGAAAGACATTTGAAATAGGCATAAGAAGAATTGAAATATTTTCTCCTATCTTTTCTTTCAGTCTCTGAACTTTTTAGGTAACTGTAAAACCTAGCATAAGAAGATGTTTCAAACTTCTAAAGCAGCTTTGTGGCATTGAATAAAGTACAGTATGTATTTTAACGTTTATCTAATGTGAATAATTGCTGTAGTGACATAGCCCATTTGGATTAGAGGAGTGTTTGCACTAAAAAACAGGATATATTTATTTTCTTAAGTTTTGCCCCCCTCCCTGAGCTTGATTCTGCAACAGGATGTGATACAGGACCATAAAGGTAAATAGTTTTTTTTTTTTTAAACATATCTCATGAATGAAGAGGTGGCTAATAAATTGTATAAACTTTCCCTGAATCTCACATTGAACTTTTATTTACCTGATTCCTCTAGAAATTCCTTCTCAATGACTGTATTATTGACTTCATGTACTTCTTACCTTTTTCTTCTCTTTTCTTCTTTAATGACTAGCTGATGGCTTTAATTCTGAGTGTCATCTTTAACTGCCATAGCTCCTCCTTTTTTAGCCTTTTGATAATATTTCCTGATTTGGAGAACCAGTGCACGAATTTCTGTGGGCTCCAGCTCTGGTTACTTAGAAGTGTCATGGTCATAGCATGGGGAGGGGGTGCCTATAGAGGTTGTGACTTGCTCAGCATCACACAGTATCTGAGGCAGGATTTGAACTCAGGTCCTTCAGACTCCAGGGTCAGTAGTCTATTCGTTGTGCCATCTAGTTGCCTCGCCTCATAGTATTTTTAGAATGCAGGATGAGGAAAGAATAGGAGGATGTTAGGTGCTATCTCATCTAACTCCCTCATTTTACAAATGAGGAAACTGAATAGCATGCATTTCTTTTGGTGGTTCTTGCTCTTTCAGCACTTCCAGGGGCATTTGTGGCATCACAGCAGCAACCATTTCACTCTAGAAAAGATTTAATTAGGGATTGAATCATTGAATCATAAAATACCATCAACTGTTTTCTTGTTGTTGCTTTGATAATATACACTACTCACTAGAATAATTTTACCTTACACTTTTGACATTTGGTCATTTGAATGTTAAATTCATTTGGTCATTTGAATGTTAAATTCCTTATTTAGTGTTTTTTGCTTCTCTAGTCTTTTTGTTTTTGCTTTGGTAGTTAATCTACCTCAGTATCCCTCCCACTCCCATAGAGTCATCCCATATAACGAATACAGTTTTTTAAAGGCTCTTCTCTTCCCCCTCCCCAGCAAAAAACAAACAAAAAACCCTGCAAAACCATTAAATACATTGAAAAAGTCAGAAAATATGTACAAAGTGGTGAGGATGTCTTCACATGTCTGTTATTTCAGCAATGCATGTTTTTCATATTTTTGCATCATTCACTTTAAATATTTTTGTTTTTCCCATTTACATTGTTGTGGTTAGTATGTATGTTGTTTCCTTGGCTCTGCTTGCTTTATGTTGCATTAGTTCATAAGGATCTTTACTTACTTCTGTATCCATCACATTTGTCATTTCTTATACGACAAAAATGTTTTGTTATATTCATATATCACATTTTGTTTAGCTGTTCCCCATTCAAATAGGTATCTACTTTATTTCTTATTCTTTGCTGTCACAAAAGGTGCTGCTCTAAATATTTTTACACATATGGGGACTTTCTTCTTTCCAGTGTCTTTAGTACTAATTTTGTTTGCTTATTTTAAGATGTCTTATAAATACTTTAGCAATTCTACTTGCTTTGGTGTCTTGAGGAGAAAATAGTCTTGTTCCTTGGGGTTTCTATTCAGTTTTTTTTTAAGGTGCTACATATCTTCTAGAGACTTTTATGTAAAAACCTTTTATTTAAAATTTTCATTTTTTTATTAGTAATTCAGCAGTTTCAAAATTGTCCCTTGCTTTGAAACTTTGTTCCCTGCTTATCTGTGTTTCCCTCTGAACTTCATTCTATTATCTTATATGTATTTTATAAAAAATGCTTCTATAGC
>CM053593.1:366530573-366554648 GCA_028646575.1 Pseudocheirus occidentalis
GAGTAGCTGGTAGCCAATGTCCAGAATGGTTCGGAGTGCAAAGGGTTAAATGTGATAAAAGATTTCTTCAAACCCCAAAATGTCCTGTCATAATTACCAGGCTTGG
The DNA here is from genome assembly GCA_028646575.1 of Pseudocheirus occidentalis. Lineage (NCBI taxonomy): Eukaryota > Metazoa > Chordata > Mammalia > Diprotodontia > Pseudocheiridae > Pseudocheirus > Pseudocheirus occidentalis. The sequence continues at coordinate 366,530,680 of CM053593.1, forward strand.
TCTCAAAGAAAAGTTGAAAAGATAAGTTTTCATTGCAGAAGTGGGAGATTGTGGGGATGGATTGTTGTTAGGCATGGTCGGTGAGATATTTGGTTTTGCTGAGTGAAGAAGGACCAGACATTCATACAAAGAAAATGGAAGTCCCATGTGTAGATAGTTGGACTGTGGTGGCTTCATTTGATAAAAACACTTCATATTCTCCTGGTGCTGTTAGGAGTTTGGAATTTGTCCCACGGAAAGACAGAAAGAAAGGTTTTAAGTATTACAATAGGATCCTCATTTTCTTGGAAGGGGAAAATGATGCATGTTTTGGAATTGAATCCCAGGAATTGGTGCTTTGTTTATTTTTGCTCATTTGTCTTCAGTTATTGGGATAATTGTGAGAGACCAGACTTAGTGGTTAGCACCAGCCTCTGTCTGCTAAGTGCTGTGTACTTTGTGGTATTTAGAGTGTATTTCTTTGCTAATAAATAGTGTGCAGTGTTTCCAAACAATCCAGGGTGAATGTATCTCTAGGTAGGTTTTCCTTGAATGGTAAGAATGATCTCTATATAAACAGTGGTTTGGGAAGCCGTAATCACATTGCTGTTAGTGTTGACCCACATATCTCATGAAACGGGGTAATTAATGTTTAAGTGCTACAGGGTTATCTTCAGGTGACTGCTGTCACTCTTGGAAGTATTACCAGGCTTCATTCACTTCGGCAGTATCTAGCTGGATGCTTCTTGCCATAGGAGGCCAGCTGATCCACACTGGCATTTTCAGACCCATTTTTTGGCATGGTCTGTGCCTATTTTTGTTCTTCCCAGCTCCCTTCTCTCCCAAACACAACTATTCTTGAATGTAGGGCCATCTGTACTAAGCTTGACTAAAGACCTTTTGAGTATTTGAATGTTCTTTACTCTGAGGAGCAGGGCTGCAAGTGGGCTAGAGTAATGGGGGGAGAGGGGTTTTTGGTGTCGGAGCAGGCCAGCCTCGCTTGTAAATGTGCCTTAATTACTGGCTTAAAAACAAACTGCTTCAGTTTAGTTCGTTATTTCCAGGGTACATACTGTATTTCATCTTTTCTAGAAGAGACATTTATAAGAAGACTTCACACTTTCAAGCATTATAGGGTCACATTTAATCATTTGTGACCTTGAGAAGAGACTCTTCTGGTGATGACATGATAGCTGAGTAAGGGCGAAGACTGAGCTCATAGCCTATAGACAGAGTTATCTTTAATTGAACGGTTAATCTAGGAAGAAGAGGATAATAATTTTTCTCCTTTCTTCTCTTTTGTCAGTGATGAATTAAAAACCAGTCCAAAGAAACCTAATCTGATCTGAACAGATTTTCTTTGTGGCCAAGAAAGGTCCATTTGATTTTTACTTTGCCTGTTTATGAGGATTTGGGGGTGAGTCTTTAAGAAAACGGTCTTTTTAGTGATCATTCTGCATTGTCTCAGAAACCGAACATAATTTCGCTTTGCTCTCTTAATGTGACTCACTTAATCACTTGCTTGATTGAGTTGTGTGGGTGTGGAGGTATAAAAAGATGCTAAGATTTTAGTCTTTTTTTTCCTCAGATAGTTGGTTGAGGAGCACCTGCTTTCACCAAATTCATACTCATTCTTTTTCTTTCGTCTTTATTATAACTTCTTACAAAGTCTCAGTAGATGACCGGGGGCAGGTATCTGAAAAAAAATGTGTTGTACTTATTTTATTGGGACTTTTATATTCTGCCTCTGAAAACTATTCCCCAAAGCGTTCAACTTGAGAAATGTTAACTCCTTCTTAACTTTGAGGTGGGACAACCATGAGATAGGCAGTTGGGTGATTCTTCGTATTTTTCCTTAGAAGGACCTTTTGTTAGGCCTTTTGTTCTGTTTATGACCAATTAAAGTGATATAAGTTCTTTTGTAGAAGATGAAGGATTTAAAAATTCTAAATTTTGACGTGTTTGATCCTTCTACAATAATTGACTTTTGATTTGAATTTTCTTTTCTTTGCTTATTGTAGGAGATAATGAGGTTGAGTAATAGCTTGGGGTGCCACTGTGGACCAAATGAAGCACATTTCTTTTACTGTTCTTGCATGAAGGTGTACATAATTGGTTAATCCTACAGGCTTTTCTTTCCATATATAAACACATGCCCCTGAAGCCCTTTGACCACAGAGAAAATGCCATTGACCCATCTTGTTCAACTACTCAGCTGATCTCACAGAGGAGTCTCTTTTTCATTGGAAATGAGCATTATATTTCTGTAGGTCTCATAACTTTTTATTGCTGTATCATTTAACTCGCTGTCCTTCAGATTTTTCGACTTTTAACTCAGAGGGTTAAACAAAAGTTTGGCCCCTTGTTCTGTTATTTTAGGTGTGAAATCTGACTTGAGGTGATTACAGTATATTTAAGTGATGTGGGAACCCAAACACGTCCCCCTTTCTTTCCATGCCAAAATTGTTGAATATCTGGATCGTCTGATTGCTAGGAGAGTTTTAGTTATTTTAAGCAGATCTAACTGTATTTGACTATGTGCCTTCCCAGGGGAAGGTGGTGGCTTTAATTTTTTTTCTTTTTTACGTTTTAATCTTCCCGCAGTATCATAAGAAGCAGACATAGATGAGATACCTCCATACGAGCAGTTTGATGATTTTAGATAGTTTTATAATAGGTTTCATTAATCTATGTTTTTTTGGCTTTGTTTTCTATCTATGCTCTGCCCCTCTCCCTAGTATACCTGCAAATGTGCCTCCTGAATCTTTTTTTCCCATTTTAAAAGTGTTTCATTGATGTATTTTGTTTTTTAATCATTGTAGTTTCCCTCAGTACCCCTCCCCTTCCCAGTGATCCATCCTATAAAACAAATAGCATTTTTTTAAGACAAAAAAAGAAAGAGGGAAAATCAGTATAACTGATCAGTGTTTCAAAAAAGGTCTGAAAACATGTACAACCCTTGTGGGGCTCTCGCCTTATAAAGCAGTGGGTTATATGGGGAGTCTCTTCCTTACTCTCTCCCTTTAAGACTTTCTTATTCTTTATTGGGGTTTTTTTTTTAATAGTTTTTTTTGTTTTTTTGTTTACACAGTAGTCGTCCCATTGGGTTTTTTGTATTCTTGGCTCTGCTTCCTCATCTCTAGTCAGTTCATGTAGGTCTTTCGTGTGCTTCTCTGCAGTCATCATATTTGTTACTTCTTACATGTTAATCATATTGCTTCACATTCGTGCACCACAGTGTGTTTAGCCCATCTCTAATCAGAGAGTGGCTGCTTTGTTTCTGATTCTTTGCTGTTACAAATGTTGCTACAAATGTTTTGGTGTGTATGAGCACTTCTTATTGGTGGCTTCCTTGGAGTATAAGGCTAGTAATGGACTTTATATTTGCATAATTCTAAATGATTTTCCAAATTAGTTTTACTGATTCACAGCTCAACCAGCAATGTACTAGTGCTTGTTATACCACAACTCTTCCATCACTGACTCTTTTCAAAATCTTTGCTAGTTCGCAGAATGTGAGGTCTAAAATCTGTGTTATTTTGGTGTGCATTTCTCTTGTTATTAGTGAGTTTGGAGCATTTTTTCTTATGCTTGTGAATAGTTTGCAATTCTTTGAGAACTCTTCACATCTTTTGACCACTTATCTATTGGTACCCGTAGTATCTTAGTAGTAACTGCTTTCTTTAATAATTGTGGCCGCCCTGAATGTCCTCATGTCATTTCCTTAGAAACAAAGCCAAAACCTCTTTTGGGCTTGTTTTTTGGGGCCCAGTATCTTTGAAAACTTCCCATGACTACTTTTGCACTATTCCCCCTTTTCCTTCCCCCTCAGTGTTAGTTCTTTCAAAACCACTACTCTGGATAATGTCATTCACTTTAATGCCTTCTAAGAAGGAGATTCAAAATTTATTTTTACAGTCTATACGAAAGCATCATACAGATTGTTCACTTTCCTCCCATTTCAAACATATTAACATAACCATCATTCAGGATATTTTAAAATTCTACTACATGGAGAGTGGCCAGTGGGGGAGATACAAAGACAAGGGTTTGGTAAAAGTGGTTTGTGGTGAGTCATACTCAGCTGTGGGGGGGTACATTTGAGGGAAGCCTTGATAAAGTCCATTTTGTGTTGGGCTTTAAAGGTAGGGAAAACATTTTCTGTATATGTATGAGGTAAGATGCAGAGGTGGGAGAGAATAGATCTCATTTGGGGAAATTGTGGTCAAATTTGACTACATTAAAACTATTACTTTTAACTGTGGCATTTTAAATTCAGTACACATTTTAGAAGTGCCAACTGGATTAAAGAGACAGAAACAAATAGGCCCTTTCCACAAGGAACTTATATTCATTTTTTGTTGTATTGTATACTACTTTTAAAAAAATCATCTTTACCATTCTAGTGTAGTACCACTTATGCAATACCACATTGTTGTTGGTCAGTTCAGTTATTCTAACCCTGCTCACTCCATAGACTTTTGTCCGTGGGGTTTTCTTGGTAAAGATTCTGATGTAGTTTACCATTTCCTTCTCCAGTGTGCCCCCATTTAGGGGTTGACTTGCCCAGAGTCATTGAGCTAATAAGTGTTCGACTGTATTTAAAGGCAGCTCTTCCTGACTCCAAGCCCAGTGCTGTGTCCATTGTACCACTTGGCTTCCTCTCTGGGGCTGCTTTTTTTAGAGGTCATCAGACATCAGGAGAGTGAAAGAGAAGACACTACTGAAGTGATCATTAAAGTCTTGTTTTATTATTATTTACCATTTTCGCTGTCCATTTTCAGAAACATCTATTTCTGGGTTACTGTTCTTATAAAATTAGTATACGTGTCTGTATGCATATACTATGTTAAACTCTCATTATGAAATTAGAGAATCCTACAGTATTAGAGGAACTTGACTGATCATCTAGTTTACTACCCTCATTTTAGTGAGGAGGAAACCAAGGTGTCACCAGATTAAGGCCCTTGCTTAAGATAAAGATGATTTGGTTGATAGAAGCTGGATGGTGCAGTGGATAGAATGCTCAGCTCAGAGTCAGGAAAACTTGAGGTCAGATGTGATTGCAGACACTTCCTAGCTGTGTGAGCTTGAGCAAGTCACCTTAACCTTCGTCTGCCTCAGTTTCTTCATCCGTAAAATGGTGTTAATAATAGCAACTACTTTGCAGGCTTGTTGTGAGAACCAAGATATTTGTAAAGCGCTTAGCATTGTAGCAGATTGGTGATTTCTGATTAAAATACCTTTTAGATTTGTCAAGGTCCTAAGTGCTGTGGGGCATTTAGACCAGGCCTGCACAACCTGTGCCATCAGTGGACCTAAGCAGTATGCCAGAGGATTTCCTCTACATACAATGGATCCTCTGCATGTTTTGAGGACCAGTCAGTTATCTTTTGGCATGCTGCAAGAAGTCTGAGGGCTTGGGACCCAGATTGTACAGGGCTGATTTAGACAGACATCTGTAAGGAAAATTCCAAGGGCTTTGGTAATAAGTGTGATGAACCTGACTGAATTCCATTTTTCTGCATCTTTCTCCTCCCCTCTCCCCCTTGCCCCAGTCTTAACTTCAAGGACCCTGAAGCTGTCCGAGCTTTGACTTGCACTCTCTTGAAGGAGGACTTTGGCCTTTCCATTGATATCCCATTGGAAAGGCTCATTCCTACAGTTCCTCTGCGACTCAACTACATCCACTGGGTGGAAGATCTGATTGGCCCTTGGGACCAGGCCAGGAGTGCCCTCCGCCGGGGGATTGACATCGGTACCTCTTCTCTTCCGTTCTTGCTTGGAGGTTTCCTACAGGGCTTCTTTACCAACTTCTCTGCTAAGTGTTTGTTAAAGAAGTTGATCATGGAGGTCTCTTCTTCAGTCAGTCAGTGACACTTGGGCTTTTCTTGCTATTGATTTCACTTGAGCAGACATGTGAGATTCTAGAATCTCTTGAGATTGAAGATGAGTAACTTGGTGGTTTCTCTACTTTTTCATTTTCCTTATTGGTTTGAACATTTATTATCCTTTACTTTGTTGTTAGGATTTAGATTCGCAGAAAGAAGTCCAGTTGGAATTTTAGCAGGATGTACATTTACTGAAATATCTCCTGGGCCTGTAAAAGTAATCTTTCAGGACTCTTTGGATGATTGTTTGTGTAGAATAATTCAATTAAAGTAGAACTAGTAGAATTATATAGTACATAAATTGAGCTTTGTTTATTTGCCTTATGAGCATTTCATTAGCTAAATTCTATTTCAGAAGACCTCCAAGGTGAATTAGTTTCAGGAGGAATTAGTAGAGGGTGATAGAGATAAGACAAATGTATTGTCCATTTGTCATTTCCAGTCCATTCCTCTAATTTACATTTTTCTCCTTTAACTTGTTCTGGTCCTTTCTAGGAAAGCTTGATTAAAGAACTTTAAGATTCTATTTTTAAATATAGAATTGTTATTGGAAATCAGTCTCTGATGGGCAAGTGATTCTTACCTTAACTTTGAAATAGGGTTACATTAAGCCAGATGGATGTGCCACATTCTTTATAGATGACTGACTTTCCAAAATTGCAATAAACTTTTGAAGATCTTGGCCCCTGGGTTTGATTTTAATCATACCTCAGACCCTATAAGGACATCATGAGGGAAAGCCTGCAGGATGTTTTCTTCAGCTGTTTCTATAAAACTCATTGTGGGGAACAATATGGAAGAGGGCCACTTTGCTGGAATAGGATTTGGTCTAATTTAGGGTCCTATAATCTCCAAGGAAAAACTGAATGTAATTATTAAGAGAGAAATGTAGACTTCAAGCATTTGGTAAGTTCTTACCCACTCTCATCAAGTAGAGGTTGCTCTAATGCTGCAGATACAAACTTGCTGTTTATTATTCCCTCCCTTTTCCCTTTTTTGCCTCCATTTGTCACGTCTATAATTCATTTCAGTTTTCTGGGAAGGATTAGAATATAAAACTCTCACGTTAAGATTCGAGATATCTAGTACTGTGCTTATCTTTACGTGTGTGTTTACTATTGCAGAAACTCCCATATTTGGGATTTGTTTGTTTTTTGGAGGGGGCAAAGCAGTTGGAGTTAAGTCACATGCCCAAGGTCACAGCTACTAAGTGTCAAGTGTCTGAGGCTGGACTTGAACTTGAGTCCTCCTGACTCCAGGGCTGATGCTCTATTCACCGAGCCACCCGGCTGCCCCTTGGTTTTTTTAATGGATGGGAGAAATTACTAAAAAGGCCATTTTTATAATTGATTCCTTAGCCATTTGATTTTTTTCTTTGTGAGAACTAAAGTACAAATTGGCACTTATACAAACCTTTGTGCCTCATTGCTGCTCAGAAGGGACTAGAATTAGTGACTGCTAGTCATCCAGACATTTGATACATTTGGCCTGGATTGATTTTTCTGAACTAAAGATCTTAGCTTTTCAAGTTCTAAATGATTTTAGATTTTTGGAGTCTAGCAGCCACTAGACAAGTTCTCTTTGATTTTGTTTCCTTCAGATATCTACTAACCAGACTGAGGAATCAGGTGTTCTTCATTTCACAAAATACACACATAGACACACAGACACACACACAGACACACACACAGACACACACACAGACACACACACCTTGGAAGCTAATTGGTTTTATTTGGGGGTGAAATTTATGTTCATCTGGTTTGTGGTATTTGACCACTGTGGTATTTTAGCAAATACTGTATCATTGATTTCCTTCATGGAAACGAGGTAATGTGTGAAAGTATAGCCCTTCTGTAAATCAGCTTGATCACTTTGAGTTTTGAGTTTTTTCAGTCGGCCACCATGTTATTTATGGAATGTCTGCTATGTACCCTGAATTGTGAGAGGGTTACACAGTAGAAGACTGGGCTGTAGACATCTCAACATGCACACAGTTTTGTTAAAGAAATAAAATTAATGCCTCCAGACAACTAAAGAATAATACAAGGCAGATTTTATTATTAAGTGCTGACTTATGTAAGTGCTTTAGAAGTTCAAAGAAGGAAATAGTGTTCTCCAATGATTTTGTGTGTGTGTGTGTGTGTGTGTGTGTGTGTGTGTGTGTGTGTGTGTGTTGGATTTTTATTTTGGTAGGTACAGGAGCATCTTGCATCTATCCTTTACTTGGAGCAACTCTAAATGGCTGGTATTTCCTTGCAACAGAAGTGGATGATATGTGCTTTAATTATGCTAAGAAAAATGTGGAACAGAATAATTTATCTGATCTCATAAAAGGTATACTCCACAGAACAAATATCCTTTTAAAAAAAAATCATCATTCAGTGCACCTTGTGTGTGCCTTTTGTTTTGTTCAGAGATTGATGGCAATGTTTGGGTTTTGCCAAGGTGCCAGCCTAAGTGACTCCTCTTCCCAGATTGTGGCTACCCTGCTCTTTGGTCTCCTAGAGAGGACGGCTCTGGGGCCCAGCCTAAGCCCTGTGTCTCTTTGAAATGGCCCTTTCTTTGAGGTTCAATGACTGTTGATTGAACATCCACACCGTGCATGGACCTGGGCTAGACTGAAGCATAAACCCCTAGAGGTGACTGAGGTGTCTCTTTCCTCCTGCCTGCTGTGTGTATTAAAGGCTGTTAATATTCTTTTCCTTTTGTTCCAGGCACCTAAAGTCTCTTTTGTATAAACTGAGGGTACTTTTTTGGTAGTGTTAAACATATGATAAGCGGAGACATTAAGCATGTTAATGAATCAGTAGTGAGTTAATTGTTGCTCCATATCTTAAACATCCTGCTTTTTCTGCCAGTGGTTAAAGTACCACAGAAGACACTCCTAATGGATGCTCTTAAAGAGGAATCTGAGATCATTTATGATTTTTGCATGTGCAACCCTCCCTTTTTTGCCAACCAGTTGGAAGCCAAGGTAGAGTATCTGCTGCTCTAGAGAAACTGAATGTTTGTCTGGATTTGCCATATTTAACCGGGTGGGTTAGCAGTGAGAAGAGTACTGGGTACATCAGGTGCTGCATTTCATTGTGCAGCACTGTACAGTACAACACTTTCCCAAGGTTAATTGTTGGGAAGACAATGGCCCGTGCATGCTGATAGACTAACCATACTATTGGCAATAGAGCCAACTCCTGGGAGCTGGGGGGCTGGTGGGGACTCGGGGAGGGGGGGTGGACAGAACTCTGGGTTTTCGATTTTTTCCCTAGTCTTGTAGTTGCAGAGCTGAAAGAATGCCATAGCAAGACTTTAAATAGCTCAAATACTTCTACTTATTGAGTGAAAGAGTGCAGAAGTAGAAGTTAACTCTCAGTATGCACTGTTTAATATTCTTGTTAAAAACAGGATATGTGTGGTAGGCAGTGGAGCAGAGAAACAGCTCTCCTCACCATCACCTGTTGGACTTATCAAAGTTGGGGACATTTCTAATTTAGATGTTTTTTCCCCTCTAAAGCAATTTTCCAGGCAAATCACCTTTGAAGGATGAACAGTAAGAAGGGATACAAAAACCCCCCCCCAAATACAGTAAAATCCATTGATTCGATTGCTTACCAGATTTTGAATAAAATGAAATATTTGTAAAGTGCTTTGCATGGTGCCTGATGCAGTTGGCACTGGTCCAATGCTAAGTCTCAAGGGGAGGAAGGAGGTGAAGATGGTTCTTAAATGATCTGTGAGAGCAAATTCTACCTTAAATGGATAATTTGAAAACAAAGAATATTGCACTTGCAAATCATTCTTATCAATTAATCTGTTGGGACTTCTGTTAGGCATCATTATAGTGTGATTTACTCTATGTACTTAGAAAAGAAAAATGGACTCTTAAAAATCTGCCATTCAGACTGGCTTGCCATAGTTAGACTGAATTAGTAAAGTTTTATTTATGAAAGTCCAAATGAATATTAGAGTGGTTATTTTCAAAAAAATTCACTGAAATGTTTCTTTAAATAGTTGATTTTTAGCCCATTTAGAGAATACTTTTTACCAAATATTGACTTAAATATGCCTTATCTAGAATAAAATGATTTCTCTTTTCAGGAAAATATGTCCTGGATAACTGTATATTTTAGAAACATTAAAGTTTGCTGTAGGGATATTTTCTTAAAATATCTAAGTTGTAAGTCCACTGAAAGCTGTTGGGACTGAATTAGGAGTAGATTGTACCCATCCTAGCATGTGTTCTTTAATAAATCCTTGTGGAATTAATTGATGAATGCTAGATTCATTAAGTTTTTATGATGCAGTCAAAAGGTGCGATTTGCCCAGCCAAGTGATGTAGTGTGACTGTATTTACTTCTTTAGTCCTTAAATAAATGCCTAGTAAGGTTAGAAGTAAAGAAATAGTAAGTAAAGTGAAATGATTTGGGTTAAGAATAGAGAAGTTAACTCAGATGCATTTAGTTTATTGCCTTATCTTTGTATACTTAGAGTTCTGGCACAAAGCCTTGAACAAAGTAAGTGCTCAATAAAATATTTAGTGAATAAATGAATTAGAGGGTCACTAGCCATTTTATCAGGGGAGTATGTGTGTGTGTGTGTGTGTGTGTGTGTGTGTGTGCACGCTCACGCGCAAATGGACAGGTAGTCTGTAATTGTTACAGAGAACGTCTGTACCAAGAAGTTAAAGTGACTTGCCTGTAGTTGTTATGCAGCTGTTGTGTGCTGGAATCAGAGCTTGAACCCAGAGCCTTCTGATTCTTAGTCAGTCCCTTTAACTCTCCTAAAACATACTACTTCTTGAGATAGATACTTCTAAATTCATCATTTTTCTACTTTACCATGCTTCCACTGATGTTTTTTAAAAAAATGTCTGGGATGTAAACCCAAGGAACCTGAATTTGAAACCTGGCTCTGTCATATAATACCTGTGTAACTGTGTGCAAATCATTTCCTCCCTCTTGTTCTTTAAAGATGGTTTCTCTAACTCTGAAGTGAGAGGTTGACTTACATGACCCCCAGGGTTCCTTACAGCTTTGAGCCTGTGTTGAAAAAAGGCCAATAAGTTTAGTATAAGATTTTAGAAAGCTTACTAATGGAAAGGGAGTTTTGGAGCAAGAATATATACATGTGCCTAGTTTAGGAGTTTGAAATATCTTTTTTTCTCTCTAGGGAGTAAACTCTCGAAATCCTCGTAGGCCTCCCCCAAGTTCTATAAACACTGGGGGTATCACTGAAATCATGGCAGAAGGAGGTGAATTAGAGTTTGTCAAAAGAATCATCCATGACAGTTTGCAGCTGAAGAAAAGACTAAGGTAAGTAGGTAAGGGAACCAAATCCAGTTTTCTTTTGATTCTCTTTTATGATGGACTGAAAAATAACAAATGGAGAATAAGAATGTCTGACAAGACTCCCGCTCCTAGGGTGACTTGTGCCTTTAGCCACTGATGCTGCACGTTCCTGAAGGTGGAAATGCCCCATGATGAGGCTGCTGACAGCAGCATTGTACCATTATGGAACCAAACTGATTCAAGTATGGCTTTTGATTAGTAAACAGATGGACTCATCTCTTCCCCATGAGCCAAAATAGATTTGTTGCCTGGTCCTTGAAGCAATTTGTGTTCTTGGAATCAAACTCACAAACAGTGACAGATGTGAGGACGTTGAGCTGTCAAGAACTTAATGAAGGGAAACGGAGCTCCCTCGCCAGCTTCCTAGGAGGGTTAAGGAGATCCCTTTTTCTGAGCTAATTATTGCGGACAGCGCACCTGTCATTAGGCAGTGAGAGGATATTCACAAAAAACCCTTCACCTTGTTTGGGTTTTCGCCCTGCCACGTGTGGTTGAAGTGGCAGACAGTGCAGGGCTCCCAGCGCCATGGCATGGCTGCAGAGGTGAGGAAGGGCGACCCTTTTCCAGTTTTTTTTTTTTTTAATGTAGAGAGGCCCTTTGTTTTTGTTAGATTCATTTCTATGTAAATAGTTCTTACCTCGTCCATTGAGTTTGTCCTTGTGACAAAGACTTTGAAAGAAGAAAGAAAAAAAAAATGAACGAGATTCCCTGCCACCTGCGGTGGACATCGTTTAGCCTGTTGAGTCCAAGGGCCGTGCCCCAGCACCGCCTCTGAGGAAGGGAAGGAGGGGCACGGCCCCAGTTCTTGAGGACGCAGCTTGGCTCATTATAGTTTCACAGCATTCAGTTTTGTTTTCTTTCCATTGCCATTACCATGGTATGTTATTGCCTGTTGGCTCATGAAAGTCTTTTCCTGCTCCTCTGAGTTCTTCATATTCCATTCCATTCATACACTATAAATGGTTGAACCATTCTTCAATCAGTGGGCAGCACCAGGTTGCAGGTTTATTGAAAGCTGTTTCTGTTAAGCAAGATTAGATTCTGTCCCAGAATCAACACGTAATCTCATTAATTTCTTTAATATGAATTTCGTTGAAATCTAAATGTAACAACATCTATCTGTAAGTCTGTCGCATACAATGGCCAAGATGGTAGAAGAGAAGGCCATTCACAGTTAGATGGGGGCTGTTGATGCAAGAAGGACATTAAGGAATGTTCCAACGCTGGAGAGAACCAGGTAGAAGATACCAAAAGGAGGGGGCAGTAACACTGTGAAACCAGGTCAGCTGAGACCTCAGTTCCATTTCTGCTCTCTTGTTCAGGGCTTCTAAAGACACTAGAACTTCAGATCCTCAAGTGAATCTAAGACACCCTTGATTTCCAAGTTCCCGGTAAAGCTGCAGCTTACATGTCTGCTCTCCAGAGGGCCAGAGTCATGAAGGGCAAAGGAGAATGTCATTGTAAAGTGCCTGAGCCTCATCCCACCGCCCTCAGCCTGCTCTGAGTGTTTAGGCCCTGGTCTTACAGAGGTTGTTCCCAGGCTGCCACCCACTCAAGCCTCATTCCAAGTTTAGAAACATCACTTTTTTTTTGTAAGTGATAAATGCAAAACCTTAAGAATGTTGATACGGCTCTCAGAACAGCTGAAGAATAGCACAGTCTGAATGAAAAGCAGAACTAGATATGTGGTTGTGATTCTGGACCCCATAGCATTTTTGAAGAGTTTTTCAGAGTAAATTATGAAGTCTAGTATATGAGAAGTTGGACACACTTAAGTTTGTGATGCTGACAGCTAGGTTTCCAGTATCTTCACCTTTGTAAGCACAAGCAGAAGTCACTGATCTCTTTACCTAGGTCTCACCTGGAAACCTAAAAACAAGGGACCTGTTTTTAGACCTTGGTGGGCCTAAAACATAGGTAAGAACAAAGGAAAAAGGAAAATGGTAAAATCAGAGAGGAAGAAAAAAAGTTACAGATAGATCTGTACAATGGTGGGGAGTAAGGGAGCCACAGTAGCTTCAGACCACACGTGGTTCCAAAGCCCTTTTATCTCAAAGGAGTGCTAGGACACTCATCAGGAAAACCTTTGATTTTTAAAGGACTGGTATGAAAACTGCTTTTCTTTCTGAACCTCAGTTCCCTTATTTCTAACAGTTGTAGACAGCATAATATCTTCCTCACATGGCAGTTGTAATATGAGTCAAATTAGATGCTGTATAAGAAGTACTTCATAAGTACAGAAGCACTTAGATGTAGTATTTGAAGGTTTACAAAATGCTGCCCTCTCAGTGGTATATTGGGGACAGCAGCATGAGCATCCAGATTTATAAACTGATGGTCACCCTCCTCAGTGAGGGACGGTCAGAAAGGAGCTAAACCTCCCAGAGGAACTTGTAGGTTCCACCAGTGTGTTGGAGAAGTAATTTAGGGCTCACACAATTCAGTCAACTTAAGTACTTGACGATAAACATTTTACAGCTTTAGTTGTCTTGTTCTGGCTAGAGAGGAGCAGACTTCATCCTTCCAGTCTTGAGGAAGAACTGGGATGAAACATCCCCTGTCATGCAGAGAGACTAGGAGGCCTGTTCCTTGAGCTGGAGTCAGTCCTTAATTGCACACAGCCTTTTTGTTACCGTGAGGGCAATGATGTTCATCTTCCTTAGAGATCCTTTTGCACAGATGACTGTTTTGGGGTCATCTTTTCCTCTGTGTGCCTCTTACTGCCTGGGTGGCATTGGGCAAGTAAATGAATTTCTTTGGGTCTTCGTTTCCTCACTGGCAGAAGTAAGGGGGCAGTGCTAGGTGGCCTCTAAAGCCCTTCCAGCTCTAGAGCCAAGACCTTAAAGAGTAACCCACACTTCTCTTGGAAAATGGTCTTGTCTGGGCACCTGATCCTCTAGGAGACCTTGCTTAGTGGACTCCGGCATCCTTTTTTGGTGCCCTTGCCTGGAACCAAATCAATCAGTTAATCAACAAACATTGATTGAGTGGTTTCTGCCTTCAAGGAGCTTATGTTCTAATGAGAGAGACAACATATACACATTGGCACAACTAGATGGCGCAGTGTGTAGAGCTCTGGGCTTGAAAAGACCTTTACCAGCTGTGTGACCCTGGGCAAGTCAGTATCGGTGTCCTCATCTGTCAAATGGGGATGAAAATAGCTCCCATCCTTGAGGGTTATTTTGAGAAACAGACTAGGTAATAATTGTAAAATGCTTCATCTAGTGTCTGGCACATAGTTTGAGTTATAAAAATGTTAGCTGTTATCTATATATGACATACATATTGCTGCTTACTTGCTGCTTTTTGTCCTTCATTCTCAGAGAGAACAGTGACATCAGGAGGTGATGTCTTGACGTGTAAGTGAATTGGATTTAAGTGAGAATGGACTGTGCAAAGTCACCAGCCTCACTTTCTCCTCCAACACTGTCAGATATGGATCAGGACAACTGGATGCAGTGGGGGACCTTGGCCTTTTCAAGCTAAGGTCTTTAAAGAATGGCTTTCAGTTTGACTGAGGCAGCGCCCATTTGGTGATTAAGGCTTTATAAAAAAAATCAGGCCAAGAATGACCTCTTTAAAAAAAAAAAATCTGAGAGGGGAAGACCCTCAGAGTTTCTAGCCAAAACAGAAACAATTGTTATTTACGTTCATTCTGAGCCAATCCAGGCCCAAACAGTGACCAAATAGGACTTGGGCTGGGACCAGAGTGATTTTGGGTTAAGACTGGGTCTTTAAAAGAAAAAACCAAAACAGAAAAAAGTTTCAGAGATTAAAATTTATATTCCCTTTGGGCAGAGCACTGGCTGGGTAAGGGTGTGTATGATTCCACATGTGGAGACAGAAGAAAGAAAAGAATGGAAGGAGAAAGAAAGAAAGCTGTGTGTGTGTGCGTGTGTGTGTGTGTGTGTTTATATTTTTATATATATGTATATGTGTGTAAATAGAGGAGAAGACAGTAGTTTTCTTTGGGGGGGGAGTATGAGGTGGGGGGAGACTTTCTTGAAGTCCTTCAGAAAGTCTTGAAGGAAGCCATAGATCTAAGAGGTAGAGATGAAGGATGAGCCTTTCCTGAGCTTCCCCGAACACCTTGCTGCTCATCTCTAGGAGGATGGACAGTTCTTAAGGGTCTCTCCTCCAGATTTACTCAAGTTCTTCATTCCAAAGTCTTCTACCTATTAAACACCCTATTTCTTCATATTTTAAACTGATAGGCAAGAAACTATAGACTGCTTTACAAGTAGAATAGAATAACCGAAGTGCTTGTACGCCAAGGACAAGCTGATTGTCTTTGTGCCGTTTGGGGGTTGGGAGATGGTGGCAGTGTGGTTTAGTTGATGGAAGAGCAAAGGCAAGCAGCTCTCTGAGCACCTGTCTGTACAAACCACTGTCTTAAAGGTTCTCCCACAGTCACTAAACGACTTTTGGATCACTAGTGATGCAAATAGAGTATTGTGCTTGCCACCAGTTTAAAGCTTTAAAGGAAAATTATATTTAGCGGAAAATATTCTGTCTTTCAGTCTTTTCCCTTATTCTGACAGATATCCCTTCTCCGTCCTTCTGGGTCTGTCATATATTGCTGTGAGGAAAATAAATGACACAATGACCAGTGTCCCTTATTTTCTCTAAGATGGGGAGAACTTTTTTTCCCTCAATATACAGAGACTGATAGGTTTGGAATCTCTTTGCAAATGTCTGGGTCTTTTTATAGCATTGTGCTTGGGGTCTTAAAGGTTTTTTTTTGTTGTGTCTTGACATACTTTTTCTCCTTACGAGGGAAGAAAGTGGTCCATACATTAGAACAAGCAGACTAACAACACCATAGCCTGCTGAACCTGGGCCTGTCTCTTCCTCCCCCCAAGTATATTATGACGTTTTTAAATTTTGAGACAGCTGTTGTAGTAAAGGAAAAAATGAAAATGGTTACTTTGCTTTCCTTCTCCTTGTTTCCAGATTGAATCTGGACTTCTCCTGGCACATCTTTTCAGGAGTCTCTTGGCCTAAGCCTTTTTTTTCTTCAAGTTTGTTGGGTTTCTTTTTGATCATTTCTAGAGGCATTGCTAAACGTGAATCTTGTTATCACAAATGGTTCTTTCACTATTCTTCTTTGCAGTTTTCATTGAGTTGCAGGGGGAGAAGGAAGTCCTTATTCTTAGAGTGGAAAAATGGTTTAAAATTACCTGATTTTTTTTTTCCTAGATGGTACAGCTGCATGCTTGGAAAGAAATGCAGTCTGGCTCCATTGAAGGAGGAGCTTCGGATACAAGGAGTAAGTCCTAGTCTGTTTCAGGAATAAGGGAAACAGAGATGATATGGGACCCCAAGTGTGGACAGGGGGTGTGAACAAGCCAGTGGTCATCAGCCTATGGGAGGAAGCCCAGGGAACCCCTGAGAGAGTAAAGAAGTAAAAGCACAAGTGGAGTGGAATAGAGCCTGTCTGGTTCTCCTGGGGTTGAGGCAGCCTTACATAATGGGCTGGAAAATCCCAGCAGGCAGCTAAGAAGGGAGTTGCTAGGGAGAGAAATGATAGGCCAGGGGAGGGGATGACTCAAATATATTGAGATGTGAAAGAAGTCTTGAAAAGGAAGCTATTGTAAGCCCCTTCACTGTACAGATTATAATAGGGAGTTAAGACCCAGAGGGAGAATTCAGAAAGGTAAGTTGATAAGTTTTGTGTCTCCTTTTGTCCTGTTTCACATTTTTGGGTAGATGGTCTGGATTTGGGAGAGTTGGCTCAGATTACTGTGCTAGGGAACCTTCCATGACAAACTCAAAGAAAACTTGAGTTAGAAAACCTGTCCAGCTTCTACCAAAGGCCAGTCAGTAAACTCTGAGAATGGGAAATGCTCTTTCCATTTTTGGCATGACTGGAGTGGAAGAAAAGACCGTGCTGCATTTGAAACAGGAATTCATTGGCCATCTTAATTTGGTAGTTAGGGAGTTGGTTTTGGAATTCCAAAATTTTAGACACTTTCTTGTATGTGGCCAGTCAGTTTGGGATGCTAATTTTTGTTCCCTAAATTAACTGCAACAAAGGGCTATGTGAATTGACCTGATTGTCATGGCACCAGTGAAGGTGGCAGCAGTTGTGGGATTAGACAGTAGCCTGCTAGATTTCTGTAGCTTGTTGATGCTCTTCCTGCTTCTCACCAGCACTGTGCTTCCTTCTAAGCTCACATTTTACAAGGACCACTTTCCACATTCCTTTCTCATGAGCCAGATTTGGATCAGTGCCTTTGAGTTGTTTTCATCAGGCCTCCCTCAAGTTTAAGGGAAGGTACCTGACCTCAGAGCCCATTGTTAACTCTGTATTTGACCATAATCATTACATAAGGAAGATTAAGGCATTGTAGATGATGGCACTGTTTTGGCTGGTTTGCTTCATTGTCGTTTGATGATATTTGATGTCTCTCTCCCAGGTCCCCAAAGTCACCCACACTGAATTCTGTCAGGGGCGCACAATGAGATGGGCTTTGGCTTGGAGTTTTTACGATGACGTGACGGTGCCTGTAAGTACTGACCCTTTGCTCCTGCTGCTTAACCTGTGTTTACAACGTGTGGTAGTCAGTCATAGCTTGCCTTAGATAGTTCTACTACTTTCCTGGGGCTTCTGAGCTGTGCTCACTTGTTTCCAGGGCACTTCACTGTGGGTCTCAATTTCAATGCTGACCTCAAAAGCTGCATTGCCTTTTGACCCTGCCTGCCTCCCCAGATTTGTGCAATGAAGGAAACTTGTAAATTGAAAAGTCAGGATAGCTTTTAAAAGCAAATTTTTACCCTGTTAAAATTGTACATTTATAAAATTGCTTTAATGAACGTTCCCTTTTGCCTTTCTCTTCTTTTTTAAAAATTGATTTGTTCATTTACTTTTAGTTTACAGGATTCAGTTCCACAATCCCTTGAGTTTCTAATTTCCTCCCCTTCCTCAGCTCGCCCCATGGCCACATGCAATCATGCAGATTAGAAAGGACTCCAAGCCTTCTTATTGTATAAACAAGGAAACTGAGGCCTAGAGAAGTGGGTAGTGAAGCTCCTCCATCCATGATGCAGGTGCTTGACTCTTCATGCCTTTCCACCCCTGAGCCCTACCCACTCGCTGCCCTCACTTCCTGTTTGTGTCTAAGCCAGTTTGGGGGAATGCTTTGTGTTGTAGAACCCTTTGGATCCAAGTCTATTCCTGTGTGCTGCTGCAGAGAGAGCAACTGGCCCCCATTACTGTGCTGCCTGTGGTGTTTTCTAAATGACTGAACTAAAAGCTTGAGGGGTGTAGTTCTGGGGGGCTCCCTGATTCCCTTCTCCCCTGTAGGGCTGGGTGGGTGGGTGGGTGGAAGGGGGAGGTGCATTGAAACAAAGTTTCCTGCTTCTGTTTTGGCAACTTTTGGCAGACCTTTGAAGGTGTTGGAAGGTTGCCTGAATGCACTCTAGGTGATTGCTCTTGATGATTTATAGAGAGAATTCGTTGGTTGGAAAGATGGCTTTGGTTAATGCCTCCCTTCCTCTGCCAGCCACTGTGAAGGTCAGTTCTGCCTGAGACCAAGCTAAGACCCTAAGAACCTTCCTTTTGAAATGGGGGGCACAAGTGGCATAAGACTTGCCCGTAGGTAGGGTGGCTACATGGTGGTCCAGTTGATAGAGCATCTGCCCTGAAGTCAGGAGGATCTGAGTTCAAATGTGGCCTCTGACTAGCTGTGTGAACCCTGGGCAAGTCATTTAACCCTAATTGCCTCCCCCCAATAAAAAGTCTAAAAAAAGAAAGGACTGTGAAGTCCTCTAGTCTGACACTGTCACCCCCAAAAAAGATTTGCCCCCAAATGGTGAAAGGTGTTCTTAATGCACCGCTTTCTTCCCAGGCTGACCCAACAGCTGCAGTAGAGGCATACAACACCTGCTTCCTACGTCCATTGATACCCCAACTAGAAGAGCTGATAATTAACTCTGGCAGAGCCCATGCTAGCTCAGAGACCAGAGTCTTCCTGGCCTCTGGGTGTAGCTGTGGATTTCTGTGTGTCTAGAAAAATTGGTGAGGTCTCAGGAACCCCAGCAGGCCCGGTTTCTGTGTCTGCAGCTGATCTTTCAGAAGTGGCAGCCAGGCTGCTGCCCTGCCTCACAAATCCTGTTCAGTTTCTCACAGTGAAGGAATGCTGTTTCTTTTTTTTTGAGGGGGGAAGGCTGGGCAATTGGGGTTAAGTGACTTGCCCAAGGTCACACGGCTAGTTTTGTGTCTAGTGTCTGAGGCTGGATTTGAACTCAGGTCTTCCTGACTCTGACTCCAGGGCTGGTGCTCCATTCACTGCACCACCTAGCCACCCCTGAATGCCATTTCATAAAGATTTCAAGTTTTTCCTATGCTAGAGTACTTGTCATCTCCCCCTCCCTCTCAGCCCAGTCAATGCCACATTCCCAAAATGTTCCATTAGAGGCACTTAATCTGCTCTAGGGAAAGTGGCATTTTCTGATTCATAGTAATCCAATGAGTTTCTTAGGACTGGCACACTGGATCTGTGTGTCTCTGTCCATGTGTCCCTGTCTGTGTGTGTTTCTGCTTTTGCCCTGAACATCCCCAGCCCTGCTTTCTCTGGTGGGGGGCTGGGTGAACAGGGAGCATATGGTTTGGGGTTTGGCTGTGGTTGTCTTGTTATTTAGCAGCCTCCCCCCTCCCCCTGTTGTTTAGAGCCACTCACCTCATTTAGCCCTGGGTCTGGCAGAGATGGGGAAAGGAAGCCCAGAGAGTCACTTAAGTAGAAACATTGGCCTACTTCTTGCTTTCTTTTTTTTTATCTTAACCATTTTAGTGTAAGCATACAAGTTTCTACGGCAACTTCTGTTTTCACTTATCCCAGGCCTACTGACTCATTTCTGTTGATGCTGAATGTTAAGAAAAATCTGATTTTTACTGCCAAGTCAAGTGCCTTTGCTAAGCCTGTAGATCCTGTTGTCTGGATTTATCTTAGCAACAAAAAGACGGGTCCTGATGTTGATAGAATTTTTGCAGAATCATTTCTGATGAGGGAACATATTTTAGTAACTGTTCTTTTTAGAATTCTAGCAAGAAGCTTAGTTTCTTCTTTGGCCCATTCCTTTTCTATAGTCACCCCAAGGGGGAATTGCTGCATTTCTGCCCTTTTAGGAAGTTTGACACTTGGAATTTAAGGAAGCCTCCGCCTTCCCCCAAGACTAGTTATTGAGTAATGCATGTTCTTATTTGCTTGGAGGATTTTTTTAAAAATACATCTCATACTTGGTCTCAAGGAGACATCTTTAGAGGTTTTTCCTTTGAGCCCAGGGCTCTCCTGTCAAGACGTTGTGATGAGGAAACAGGATAGAATGTATTTGTTAGGGTTAAGGTGGCTCAAGGATAGCTCTCTCCCCAGAGTGAGAGAGAGTGGAGCATCATGATCTTCAACTAAGGAGAATACCTGGAATGGAGGAATTGGATTAGAATCCTTAGGGCACTGATGCCGCCCACTTTCCTGAGATCTTGGAGAAATTGGAAGCTTTCTTGGTCTGTACCATAAGTTTACAAAAGTCATGAGCCAGTTGCAGATTCAGGTCAAAAAATCGTAGCTGATCAAGGAAGAGGCATGAAAGACATCCCCCCTACCCCCCACTCTAAAGCTGGGAGGCCCCTTGGAGGCTGAGTCCAATCCTGTCGTTTTACAGAGGATGGCACTTTGGCTCAGTCACGAGAAGTGAGCAGCAGATCCAGAGGCAGGATCATTTAGTGCTCCTGCATTTGTGTTTTCAGAGGTAGCCAGACCAGACACATGAGTGACATGTGCAGCACACTGAAGTGTCATTCTTTCCAAATAATATGCTTTGTCATCCAAATTGTCTTACATATTGCCCAGACTGCCAACCCTCCCCAGTTCTTTGATTGCTCTGTCGTGTCAGCCAGTTTATGGTTTAGCTTTCTTAGAGATCTATGCACAGAAGGTTGCATTGAATGTAACTAAAGTATTTGGTGAATCTGGTCTTGAATAGAGCCATAAGCAGCACTATTCAGGTACAGCGATCTTGCCTTTGAGAAAGTCCAGTTATCCTGAAGATTGGCAGAGTGTCGGTTTAATATAAGAAAAATGATATACATGATATATAGTTAAAATAGTAACTAGTTGACTAAACCGATATTTTCACTTCTATAGTGTCATATAGGGCAAAAATAAGTTAAAATTATTCAAGTAGATATGGTCCCTTGCCCATTGGCACTGCCACTATCCCAGGTATGCTGACTGAGGGAGCTATTAAATAAAGATCCTCCTTTCTGTCAACTTTCTATCCAATTCAGGAAGTATTTTTTATGTTCCTAGAATTATAGGGAACAGAAAAGAAATGTCTAGGATCTTGTCCTCATTCTCAAGTAGTTTTTTCATAATTTTGGTAGAGAGAAAAGCTGAGAAGACGGTATGTGAGTAACTGTTGACATGAACGATGCTTGTTAGAATGGGCTCGAGGTGCCTTGAGATCAAGAATGGGTAGAATGTGGGTGATAGTCAGAGAGGATGATGGGAGGGGAAGGCTCAGCACATTTCTGGGCTCCCTTCTTACCCCTTTCTTTGATTGTGTAACAATGTAGGTGGCCAGACCCGTGTGCATTGGTATGGTTTCCATATAATCCATTGAAACCTCAATACAAGAAAAGGGAGGAGAGAAGCCAAGCCTTTTTATTCCTTTTAGGTCTGTTGTCTGCTTTCTTCCAGAGTCCTGGCAGGCATTTGGATGTTTGGATTGCTGCCCTGCAGCACAAAAAAAAAAATCCCAAATCGCATCCCATCCTGCCTTGTGGACAGTGGCATGAGACAATCTCTTTAATACACCTGTCCTTCTGTGGGGGGGGGGGGGGGGTATGTTCAGAATTTTTCCCCTTCTCACATACAAAAGAAATTTGTGTTTAGTTTTGTAACCACACTAGTGTAAACAAGGCAGTGAAAGGGGAAAAGGGCAGAGTAGGTCCTAGGGATGTATCAAATGCCTGCTGTGTGTCAGATACTTCCCAGCCTTCTGAGAAGAATTCATGTTTAAATGTGGACATTGAATTGAATTTTTCCCTGACCTCTCAGTCCACAAATACATCACAGTGTCTGTGATCCTTTTAAATGCTGTCCTTTTTCTCAGAGCTGCTTTGGAATTTCTCTTGAGGAGTCCCTTCAGAATATAACCTCGTAAGGACACATTGTAAGTCTTTGAAGGTGTGTTTTGGAGTAGCCCATAAGTCATTCAGAACCATGTTTGGTGAAAAAAGTAAATACCCAAGCCTGGCTCGTAGTCATACCCCAACTGAAGAAGAGCTGTGACTTTGACCTATGAGGATTTCCTTCCACTGATAGTGAGCACTACCCCTTTTACCTTTAGTGAGGATGTAGCAGTGTTAGTAATAGTGTGTTCAAAACATTCTTCCCCTGTTGGCTGATATCTCCTGGCTCTCAGATGACAGCGCCCAGGACTGTGCTCCAAGACTTTGCAGCTGTGTCTGAAGAGAACCCTGGTCCTCCACCTCCTATCCATGATGAGGATTTGGGCTTGAGTGGAGAAACTGGGTTGTATTCTTCTAAAAAGGAAAGCGTAACCATAAAATACTGAGGTTTGTTCCTCCTATGACTCAAGCTATTTAAGTCCTTTCCAACTTGATAGCTGCATAGTGATTGCTTTGAAGGGGCCAGTTTGCTTTGTTTTGGGTTATATAAATTCTGGCATGTTTCTTTTAAAGAAAAAAAAAATCAGTATGTAACTTTTGCCAGTCACTTTACACTAAGTTCCTGCTTGGCTGCCTTCTACTGGCTTGGATTTCTTTCGGGTTTCTTTGTTGATTCAAATATTTAAGTTAAATTCATACACTGGGTCTTACTAGGTATGTATGCACATAGTGGGCACTTAATAAGATTTGAATGAATCAAGTAGGACTTTTTGGTGAACTGTATAAAATGTACCAGCTATGTCCACCCAGAAGTTCCAGGCTTTGTTCCCCCTAAAGTGCTTGTGTTGGCCCTGGTCCTTTTGTCCTCCCAAGGAAGAACATCCAGATTCAGTTTCCGTAAAGAGTGCCAAAGGATGTGCCCTGCTGCTGAGAGGAATTTTTCTGTTCTCACCTCTGTGACAACTTCAGAGGCACAGGGGGTGCGGGGCCGTCTGGTGCACCCCTCCTCACCTCATCTGTCTTTCTTCAGGGCCAGTTTCTTGCTTGTACCAACTCTTATCTGCCAGAAGCTGGGTGCAAATTCTCAGGATTTTCTTAAGTAGCCTTCTCCCCTTAACTCCTTCCCCTGCCCTCCCTCTTCTCTCTTCTTTCAATTCTCCCTTTCCTCTCTCATTCTTTTTTAAAAAAAAAAATTTTTATTATTATTTTTTTTAAGACATCTGAGCCAGAGTAGATTATTTTATTTTATTTTTTTTGCTTTTTGGAGGGCAGTTGGGGTTAAGTGACTTGCCCAAGATCACACGGCTAGTTTTTTGTGTTAAGTGTCTGAGGCCAGATTTGAACTCAGGTACTCCTGACTCCAGGGCCGGTGCTCTATTCACTGCGCCACCTAGCCGCCCCTATTATTTTTTTTTATTGACTTGTTTGTTTACTTTTAGTTTACAATATTCAGTTCCAGAATCACTTGCGTTTCAGGTTTTTCTCCCCTTCCTACGCCTCCCCCTCCATGGTGGCATACAATCATGTATACAGTCTGCAAACTCTTTCACATTGTACCGTAGTCTGGTTGTATAGGTGTTGTAGCCAATGGAGTGAACAATGAGAAAAGAGAAACAAAAA
>CM053593.1:366555148-366618417 GCA_028646575.1 Pseudocheirus occidentalis
GTTTTGAAACACTCCCCAATATGCATTGCAGGCTGGTTAGTGCACGTTTGACAGTAATAAGTGGTTTGACGCCTGCCACCAGGTGTTTTCCTGTTAGAACACACAATGCAGTCCCGTTTTCTTTGTCCCAATTTACGGAGGAAACAATACGTCGAAGCATATTGATCCGCACGATCCACACCATCCATATTTGCCGTATATTCTGACACCATTTCAGGCTTACTGACTGTTACGATATGTCCACCGCGTAACGTTCTCTGGGTAGATTGTAGGTTTGTGTTATAATAATTGGTGAGCATGGTAATAATTCTTTTATCTTTCCACGCAAGAAGTGTAGTATTATTCTTTCTGTATGCAACTGTTTTAGTGCTTGAGAGGGGACATCCGAGTGATTTGCTAGAATTCCGATGTCCCCTGAGAGGGGACAGCGGAGTGCAAAGGGTTAAGTAACAGAAGCAAAGGAACTAAAGTTAGCTGGAATCAATCCCTATTGCTTATTTGTCACAAATTTACTTACTGTCAATAGAATCTCCCGTGTCAGTATTTCCTTAAAAGAACTTGCTTTGCATGCCCCAAAGTAGAAATATGAGATGACCTCTCCAAAGGTGAGAGGTCCACAGGGATAGAATAGTGCACATATTCAGATTTTTAAAAATATATTGGTCTAATCTGTTGATTTTTTTTCTTCATCCTCTTTTCTTTAAAAAAAAAAAAATCTGTTATAAGGGATGGTTTCATTGGTGGAGGGAAGTGGAGGGGCAGAGAAGGAAATTTAGGTGAAATAAAAACAAAAGAGTTTATTTAAAAATTAAGGACTTGTTTTAGTAAATATATACAATATTATCAATATGGAGGTGCCTCTAGGCAATCTGCATTTCTTATCCAAGGAAGATGACAATCACTATAATACAGTGGAAATAGTACCCAAGTTATAAACCAAGGCCACTCTCAGCTCCCTGGCCCGTCCTCCCCCACCCCCTCCCTGCCCCAGGTACTGGCTTCAGTTCATGGAATGATCACTACGGAGCTAAAAATAGTAGCTGTCAAACTGCATTAAACAACCCTTGGAGACACTAAAAAAAGCTTCAGGGGAGGGTCAGTAGGCAATACCCTATCTTTTCCACAGTTGGGGGAGTCCCTAAGTGAACAGTGGGAGATGCCCCCATGAGTCACCATTCCTTCCTGAGACACTGTCAACAAGCTCAAAGACTCAGACCTCTAACTGCTACAGTCAGACACACTTGTAACGTGCTACTTCCCAGATCTCTACACACACAGCAAGTGAAGAGCTTTCAGGTCTATACTCCCCCAGTCAACTACTATGCCTCATTTAGAAGAAAAGTTGTTTTTCTTTGCCCCACGCGCCCCACCTCCCTCCCCAGAGAGTGACACTACCACCTCTTCTAGAGGACTAGTGGGTTGTCAAGCAACAAAGAGAGTGACAAACATCCAACATGTGAAAGGATGCAGCAGTCAGTCTCCACAAAAAGTAAAGGACCACAAAGAATGAGTGGCTAGGTTTAACGCACTAGGAAGCATTAGGCTTGACAGGAGGAAAAACTTTCCTGGCTATGAAAGATGCTAGGGGAATCCTGGGAGCTAAAGCAACCCTTGACTTACCCTGCCCCCCGCAACTATGAAAACAGAACACAGGGCAAGAATTGAATGTTACTTGATTCCACTGTCATGTCTTCCCTGTGAAATCACAGTTAAGTACCTAGAATTTTTTTCTTTACTTGTTGATTCTGAGGCATTTGGGCAATGGGTAGTGTGAGGAGACTCAGACTTATAGCCAAACTAACAGGTCACAAGAGACGGGCTCTGACCCCAGGATCCTATACACAATAAGTGTACACTAGGCTGGAAAGTCCTATAACCTGCCGAGTTTGTACTGGGAGGCTTGGTCAATCTAGGGTACCTCAACCAAAGGGGTAGCAGGTTCTCCTGGTTGGTATCTAAGTTGTCCAGCATCATCCAGAGCTCCACAAGGCTGCCCTTTCCCCCACGTCCCCTTCTCCCCTTTCCAGACACACACAGTTTGCCCAAAGCCTAGAGACAACTTGACCTGAGAAGGACCTTTGTGAACAATGATCAACTACAGACCAGTCCTCACTGCCACCACGGCAGGGATTATATCTGGAACACTGTGCAGCACTTTAGAATAATACCAAACTGCTACTCACCACAAAATTCCACTTTCTAACACATATTATTCCAGTGCTGCTATAACACTGCAAATAAGGAGATGCTACGATCTTCAAATAATTCAACTGAAGGTAGCCTAAATGGCAACAGAAAGACTGCTTGACATGCTAATTAGGCTAGGCATTGCAATGGTCTGCAATCAGGAACGGTATAAAGGACCAAAAACTGTATCACTAGGAAAGGGAGGCAACTTCGAATGCAATGAGCGATAGGTAATATCAGGCAGACAAGCTGAGCCAAAAAACAATGAGATCTGGGGAAAGGCCTCCACTGCCAGGTAAGCCTCCTATGGGGGATTTATAGCAGGATGGGATGGAGACTGCCACAGGCCCAGAAGGATGCCAGAGGTAGTCTAGGAGCCCCCACATCCAGGACTTCATGCACCCAGCTAAGCTCCACAGCACCTCCACTCAGCACAAGATTATCCACATGGCAGACACTCAGTAAAGGTTTGCACAATCGAATCTCTATGACAGAAGAAAGAGCCACTCTGGCTCAGAAGCATCTCAGCACTCCTCCTGACAGGCCCGTGGCTTGAAAGACTCCTTCTGATCAATTCTCCAACTGAATTGGAATTTTTTTGCCTATCTTACTTTATATTTAATTCAATATATTACTGAACTGGACAAAAATCCTCACCAAAACACCTAAAACGATAGATTTCTTATGCAAAGATATGTCATTTTTAAGTGTATGGTCTCTAGTGTTTAACATGCCAACATTCTCTTCTTCACTGCCCTGGCTGGATTCTCCTCCCCCTACAGTGTGGCCTGGGCCACAATGAAGCATCCAGTCCATCTTCCTATCCCTCCTTGGAAGCAAGGACATAAATCTGTACAGTGAGGGCAGGCAGTGCAGCATTTGGCCCATGGATTACCATATGCAAACCTGTGGAAGGACTGAACTTGTGGCCTTAGCTTACTGAGGAGCACTGTTTAGCCCTAAAAGTTACAAAATGTATTTAGCAAAGTTAAAGGGAGAAACTTCAGCAAGTCAAAAGCCTAAAGACACTTTTTGCTTATTTCCAGTCTTCCAACTACCCAGGTCTGGTTTAATTAATTATTTCAGCTCTCTCACCATACAGGATGTCCAGCTTCTCATTCTTTACTTGCCTTTCAGTCCCACAAACTGCTCCAGACATCCCTGCTCCTCCTCTTACAGGTGCCTGAAAGCTTCCTATCCCCTTCCAGATGCATAAAGAGTCTCCCATACTTATGCAGCTCATCTGAGCTGATTCAGATGGCACACACCACAGAACTCGGTGCTGAGGAATGCTTGGACCTTATTTAAAGAAACAAAACACCAGGATCTCTCAAAAAAAAAGAAAAAGAAGTAGTTTTACAGACAGTTCCTTCTGAAATTCTAGTATTATGAAACTTTTGTATTTCAGTTGGCTAGTCATTCAAATGACACGCAGGTTAAAAAAGTAAGAGATTCAATTCAAGAAATATTTCCTACATCTACCATGTGCAAAGCCCTGAGCTGAGTACTACAGGGATTAGAACAATGACTAAGGGGTCTGCGATCTAGATATAAAGGCTGATACTGTAAGCAATCTGGGAATGCAAGGAACAGTTTACCTGTCCGATTTATGGAGAAGGGAAGATTTTGTGACCAAATAAGAGTTAGAGAGCATTATGAAATGCAAAATGGGTAATTTTTATTATATTAAATTGAAAAGGTTTTGTACAAATAAAGCCAATGTAACCAAGATTAGGAGGGAAGTGGAAAGTTGGGAAAGAATTTTTAAACCAGTGTCTGTAATAAAGGTCTCATTTCTAAAATATATAGAGAACTGAGTGAAATCTATGAGAATACAAGTCATTCCCCAAATGATAAATGGTCAAAGGATATGAACAGGCAATTATTTTCAGAGGAAGAAATTAAAAACATCTATAAACATATGAAAAATGCTCTAAATCACTACTGATAAGAGAAATGCAAATCAAAACAACTCTGAATCTAACAGGTCAGATTGGCTAAGACGACAAAACAGAAAAATCATAAATGCTGGAGAGGATGTGGAAAAACTGGAACACTAATGCACTGCTAGTGGCATTGTGAACTGATCCAAGCATTCTGGAGAGAAATCTGGAACTGTGCCCGATGGGTTATAAAAACCCTCTGACCCAGCAATATCACTTCTAAGGATCCCAAAGAGATCATAGAAGTGGGAAAAGGACTCATATGTACAAAAATATTTATAGCAGCTCTTTTTGTGGTGGCAAAGAACTGGAAATCAAGGGGATGCCCATCAACTGGAGAATGGCTAAACAAATTGCGGTATACGAATGTAATGGAATACTATTGTGCTATAAGAAATGAGGAGCAGACAGACTTCATAATAACCTAGAAAGACTTATATAAACTAATGCTGAGTGAGAACAGAACCAGGACAACTTTGTATACTATTACAGACACATTGTATGTCTGACGACTAACTTTGATAGACTGGGTTCGTCTCAGTAATGCAAGATTAAAAGACAACTCCAAAAGACTCATGATGGAAAGGGCTATTCACATCCAGAAAAAGAACTACAGTGTCTGAATGCAAATGGAAGCAAACTACTTGCTCTCTCTCTTTTTGTTTTGTTTCTTCTCTCTCACTGTTCACTCCACTGGTTATAATCCTTTACAACTTGACTAACGTTTAATATGAAGGTATCTGTAGATCCTATACTGCCACCAGGGAGGGGAGGGGGGCAGGGAATTTGAAACTCAAGGGATTGTGGAACTAAATGTTATGAACTAAAAGTAAATAAATAAAATTAAAAAAAAAAAACAATGACTAAGAACAAGTATCTTCCCTCAAAAAGCTTACAATCTGGTAGCAAAATCAGAGAAGTACATAAACAAACATGACACAGAGCAGAATGTTAAGTGACAGGAGAGAAGGATAAAGATGAAGAGAAAGTACTATATGGGGCGGGAGCAATAATGTCTAATTTAGGTGCAGAAGAGAAATCAAGAGAGGCTTCATCAAGAATGCAATAGTTGAGGTGGGCCTTTAAGAAAGGGAGGCTTTCAAAAGGCAGACATGTTGGTGGAGGGGTTTAAATGTAGTGGGAATAAGAGGTGGAAAAGCGCTGAGTGTGTTCACAGAACGGTGAATAAAAGAACTTTAGAGGAGGAGAGGGACACAGCCAAGCAGGATTTCATCCAGGAAGCATTCAGGAACCAGCTTTTAAAGATGTGAGCTGGGATGTGACATAAAGAAAACCACACTTCAGGACAATTCATCTTGTTCCATCAGACAGATGATGGGAGACTAGCAAACAAATCAGGAGATGATTCCAATAGCCCAGGCATAAAGGGCCCCAGTCCTGAACTCAGATACAGCAGGGGAACAGAAAAGGAAGGACAAGGAGAGTGTTAAGTGAGAATCTGAAAGATCCGGCAACTGATCACATGTGGAAGGTAAAAGGAAAAGAAATCAAAACTGTTTCTAGGGCCTTGGGTTTAGGTAATAAAGGATGGTGATTCCATGAGCAGAGAAAAATGCAGCTGCAATGATAGGTTTTTCATGAATTCTCTGTCTCTCTGAACTGCTCAATACGCAGCTACCTTTAAAGCTGAAACCTTAGTCCATCAAGGGATCAGCTACGTCAGCAAAACAGGTCAGAAAAAGAATATAAAAAGTTCCTACAGCATCAATGATTCACATCAAATATCTCTGTTGTGGTTTTTTATTCCCAGAAAGTCTTGGAAAAGAGCATTCCCAAAAGGAAAAAGCTAGAAATGAATGAGGGTAAAAAAAATTGTCCAAAATACATTATTTTTCTCATAGTTCAGAGTAACATATTCTAATGTTAATTGTGTGGTTTATTCTAAGCCACATAGTCTCATTTTTTCTATCTGAAATTAAGCAGCTAAAAAATCTAGAAATGTTATTTTACTTTTTTTTTTCTTCTTTCAGTCTTGGAATAACCATCCAGTGCTTTAATCTAAATAAATCTGTGATGTGAAAGTATGTCTTACCATCCTACTGACATTAGAATTCCTTTAATCAGATGCAAAACACATTAGACTGCCAAAGGAAGAACACCTCTGAATAGTTAATATCTAGAAAAGCACAAACCAGGCAACTTGGGGAATCTTCTAAGCTGCCCAAATGTAAGCCCAGGGCAGACAGGCTGAAAGCCAACTGCCAACTATCAGTCTTTTCTCCACTGTAGGAAAAGTCAGACCATTTCCAAGTTTACCTGAGTTTACTTATCGCCACAAGTCAGGTGTCTACAATTTATAAGGCATACATATTACCCTAATGGTCTGTCCCCTCCCCCTCTCAAAAGTTAGTCTGCCTTTGCAAAGGTAAAAGTGGAAATTTGTAAAAGTCAAAGAAATGGCCAGAAAAAAACATCCAAGGACCTGAACTGAATTGGGACTAAAATCATTTATTACACCAATAAAAAAAATTGGAAGAGAACTAGATCAGGTACTTTTCACAGCTATGTCTAAGGGGATAGTTCTTAATCAAACAAGAGTTAAAGGCAAACACAGAAGATATAATAATTTCAATTATAAGACGTTGAACAGCACTTAAAACAAAATCAATGAATTCAGTGTAAGAAGGAAGTCGATAATTAAGGAATAAAAATCCTTTGCATTTAATCTCAGATAAGGGCCTGATCTTAAAGATATAAGAAATTACCACACCTATATTGGAACAAGAAGTATTCCCCAATGGACAGTGGTTAAAGCAAACAATAATTCTCAAAAGAGCTGTGAACTACTAACAACCATAAGAAAGATTGCTGCAAACCACTAAGAAGAGAAACATAAACCAAAACAACTGGGTTTTACTTCACACCCAGCAAAGCATCAAGGACAATAAAAGGTACAAATAAATGTTTCAGGGATTGGGGAAAGATAGGCAAACTAAATTCTCTTGATGGAGTTAAGAATTAGTACAATCATTACAGAAAACAATTTGGAATTATGCTCAAGAAGTGAGTAAAATGGAGGTGGCTAGGTGGCACAGGGAATACAGCACCAGCCCCGGAATCAGGAGGACCTGAGTTCAAATCTAGCCTCAGACACTTGACACACTTACTAGCCATATGACTTTGGGCAAGTCACTTAACCCCAACTGCCCTGCAAAAAGAAAAAAAAGTGACTAAAATGTTCATTCCCTTTGAATATATATTATACATATGTGTGTATCTATATGTACACACACACACACATAAAAAAGTCCCCTTTACACCAAAATATTCATAAAAACATTTTTTGTGGTAGCAAAAAACTGGACACAAAGTAGGGGTGCACCAACTGGGGAATATATAAAGGAACAGAAGCCTCAAAATTCAAAGCAGCATAGGAAGTCTTACATGAACTGATTCAGAGTAAAAGAAGCAGAATAAGGAAAACAATAAAACTGTGACAACCATGCAAATAGAAAGAACAACAACCAAGGTCTTGAATGCTGGATTATGATAGCCAAGCTAATGTCTCAGAGAAAGCCAGTGCCTCCCCACTGCCTCGGCAGAGGGCTACTGAGACTGTAAAACCCTGTGGGCATCACTAGTCTCAGCCAACAGTTACTTTTGCTAAACTACTTTGTTTTTCCTTTTCCTTTTTGTCTTTATCTATTGTTACAAAGGACTGCTCAGTGGCAGAGTTGGGTGAGGAATATATTTGGAAATAAAGGTGATATAAGAACAAAAGCTACCCAAATCTCTGTAAATAATGAAAACAAGAGGTACAGCTAAGTGGCACAGTGAATAGAGCATTAGCCCTGTAGTCAGGAGGACCTGAGTTCAAATGTGACCTCAGAAATGTAACACTTACTAGCCACGTGACCTTGGACAAGTCACTTAACCCCAATTGCCCTGCCTTCCCTCTCCAAAAAGCCAAAAAACAAAAACAACAACAACAACAACAACAACAAAAACCCAGCTAACTTGGGAACAGGAAGGTTTTCCTAGGACCAGAGCTGGGGCTGGGAAGAGACTAGGACAATACCAGAAATGAGCTGCTGATCTTAATTATTTGCTGTGCCTCATCCTGCCTCTCCCCCAACACACACACACATACACAGAGCCATCCTCAAGTCCCTTTCCCTCTGGCTAAAGTTTCACCCCATGTACTCCAACCCACAGTGGTGCCTTTGCTCTGGCCCTCACCATCACCTCAGCAGACTGACATTAACCCCTCTGACCTCTCCATCAAAACAGTCATCCTACAACAGAAATGAAGCTGCTTATCAAGATGTTACAGAAGTCACCCCAGTCTTGACACTAATATGAACAATAAGCATAAAAACACAGGGGAACAATCCCAGAGCAGAAGCCTCAGTCTGAGCTACTGAAACTCAAGAGACTCAATTGTGGATTGACTTTGTGGTCTCTATGTCCACCACTGATGGGAATGTAGAAGGGAAGAAACAAAATCAGGGAAAAGTCCCTTTATCTATCTATCAGTGCTTCTGTGGACTAGCCAGGAACAGCTGATGACATCATGGTGGATGGTCCACTGAAGACTAATACTAAACCAGACAGATCTATATGTCCTACTTGTGCAGCATCAATGCTGCTGATTAAGCTTGGTGGTGTCAGTTGTTTCATTTTGGTCTTTGTATGCCAAGCTTCTAGTCCAGCACTTGGCACAAAAGACCAAGTTCATAACTAGCATGGATCACTTAAGCAACTTCTTTCAAGTCAATAGACAGAATGCCTAAATATTGGCTAGGATAGGAGAGACACACGGATACCCTTAGGTCTCAAGAGTAACCATGCAAAAATGTCTATTGCAGGGGGTCTGTACATTTCCTACCAAGGGTGAATGGCAGTAGTACTACCTTCAGAAATGTGGCTAATGTGCCATTCTGGAGGTAGTGTGTGCATGTGCTGGTGCCAAGTTCTAATCGTAGCTTTAATACAAACTGGAGAGGTGGCCTACCATCTAGAGACCTCAGTTTCTTATTCACAATAGCTGCATCCATCACTTTAGTGAGAATGTTTTCAGCACAAGTCACTGGGCTAACCTGGAGGACCTTTCCTACAATCCCAGGCTCACATCCATAGGCAGTCATTTAGTCAATTCTGTTCCCAGACCTCAGCACCCTAACTTGCTTTCTCATATCCATTCTCCTCCAGCTAAGAACAGAATGGTTTCATCACTGTTAACCTGCCATGGATGCTTGGCTTGGGTCTGAACAATAACTAGGCCACCTGCTGCTGGTGGTCGTGTCTCAGTACCACACAGGCCAGACTCCCTTCCTTCTCATACCTGAGTCATTCCCCTCACCCCCTCTTCTCTTATATTCAGAGCCTCAGAACCCTGATCTGGAAAATGGAGATATTATCTTCATAAAGGCAGGAGTCAGAATTGTGCTTTAAAGACTTGACTACCCCTAAGGCAATCAATCAATCAGTATTTATGAAGTGCCTACTATGTGCACTTCTAGGTACTAGGAGAAAAAAGAAGAAAACGATACCTACACTCTATTCTAAGTACTTAAACATCTGAACTGAGTCAAATGAAACAAATCCCCTGAGAATTGTAGGTATAAACAAAGGGTCTAGGTTTTCTTGAAAGAGTGGTGAAGAAAAAGCTAGGATAATAATGGGATTTCCCTCCATTCCCCTTCTCTCAGTATCGAGAAAACACGCAAAAAGGTGGGGCCAAAGGGAAAAAAATGCCGATACTTATCATACGCTTTAAGATTTACAAAACACTCCATTCACTGCTGAATCTACTTTTCACAAAAAAGTAAGACAGTTCTCCCATTTTTAACAGAGGGGGAGCCTGAGACCCAGAGGATTAAGTGACCTGCCAGTCACATGGTCTCCAAGGCAGGATTCTGACCCATTTCTCTCCTGACCACAAAGTAATCACTCTTCACGAAGCTTGCTTGTCTCTAAGGGTGGCCTGGAAACTCTTACAACTTTGTTCTTAGTGCTGTTCATCTAAAGACTCACCATCTCTCCACAAAGACCAATGATATTTTATACATCTGGGTTTTTTGCAACATGTAGAACCGTCAGAACTGTGAATGGACACTTAGATGGAGAGGGAATGTGGCAGCGTCCTGTCCCTAGCCCTACATTTCACAACCTTGAAGGGAACTTTAGGAAATCCCTAGTTTTTCCTTTACCAGTCCCTTGGAGAAAAAGCACAATGGTCACCATCCTGGGAAAGTGCCAGTTTAGCTCCCAGACTCCCCAATGTCACAGAATGGATAGAGAGAGAAGAAAAGTTACTATTGCTATGAGGAACAGGCAGGCTGGATAGCTGAATCTTAGATTAGATACCATTTCCCCCACCACCAGAAGCCACAGCACCACACCTCTCCTACAGCCTGCAGGTGTGAAAGCTTCACATTTCTAATCACTATGCAGCTACCGGGGACAAAGCAGCAGTGCCTGATGTTCCCATTTAGTTTATACATAAAGAAGAGCAGGATCTTCTTGTACAATGTTTACTACCATAATACAGGATGTTCTAAAACACAATTTCCGGCTTCAGCCAACCTCTCCAACCCCTTCTCCCCACTCCCGGAACCCATCCTTCCTGTCCTTCCCTCTCCCTCCCTGAACTACAATATATCCTCAGTCATATATGAAATGGCCCTGGTACATACCCATAATGGCTCCTCATCTCCATAATGTATATTCTATTTAAATTATGTATCACCAAGATCCCTTATAAATCAAATATTCCTTGTTGGCCTACTGACCTACCTCACTCTTCCAGTCAGATTTATCTGGACATGCTGTTTAAAATCTGGGTACTTGGATGCCAGATATGCAAAATCAGGAGGCTTATCCTTGTACCTGTTTCTTGCGTGCATTGATTTATTCAAGGCCATCCTAAAAGAATAAAACAGTAACTTTTAGTACAGGACAGAAAATACAAGTTACTACAATAGTCAATATTTAATCCTATTATATCTTTGACAATCAAATCAAAAATTAAAAATTTAAATTTAAAATATAAGTGTTGTATAAAATCTTGTATAAAAAGGAAAGGAACAGCTACCTTTTCTGGAGTGTCAATTTACGTGATAAGATTCAGTGCCTCTTATATTTCTCAGTGCTATGGTGAGATGCTGGTCATCTTCCTGGAATCAACTGATATGGTAGAGAACAAGTAGTTCGTTGTCTCAAGCAAGTGATCCTCAACTCTGGTTTCACTTATACCCCAGGATGTTTCCAATTGTCTCAAAGGGATGAAGAAATCTATATTAAGACAAAATAAAAATTACTGACTTTTTATTTCAAAGAGGGAAAAATATATATACAACCTGGAAGTCTCAGGAGAAAGTCATAAGTCAAAATTCCAAAAAGTTTTCTGTGAATCACTCACTAATCTAAGCACTAAGTGGAAGTGGATCCAAACATTGCTCCTGCCTCTATTCCAAGCCTAGGGTTGGTCAAGGAAATTTGAAAGTTGGTATTTTGTGAGCTCCCTTCCAAAAACTTAGAGAAGGGAAGGGAGCAAGCATTTATTAAGTGTCAATTGTATGTCAGACAATGTGCTTTATAAAAATTTATAAATATAATTATCTATAATAGAATGTTACAAATATTATTTGACTGGATCCTCAAAATAACCCTGAGAGAAAGATTCTATCATTATCTTCATTTTACAGTTGAGGAAAATGAGGCAGTAGATGTCTTGGGGCCAGATTTAAACCAAAGAACTAAAGGTTTCCCCTCAAATTTTTCCTTTTCAGCTTTTCATATCTCCAGCTGGGGAAAAGAAAGTTGTATAAGATACTTCCTCTCTTAAGGAAATTATAATTTTCTTGAGGAATTAAAAGATAATTACTACTGGGGCGGCTAGGTGGCGCAGTGAATAGAGCACCGGCC
The DNA here is from genome assembly GCA_028646575.1 of Pseudocheirus occidentalis. Taxonomy (NCBI): domain Eukaryota; kingdom Metazoa; phylum Chordata; class Mammalia; order Diprotodontia; family Pseudocheiridae; genus Pseudocheirus; species Pseudocheirus occidentalis. Next base: position 366,567,169 of record CM053593.1, read on the forward strand.
CTGGAGTCAGGAGTACCCGAGTTCAAATCCAGCCTCAGACACTTAACACAAAAAACTAGCCGTGTGACCTTGGGCAAGTTACTTAACCCCAACTGCCCTCCAAAACGCAAAAAAAAAAAAAAAAAAAAAAAAAAAAAAAAAAAAGATAATTACTACTAACAAGGTAAATATGTTTTTTCAAGATGGTTTCTCCCCCCACCCCCTTTACATCATTTTCATCCTTCAGCAATCTGCTATAGATAATCCTATCTGCAATAGTTCAAGTCCTTATAGTTGTGGCATTAAAATGATTTTTGTAAATACAGCACTTCTTTTTTAAACTGAAAACTGAAAGTGTTCTTGATCACGATCAAGTCCATGGGACAGAGATGGATAAAGCATTCAGAAACTAGACAGGGTTCTCCTACAAACACTGTGTAATTTCACCTCAGTCTGGGGAGGAGGGGGTGGGATTTCTCTCCCTCTCTGCTGTTCTCTGGACTAGAAACCTAAAGACTGTGCCTTAGGAGGCTGCACCCTCTTGTTCAATTTCAGTTCCATCCCCTCCCTCTCAAAGAGGGATGGATACCTCCTAGCCCAAAAGCTGCTCTGCTTAGTTCCAACCCCTGACAGGAAGGTTAGCTAATTGCCAACAGTATCTGATAGTCACCAAGAGCAGGAGTGTCAAACTCAGAAATGGGGAATACTAATCTGCAAGTAAATATCCCTGAAGGCCACATAATTCAGTTTTTAAATGAAATATTATCTATAAATATTTCCTAATTACATTTTAATGTGGCTTGTCTGCACTTGGGGATGGGGAGGGGACAAGGGGTAGAGTGAAGCACATGACAAAGAAAAAGAAAGACGGAAAAACAAAGAAAGGAGAATAGAAAAATACAAAATTCAACACAGAAGAGATGGTGTATAAACCCATTAAATACAGACATTGCTTGCAAGATAATGAGAAATCTAGGAAGATTTCTGCTAAGTAGACTATGCAACTGGATACATGAGAGATATTGTATAAAATTAAGTAAAAAAAGAAGGATTTTTTTTTAAAAGGGGAGAAAGACACTTAAGACTAATTACTACTAAAGCAAATAACAATTACATACCAAACTCTGGAGAGACAGGGATCCTAGATTAGGGATGTTATAGGTGGACTTTAAAAAAGGCATCCAGTGTTAACAGTGATTTAATATGACAGTCACTAAGTTATTAATATAAGTGGTCAGTGAGTGAGTAATGCAAAAAACACAAAATATTCTCCTCGTTGCTTTGCAGGCTAAGATACTAATGCTGCAAATAGCTCTAATTTCATCCACGTGGTTATTCTTTCCACTTCTGTAGATCACAACTTCTCAGTTAACTGGTAGACGGCGTTCATGGGTGTCATGCAAAGGAAAAAACTCATCACCCTGCAGCTGGGCAAGTCCTTAGAAGAGTCCATCTCCTGGGTCATCTTACCAAGCTTCTGCCTGGGTTTATGCTCTATCAACATAGCCTTCAAGAACCCAGGGTAACTTCCCCGCTACAACGAGAGAGTAGAGCAGGAACTTAGTAGAGGGAAGATGGTTATACACAGCTGCGGTGGTCAATAAGATTGACTATCCCAAAGAAGCATTTTCTTGTCCAACCACTATAAATTTTAATACACCCTTCCTAGGCCAATGCTGGTGCTAAAGTGACTTAAACAGCTCAAAAAAAGACCCTAAGACTGCCTTCACTTTGATTTCTACCAGTTGAGAACAGGCACCATCACTCTATATGTTGACATCCATCTCATCTTTCTAAGGTCAGACCAAATGTGACCTTCCCCATAAAATCTTCCCGACCTCCCCAACTCAGTGATGCCCTTTCCAAGCTCACATCTCAAAAAAAAAAAAAAAATGGCATCTGCATTGGTTTTTTCCTTATGTCAATTATTAGTGTGTACTGAGGGGCAGTACAGTGGATAAAGCTGGCCTTAGGTTCAGAGCCTGACTCTGACCTAGCTGTGAGACCCCTAGACAGGTTAACCTAGCAGTGCTCTTGGTTAACACTTTTTGGTCTCAGGACCCCTTCACACACTTAAATATTTCTGAAGATCTCAAAGAGCTTTTGCTGACCCAGTCTATGGTTGCTAGTATTTACCATACTAAAATTAAAATGCCTTAGTATTATTATGAAAAATGTTTCAATATCATCTCTTTAACCCCTGAAAAGGTCTCAGGAATCCCTAAAGATCCCTGGACCCTGCTTTAATAAGGACAGTTGCTCCAGGAAATTTTGTAATGCAGAGATGTTGATCTGAATTAGTAGTTCCCTCATCCAGAAGTTCCTTATAGCAATAGAATCACAGGCCCTCTCCCCTACTGTTTATATTATTTCTGTATGTGACATAAACCCTACTAGAATATAAACTCCAGAAAGACAGAGATCATGTCATCATTGCATGTTTCTCAGCGTCTACTATAGTGCTCTGCACATAGTGGGCATTTGATAAATGCTTAGTGAACTATTAAAAAGAACAACAGTAATTAGCAATATCGTGGCTTTTAAAAAATCCACATACAATAAAATAGGTGACATCTATTGTTAGGTACCTTAGAATTCACAATTTGTTCCCCTCACTCTCCAAGAGAACTTTTTTTAGGTTAATTTTGCAGCAAACATTTTCTTCTGCATTTATACATCCTGTCTCCCAAGTCCTTTTCACTTAAATGTAAATTCCAAAATGAAGACTGAAATTTAAAAAAAGCTTATTTAATCATTTTCTTGAAAGTAAGGCCTGGTGTCGCTATCTTAGGATGTAACAAATCTGTCAATTCTACACTTCCAAAGGGCTTTCTTGATAACAACGCACTGAGCTCACATGGCTCACCAAAGCGCTTCATCTGGGTATAAAGGCGGCTCTTTGGGGAAATGAGTCATTTACACGTTTCTCAGGAGGCTGAACCCGATTCTTCAACCAGTCATTCCATCCCCAGACACCGACCACATGAGCCAGGCAGGCCACCAGAAAAGGGCACCCAAAACGGCGGGGCACCTCTCGGAAGCACAGAACTGGACACAACCTTCTCTAGTTCCTGGCTCCATGCCCTCGTGTGAAAAGTGTGGAAACTGAGGCCCAGGAAGAGAAAGGGGCTTCGGAAACCAGGCTGCCTGCTCCTCGAGTCTAACCCAATGCTTTCCGTCCCGAGCGGGTTATCTTAATAAGACGCTTAAAAGCGTGCTTCAAGTGACCAACTTCGGGCATCTTTAAATTTTAGTCGACATCTTTTGCTTTGCCTCACCTTAATTTTTGAACATATGTATACTTTTCCCTCGCTGGATCCCTTATAAATCCCAGGAAAAAAAGCAATTTGACAAAACCAACACATCGACGGTGTCCGACATTAATACGATGTGGGAAGGCGGTGAGAGGCGCCTTCCAGGTCGCGCTCCTACCCCTGGGGAAACCGAGAGCTCTGGGGACTTGCCCAAGGTCACCGCGGGAACGCGAACGAGGGGCAGCATTTGAATCCGGTGCCTCGGCCAGCCTTGCCTCGTTCCTCCGGCCTCTCTCTCGGGCCCCGACCATCAGCCTCGCCGCCTTCCCCTCGCCCACCATCTCCTCCGGCTAGTTCCGGGGCCAGACTCTCATCATCTCCCCGGGCTCTGCGCCCCGCTCCGGGGCCCGTCCGGCCGCCTCAGGCCGGGGACCCTCCCGCAGCCTCCCCGGCCGGGCCTCTACCCCGCAGACCCCTGAGGGATCGCTTCGGAGCGTTGGCGGCGGGACGGCGCTCGGCCCGCTCATCCCCGGGCTCCAGCTATAACCTACCCCGGTCACTCGCTCCAAGACGCCGCCGCCGCCTCTTCGGACGCCCGCCAGCCTTAGTAACAAACGCAAACGCGACGCGACCAGCGCGCCGCCATCTTGTGCCGCGGGATGAGTGGCCATGCCGCTCTCGCGAGCTTTGGTGGCCCCGACCCGAAGGGCAGAGTAAGCAGTTCTCGCGAGAGCTAAGGCCTACCGAGCCCGGGAAGGAGAGAGGGAAAAACGAAGTGTTCCCAGGGCCCACTAGGGGGCACTAGAGGGGAAGCACGTGGCGGACTGAGGAAACTGAGCCTGGCTACCGTCAGCGATTTTGTGTAGTTACCACCTAGGCTTGGATTGTCAGGCTTCCCTGCCCCCAGGAGCTAAAGAAAGGTTGTGAAATGGAGTTCGATCTAATCAGGAAGCGTTTATTAAGCACCTGCTGTGTTCTGGGTCCTGTTCCTGTCCCCTAGCCCTCCATTCTGGAATCTAGGAATGCCAAGGCAAAAAACGAAGTCCATCTGGCCCTCAAGGAGCTTAAGTTCAACTGGGGGAGACAATACACAGGCAGATGGGGGCGGGACCACACCTGTGACTTCATAGGTGCAGCATGGGAAACTCCCTCCACTCGCTGGTCTTTGCAACTTAAGAGTACTAGGAGGATAGGTCAGTTCCTATTTGCCAGTGCTTACCAGGGTCACCCAACCAGTAACTGTCTGAGGCCAGATTTGAACTCAGGAAGATGATGCTTTAATACACAAAAAACTAGCCTTGTGACTTTGGGCAAGTCACTTAACCCCAATTGCCCTACCTTTCCCCTCCAAAAAGAAAAAAAAAAAAGATGCAACCTGTGCCACCCTGAGCAAGTCATTTATCCTCTGTTTCCTTTTCTGTAAAATGGGAAGGATAATATCACCTATTTCCCAGCATGATTGGGAGGATAAAATGAGATATTTGTGAAGCACTTTACAAACTATAAAATACTATATGAATGCTAGCTATTAGTATTATTATTATTATTATTATTACTAGACTGCAAATGATTGACTGGCAATGTGGGAGTCATTTTAAATCAGTTAATTACATGTACTCCTTCACTAACAGTAAAGTAAAACTCAGAATCAGTACCAAATTAGAAGAATAAACATATAAAGACAGGTTGCACAATTGAGGCAACTCCAACATGATCTAGTTATTAACATCAAAAATTAGGAAATGGATAAAAGAGCAGACATTGATCTAGACCATTTCTTAAGTATGAAAATCAGTCACTATGACAAAGAAACCAAACATAGAAACAGCCTCAGGTGATGTCCTTCCCAGCTGGAGAGACATGGCAACCAAAAATCAACACCTGTTTAGAATATAAATTAATTTGTAATTTGAAAGGTGGTGAAAGATTAAGAACAATTTCACCTCATTAAACAAGAGGAGAAATAGTAGAGGGAAAAACAAGCTTACAGAATATTTGTTCAGAAACCCAGCTAAGCCAGGTCATTCATCTCTGCCCCCTGACTTTCCTGATTTCCTTCAAGTCCCAGGAAAAATCTTCCCTTCTATGGGGGAGCCTCTGAATTCTACCCCCTCTTAGTTGCAGTGTATATTGGCTGTTGATTTCCAATTTATCCTGTATGCAGCTTGTTTCTATATAGTTTTTTTACATGTTGTCTCCCCTATTAGACTAGAAGCTCCTCAATAACACAAATGTCATTTGCCTTTCCAGTGCTTAGCACAGTGCCTAGCACTTAATAAAGGTTTATTGACTGACTAAGGTTATTTAAGAATGAAACTGAAAGGAGGACAAAAACTATCAATAAAAATGAAAACCATTGATAAAAATTTTTTATAAACTCTTTATCCATGGGTGACTAGGTGGCAAATGAATAGAGCACCCACCCTGGAATCAGGAGGACCTGAGTTCAAATCCAGCCTCAAACACTTGACACACTTAGTAGCTGTGTGACCTTGTGCAAGTCACTTAACCCCAATTGCCCTGTCCTCTCCCTTCCAAAAAAAAAAAAAGTAAAAAGCAAAACAAAACAAAACAAAAAAAACCTCTTTATCCATAATAATGGAGCTCTAACAACAAAAGTCCTGGTGGACTGCACAAGGATGTAGAAATGGTACTAAAGAAAGCAAAGATGGGAAGAGTGTGTAAATACACCAAACACACACACACACACACACACACACACACACACACATACATATGGAGGAAGTCTACACTGGAGTCAAGATATTTGGAATAGGGAAAGATAAATAAACCTTGGAATAAATCATAAATTTCATTAACAAAAAAAAGATACCAAGAAAATATTGTTAGTTACAAAACCTCATGTCTATTCTCTCGATATTGAACCTTTCCAATAATATATGCACATGAATCCTTGATGAAGGACTCAGAAGGGAACGAACAGTTTCCCACAAATTATATATTTTCTAGTTGAGCCATAACCTCTGTACAGTCTCAAAACTATCTGTCAATAAGCATGTTATTAAACACTCATTATTAATTTAAGCATTTCTTTATTAAAATTGATTGAAAATTCAAAATCATATAAGATTCTTTGGCAGATATAACAGAGATGACTTTGTATGACTACCTAATAATGATACATATCCAGCAAGGCATAAAACAGGCAGATAGATGCTTGCCACTACCATTGAGAATGTCCAGCATAGAGTTTCAAAGTAAGGACAATCAAGGGTTCTTCATCTGTTTTGTGTTATGATCCCCTTTGGCCATCTGATGAAGCTATGAGCCCCTTCTTAGAATAATGTTTTTAAATGAATAAATTAAAATACTTAGGATTGCACAGGAAACTAATGATATTGAAAGAGTTAACAATATGTGCATATGTGTGTATGTATATATTGTATATGTGTGTATGTATATATGTATGTATGTGTATATGTGTATATGTATACATACATACATGTACTGTCAACCTGAAAGTTTGGTTAAAGGAGCCAAACGGTCTAGATGATCTATAAATTCATATTGTTCATGCCTTTAAAGCCCGGCAAACACATACATGTGTGGTGCCATATAAAATCTGAGTGCCTAAACAAAAGAATGAGAAGGCTTAAATACATCTTAGAACCATCCTAATTCACAGTGGCTGTGTCACTCAAATTAATGATCTTGATAAATGTTTAATCATATTTAGAGAAAAGGAATTTCCTTAATTGAATAGGTGATAAATACAATAAAATAAGAGAATTGGCAAAGTGTCAATTGAAATTATGACCCAGGATATCTGTGTTTTCTTAATCATTAACATGCCATAATATAGTATATGTCCAAAAAATATTAAGATAAGAAAAAGTCCCATTACTCAAGGCAGTATCCCGGTTTAAGGGTCTTATCCTTAATGGCCATAAAGTCAGCCCATCTGGCTTTGTTCACATAGGAAATCAGATAACAAAGAGATTGTTAAGTTCAGGCTCCTTTGTTGATTAGTTCAGGATCTAGCCCTTATTAGGGTTACTAAATTGATATTAAATTATTTCATATATATAAAAATTATATTTATATAGATATATATAGAGACCAGAGATTAAGAACCTCTGTTGTAGAGAATGCAGTCTCACAGATGTTCCTGCTTATGAATAACATTGTATTAACTGTATCAAGCTCTAGAACACCAAAGTGCTTCCTAAATGAAGTCCATGAAAACTCAGAGAGTTCAGTCTAACTATCCACACAGGAAAAACTAAGTGGATGAAGAATGTCCATGTCTAGATTATGATATGCAGCTGGACAGACAACTTATAAAACTGGTCCTTCAGTGCATATGCCTTGGACAGATAGTGTGGGTGGACCATGACCTAGACCAGAACTGAGTAGAAGAAAAAGAGTAGGCTACATTGCCTTTGAGAAATTGTACAGAACTTTTAATGAACTCAAGTTTCTTATTGAAACAAAGATCCCTCTTTTTTTAACATTGACATGGCTGGGAGTCATAAAATACCACAATCTCCAAAGAATGAAAGCTGAAGGTCATACAAAAACATGTGTAGACATGAGTATACCACAACAGCAATAATCAACCTTTCCCTTTCCTGTCTTTTACATTTACATTTTATTTTTGTTCTTAATTCCCCATTCTCTGCCTCTCTCCACTTTCTCCCCCACCCATTGAGAAGACAAGAAGTATGAAGTCCATTATACCTATGCAGTCATGCAAAACATATTTCCACAGTAGCCATGTTTTTTTTTAAAGCAAGAAAAATAAAGAAAAAAGTATGCTACAATCTACATTCTGAGTCTATCACTTCTTTATCATGAGATGAATACATATAGTATTTTATATCATGACTCCTTTGAAGTTATGGTGAATCGTACAGAGAATATGGCAGTCAACTTCCCACAGATCAGCTGAACCTGAGCCAAAAGTCTTCAGAACTAGCCTAGAGAACCTCACCTATCCCCTCCTGCCTGAGAGAGAAATTCAAATAACTGACATGTCAGTTTTTCACAAAGCACTGGAAAACAAAGTGGGTGTTAATTGGGTAAAGGCTGAAAAAAACTGGGGTACACCCAGGGATGTAATGGAACAGAATTTTTGCCATTAGAAATTATGAAAGAGGGGAATCAGAAAAACTTGGCAAGATTTGCATGAACTGATGAAGAGTAAAATGAACAGAACTAGGAGAAAAATCCATACAATTATTAAAATATTGTATAAGAGGTAGAGTTGGTCCCTGATTTCTACCCCCTCCCCAAAATATAGTCATAGATAAGTTGTTAGTGTGTTAACAAGGTGTGAATACCTTGTTATCCCTTTAAAAATATAAACTTTTTTCTTTGATTGAATCGAAAGGGCAATGCCATTGCTAGGGTGGAAAACTAACCACACCCCTGGAGACCTTTAAATAGCCAAGCCTAAAAGCAGTAGATAACACTTCCACTTTAGTTCAAAGAGGCTAAGCCAGGCATAGCCTTGTGAAGCAGGCCCCTATGGAGGGATCCTTCTCTTCTCCTAGAACTATTCCACCATTCGGAAACATTGCATCCACCAAGGAACAGAAATGCACACTTTCAAGACAGGCATAGTGAAAGAAAGAGAAAAAATGTGTACAGTAGCTTCAAGGAGGAAGACCTCAGGAAGCAAAAAAAGAAAGCCTACTATGTAGTCAGGGTGGAGCTGCAGAGAGAGGAGACCCAGAAAGCCCAGCGGAGCAGCCTGTCTAACAAAGACTCTGGGCCTGGCAGGGGGTTTCTGAGGACTGCATGAGGACAGAATGGACATCCAGGCTCTGAAATCTGGGCCAGAGGCATGAGGTAAATGGGCCGGCCAGACGCATTTCCTTCACACATTCCACACTATCATTGTACTCTAATTTTGTAACCGTTCTTTCCACAGATGTTGGGTATATTTGTGCAAGAGTGTGCCCCAGATCCACGGGGTAGAATATTTCATAGCTACTGTTTTACTGTACTATCCAAGTATTCATCTTTTTCTTTAAGGTAATTGGGTCTACTAGCTAACTAGTAAGGAAAGGAAACTGGTTGGGCCTCTGATGCTACAATTTTGGAATAGAGGTCCCCAGGGCGCCCTTAGCGCCTGGGAGTAGTCACTGCCATCTGAGGGGGCCAACCCAGAAATTTAAGTACAAGTTGGGGAAGTTGTTTGGGGGGGGGGATTCCTGCTACAATTCTGTTGTTGTCCAGTTATGTTGGACTCAGGACCCCATTTGGGGTTGTGTTAGGAAAGACACTGAAGTAGTTTGCCATTTTCTTCTCAGCTCTATTTGTAAATGAAGAAACTGAGGCACATAGGATTCAGTGACTTGCCCAGGGTCACACAATGTCTGAGGCTAGATTTGAACTCAGGTCTTCCTGACTTCAGGCTCGGCACTCTAAGCACTGTGCCACCTAGCTGCTACAATTATAAAGGAAAACAACTTCAAAAGCTTTAAGAACTCTGATCAGTGTAATGACTAATCATGAAATTAAAAGGCTAATGATGAAGCATACTTCTTACCTCTCAGCCAAGGCCTGATGGGCTTGATGGTGTTGAATGACACACATTTTCAGACATAACAATTGTATGAAATTGTTTTGATTGACTTATTTGTTACAAGGGAGGGAAGAGTTGCAGAGGAAATAAAGGTAGTAAGAAAGGCAAAATAAAATTTAAAAAGAGAGCTAATGAAACATTTTAAAATACACAAAAGAGAGCAGAGATGGAGAAAGTGACCGACACGAGAAAAGCAGTGTTGTTACTACTATGAAAATTTTTATATTTTTTAAAAATCCCATATCTGTACATAAGAGAGAAGTGCATTTTCATATACAATCCTCTTTCCTGTTCTTCTTTGTATATGGAAACGTTTGTGTTTATTGATATTTATCCAGTTCAGAATTAAAATAACAATATTTGGAAAAATGAAAAAAAAATCCTACTTGGGTTCTGGGGTACAGCTCCTTTTACTTCTTGGTAAGGTGTAACAGTCTACTGCCCTATGGCTAATGAACACTCTTCCTTTCAGAATCCCAGTGATTCAAAGTCAAAGGCTGCTTAGGCAAACATTCCCTTCCCCTTAAGACTTCCTGCTACCTCATTCCTGTCAGTCAAATAAGATAATATCTGCAAAGCCCTTAATACCATGCCAAGCAGAGAGTAGGCACTTAAAAAACCCCAAAATGCTTATTCCCTCCCTTTCCCCTGTCCATTTAATCTCCACCCAAATCCACATTCTGTGGTGCCTTCTGGAACTGCATTCTCTTGCTACAAACTACCCTTGAAATCTGACCTCTTCCTCTCCTGTTCCTTTCATCTTGCAATGACAGAAACTTGGCTTCCCTCAAAGATACCTACATGTCTTGTTCACCCTCTCCAGTACTGGATGTACCTTTTCTGTACCTTGCCCCATACTTCTCCTTTCTTCATCCCATCACTAATGCATACTGGACCAAGAAGGACAGCCAATACCCTCTTTGCTCTTCACGGAAACCTACGTAGCCTCACCCAGCCATCATCAACCAGGAACCTCTCCTCTGAGGCTCAGTCCCTCCAGGTGGAGAGGCAGGTAGGTGGCCAAGTAGACAGAACACTAGCCCAGGAGTCCAAAAGACGTCAGTTCAAATCTATATAACTGGGCAAGTCACTTAATCATTGTCCCCCTCAGTCCCCAGCCATCATCTGTAATATAGAATAATGACAGCGCCTACTTTCACAGGATTGTTAAGAGGTAATATCTGGAGAATACATTGCAAATCTTAAAGCATTATATGAATGACAGCTATTATATATCAACCAGCCTTTCATGAACATGGTAGCAGTCCGTCCTTGGTACCATCTTCCGGTTTACTATCTGGTTCAGTCTTTCCACTTCAACCTCTGCCTTAAATCTGGGAACTTCAATACACAATCTATGTTCCTCCTAATACTCTTCTCAATTCATCAACTTCTTAAACTCCCGAATACCTTTACTTTGCCTCAGCCCTAAAGAGGAATGGTCAAACCCTGGTTCTTAGCATCACCCATAAGTTCTACCTCCTCAGTCCAGAGCTCTGGATACCCCGATCTGACCACAACTTCCTAGCCTCACTTATTTCCCTGCACCCAACCCCTTCTGTATCTCTTCTCCATCCTCAGTGGCTCTTCTAATCACTCCCCTCTACTACTTCTTTCATGGTCTGTTCTGGCTTCGTTTTTCATCCTTTACAATCAGACTGGCTTTACACTGTATTCTATCTTCAAATTGCTTTCACTTCTTGTCCTAACCATGGTTTATCACTTCCCTGCCCCCAGCCTTGGGTTGCCCCCACATCTGCCTTCTTTCTCTGCTTCCAAACGCCTGCTACTGAACATTCACTAACACTCATGTGAAGAAGTCATACATGCAGTGATTCACTAAAAGGAAAAAAGTTATCTCCACTCATTTGGGTCCTCACTGGGGTCTGACAATTCTATATTCTTCCCCCAGGGGCTCTGTACCATGTTCCCCACAAGCATTCGTTCTGACTCTCCTCAAGCCCCCACTACCATTTCCTCTGCTTTCCCTTGTAGCAGGGGACTTTGCCTCAGAAGAAAGTTGGGGCCATTCAGTACGAGTTCCCTTCCCCACAAATCTGCATCTTAAATCTTGCCAACATCATTTGCTATTCTCTCCTCCTCTGCTTCGGGCTTGGAGGAAGAAGTGGTCTTGCAAGGCCAACTCTTCTCATGCCATTGATCCCACCTCTCCTATTTTCTCTAGTTATCTGTCCCTCAACCATCCTTTTCTGTCATTTTCAACCTTTCTTAGACCACTTTTTCCTTCCCAACTGCATACAAACTTGTCTAGATCTCCCCATCCTTAAAAAAAATCTTCTCTTGACCCTCTTACCCTTCAAGCTATAGCAAAATATAGCAAAATTCAATCTCTTCCTTTTGTAATTTGTTTTTCTTAACAAGCAGTTGGCCTCTCTCCTACCTCTTCTCTCCCAAAACTGGGAAAAGAAGAAAGAAAAACAAAACCTCTGTAACCAATATTCATAGCTAAGCAAACTATGTCCCCATATCGACCATGTCCATAAGTGTGTGTCTCACTCTGCAGACCTAATCCATCATCCCTGTCAGGAGATGGGCAGCACTCGAAATCATTGGTCCTCGGGACTTATGGTTGATCACTGTATTAATCAGAGTTATTAAATCTTTCAAAATAGTTTGTTTTCACAATGTTGTTCTTTGTGGTACAGATTGTCCTCCTAGTTCTTCACTCTACAACAGAGCAAAGTGGGGTTTAAGTGACATCTGCTCCTCCCCCCACCCCATATATTGATTACCACTTCTCACCTCCTCCCCCATTAGACCTGTGAAAAGACTATACTAAATTTCAGGTAAGACAGGAAGGAGAATTTTTTAACTGCCCCTAAAGTCAAAGGCAGCTAGATGGTACAATGAATGGGGCTCAAGTGCTGAGCCTGGAGTCAGGAAGATCTGAGTTCAAAATTTACCATCCATCAGACACTTCCTAGCTGTGTGACCCTGAACAAGTCATTGGACCCTATCTGCCTCGGTTTCCCCACCTGTCAAATGAGCTGGAGAAGGAAATAGCAAACCACTCCAGTATCTTTGCCAAAGAAAATCCTAATGGAGTTGCAAACAGTTGGACGTGACTGAACAACCAATATCTCCTGCCTCATATGTCCTTAAGCTAGTAAGCATTTATTAAACACTTACTGTGTTTAATGTTTAATGTTCCAGGCTGTGTGCTGAGCACTGAGAATATAAATATGAGCAGTATATACATAAAGCAGCAAACAGAAAACCCCAAACAGACGGATGGAAAGTAGTCTTAGAAGGAACGACATTAGCAGCCCTGGGTACCAGGAAAGGCCACCTGCGTGAGGTGGCATTAGAGCTGCTGTAAAGGAAACCAGGCATATATATATTGTTTAAGTATCTGTTAGATAACGGGAAATGAACATTCACCCAGGAAAAGACTGGGACAGCCCCCCTGGACTCAGTTCATCCTGCCACATTTGGGGCCCAGATCCTCACCAGTCCTGCGGAAGGGACATTGGGAGGTGGAGTCCAGGGGTGGCAGAGGCAGGCTGCCCCTTCTCCCCTGCTTGGTCCAATTCTGCACGGATTGTCTCTCCAAGCCCCTCTTCCCCCACCCCACCCCCCAGCCCCTTTGCTCCCATTCAAGTTCTGGTACAAAGTTTTTCAAACCTGATTTCTACTCCAGCTGTCCTGCTGAGATGAGGAGTGTGGAAGTGGGAGAGTGGAGGGCGGGGAGGGAGATCCAATGCTTCCTGAGAGCTTAGGTCACATGGAAAAAATAAGAAATGCCTCCCTGGACTAGCCAATGCAGCCAGCCTAGGGTTCTGTTTAGAGCAGGGACTCCAAGGACCAAAACGGTCCCCTCTGATCTTTAGTCTCCAAAGGGTTGAGGAGACGGACACCTTTTTCTGGTACCACTTATTTTTATTTTTAATACCCTCTCTCTCCCCTCCCCTACATCGTTGTTAGAAATGAAATCTCTCCACCTCCCCCAACAAATTTACTGACATGTTTTCCTTCCTTTATACTCCTGAGAGACTGGCCCCAGAGCCCTTCATTTGGAGGCAGCAAAGGAGAGGTTCTGCTTGTACTATTCGAAGTCAGATGACTTGGATTCCAGGTTGGATGCTGATATAGACTAGCTGATGTCACCTAACCACTCTGGGTTCCAATTTCCTAATCTAGAAAATGCTGATTTGTCTTTGCCTTTCCTGTCTCAGTAAAAGAGCATTAAATGCTCTTTCCATAATAGGCATAGATATGGATGGATGTTTAGAGAATGGGATTTAAAGGTCTTTATTTAACTACAAACATTTCAATAAATTAGCAGGCTGTTGTGAACTGTGGGGGTTTTTTTTGTCTTTGTTGTTCTTTGTTTTAAGAGATGGTTCTCTGGGTGGGAGAGCAGGAAGGGATTCCATATTAGGAAACCAGAGTGATATAAATATAAAAGTCATAAATTTAAAAAAAAAGTAGACTGTTAGTGTTCTGGAAAAAACACACGTCAGATGGCAGGTGTTACAATTCTCATCACTTCACTTCTTTGTGTGACCTTGGGTAAATCACTGAAAGCAAAGTTAAACTCAAGGTAGGAAGCAGGGACTTTGTTTTGTAGGGGCAGACAAGAGATTAGGGGGAGGAGGGTGGGGTGGAGACTTGGAGCTGGGGAGATCTGGGGTCAGATTCTGCCTCTGACCCTTATTACTTGCATGACCTTGAGCAAGCACCTTAACCTCTCAGCCTCAGTTTCTTCATCTATAAAATGAAGGGGTTGTTCTAGATGGCTTTTAAATGGTCTCTTTTAAAGCTGGAAATCTTGGGGTTGTTGAGGTAGGTGGTACAGTGGATGAAGCGTAGGGTCTGAAGTAAGAAACACATCTCAGATACTCACTAGCTATGTGACCCTGGGTAAGTCACTTGACCCTGTTTGCCTCAGTTTCCTCCACTGCAAAGTTCTGAGTTCAAATTCGCCATCAGACACTTTCTAGCTGTGGGACCCTGAACAAGCCACTGAACCCTGTTTGCCTCAGTTTCCTCACCTGTCAAATTAGCTGAAGGAAATGGTCAACCACTCTGGTATCTTTGCCAAGACCCCAAATGGGGTCACAAGGAGACTGGCCAACAGCTACAACTGAGATTGCTGGGAATGTCAGGTCACTGGTGGCTGGGATAAGAGAGGAAAGTAAAGGGACAGGGTGTTCCCTCTTCCCCATCCTCAGGTACGGTCAAGTTCTTTACCCTAGATCCACCTGCCTCTTTTCCCACCCCCCACGGAAGCCACAGGGTGGGCCCTCTGGGGAATTATGGTGCCAATCATCCTGCCAAGATTTCTAGCTCTGATCTCCACTTAAGCTTCGTGAGCTCGGGCTTCCTCATAAAACGCCTAGATTGGTTGGACCCAGCTGCCTTTGCTTCTATCCTAAGGCCTCTGATCCCCATTATGTGCGAGGCACTGCGTCAGCAGCAGCTTTGGGAAAACTGCAGAGTATTGAAGAAAAGTCCCGAATAGTGACGTTTTTGACTAGGAAGAGAAGGTAGTCCACGGCGGTCCAAAGCCTAGCTTTCCCCTGTTCCCTTCCTCCTAGCCCTTGTCCTCGGGGTCTTCCCCAGGCCCGTGCCCCGCCTGCCAGGTTCAGTCTCGGGTCGTGACCCAGCCTGCCAGGTCCACTCTCAGGTCCGTGCTTCTGATTGCCAGAGTCCATTCCTCTAGCTGTGTCCCGCCGCAGCCACGGCAAGGGATCCCCGCCCCAGGGATGCAGGAAGGAGCGGTTGGTTCTAAGGGGTGGGTCGTGTGGACACCCATCAGGCTTGGGTCACCGGCAGCTTACACTCCCCCTCCCAGTAGACCCACCAAGAAACTCCAGCTGCCCAGGGCACACAGATCCATCTTGGAGACGACCGACCAAAACGCAGGAGAGCTGGAACCCGGCCCAGCCGGGCTGGAGGCTGGAAAAAAGAGGCCAGCGAAGGCTGACGCAGCGGGGAAGCGGGGACGGTAGCCCAAGATTGGGGAGCAGGAGGGGGAGGGCAGGCTCGGGTCTCGGCGTTTGTGGGAATGTGGACTTCGCGTGAGGCCACGTGGGCGCTGGACAGAACCACCACCCTCCCCCCCTGCTGGCAGGACCCCTCTTTTTCTGGGAGCCCAAGCCCACTTGAGAAGACTGGGGACGAGGCACTGGGAAAGAGGGAGCAGGAGGTAAACCCGGCCTCCACCCCCAGACCGCGGCGTAGGAACCCTCGGACTGCCCACATTCCGCAGAGGACGATCACCCGCAGAGAAGGCTGGGCGGGGACTGGCGGAGGGCTGCAGAGGGGCGGGGCGGGTGATGCAAGAGCTGCGGCTGTCTCAGCTGGCCAGGACTGAGCTCCTAGTAAGGACCCGGTCAGGAACAGGGACGTAGGGAGGAGCGAGGGAGTGCGGGAGGAGGAGGAGCAGGGAACTGGGGGAAGGGGAGGAGCAGGGACTGGGCACAGGCTGGAGTGGGGGGGAGGGGGAGGAGGAGCCGAGACTAGAAAAGCTAGATGTACCTTTCAACTATTGTTATAGCAGGGTGTGCACAGTCTCCACCCCAGGCCTTTTCCTCTAGTGGCATAGTGATGGAGAGGATGAGGATCTTGAGGGAAAGCTCACTGGATCTGGTAGTAGATCCTCCAATCCCAGATCCAGAGTTGGAAGGAACCTCAGAGGACCCTTGTTTCAAATCCCAGCTCTGTCCTGTGACCTTGGGAAAGTCACATTCCTTCTCAGGGCTTGATTTCCCATTAAGAATAATAATGTATAATGATAGACATTTTCTATCATTTTCTATACATTTTCTTGTTTACAACAAACCTGTGAGGTAGTTGCTGCTGGTTCTTTGCTCCACAGGCTCAGAGGAGTTGCCTTGCCCTTGGCCATCCAGGGCTGTGTCTTTCACAGGACTTTCGGCCTTGAGATGCACCCCGCCTTCTCTCCAATAGGCCCCCTATGTTGGGGGTTGAAAGCAGCCAAGGTCCTTGGTCCCAGATCCAGGTTTATCCTCAGTCTTACCTTTCTTTGTCTAAGTACCAAGCCCTTTGTGCTGCTGTCCTTTAGGAGTGTCTGGCTGTGACCTCAGAATCCCCACCTCAGGGATGCAGGAAGGAGGGGTTGGCTCTAAGGGGTGGGTCGTGTGGGCCACATCACCTGATGGTGACCCATCAGACTCAGGTCACAGGCTTGGCCTCCAGGAAAAAGAGGACTCCTGCCTATAGAGAGGGAAGTTTGTGGTTCTGTCCACCTGTCCATGCTGCTTCCTTTAATCCTGACAGAAATATAGGAAATGCAAATGTTATTATCCACACTGTATCTTGAGGAGACTGAAGTCCAGAGAGTTTGAGATTACATATGAAGGAGCAGATTTGAGACAAGAACTAAGATCTTCTGACCTTAGGCAGAAGCACTCTCTTTTTTTTTACCGCCTACACTCAGGACCATAGATTTAGAGCTGGAAGGAGCTAATTCCTTCATTTTACAGAGGAAAAAACCGAGGCCTTTGAGGTTAAGTGACTTGTCCAAAGCCACTCACCTAGTAAGTGACAGGTGGGATTTTGATTTCAGAACTTCTGACTCCAAATCCAAAGGTTTTTCCGCAAGGAATTCCAGAATGTCGCAGACGGTGGAACCAGGAGCAATGGGTTGAAGCCAATAGCAGGATTCTTTCTGACTGTGTGTAAGAAAACTTGCTGACAGAGCTCCCTGAAATGGAATGGGCTGCCACAAGATGACCCAGGATTCATCATTGTTGTTGTTCAGTCACTTCTGACTCTTTGTGATGCCACAGTATGGCAGGACTTTCTATCCTCCATTATCACCCAGAGATTGTCCCAAGTTTACATTCATTGTTTCCATGGCACTATCTATCCATCTCATCCTCTGCCATGCCCTTTTCCTTTTGCCTTCAATCTTTCTCAACATCAAGGTCTTTTCCAATGAGTCCTGTCTTCTCATTAGGTAGCCAAAGTATTTAAGCTTCAGCTTCAGTATTTGACCTTCCAGGGAATAGCCTGAATTAATTTCTTTAAGTTTTAACTGTTTTGATCTCCTTCCTGTTCAAGGCACTCTCAAAAGTCTTCTCTAGCACCACAATTCAAAAGCAGTGCTCAGCTTTCCTTATAGTACAACTCTCACAGGTATACATTGCTACTAGAAAACCGTAGCTTTGACTATACAGACCTTTGTCAGGAAGGTGATTTCTCTACTTTTAGTATGCTGTCCAGATTTGCCATAGCTCTCCTACCAAGGAGCAAGTGTCTTCTAATTTCATGGCTGCATTCGCCATCTGCAGTGATCTTTGAGCCCAAAAATATAAAATCTGACACTGCTTCCATTTCTTCTCCCTCTATTTGCCAGGAAGTGATGGCACCAGTTGCCAAGATCTTAGTTTTTTTGATGTTAAGTTTCAAACCAGCTTTTACATTCTCTTCTTTTACCTTCAGTAAAAGAGTTCTTAATTCCTCTTGACGTTCTCCCAACAGAATGGTATCATCTATATATCTGAGATTGTTGATATTTCTCCTGGCAGTCTTAATTCAGGCTGGCATTTTGCATGATGTACTTGTATATAAGTTAAATAAATAAGGTGATAACACACAGCCTTGTCATACTCCTTTTACAGTCTTAATTCATGTTTGGTTCTAACTGTTGCTTCTTGACCCACATATAAGTTCCTTAAGAGACAAGTAAGATGATCTGGCACTCCCATCTCTTCGAGAACTTGCCACATTTTGTTGTGATCCAGTCAAAGGCTTTAGTGTAGTCAATGAAGCAGAAGTAGATGTTTTTCTGCAGCTCCTTTGCTTTTTCCACAATCCAGCAAATGTTGGCAATTTGGTCTCTGGTTCTTCTGCTTCTTCAAAAACAAGCTTGTTCTTCTGGTAATTCTTGGTTCACATATTACTGAAACCTAGCTTGCAGAATCTTAAGCATAACCTTGCCGCCATGTGAAATGAATGCAATTTGAACATTGCCTTTTGGCATTGCCTTTCTTTAGGATTGGAACATAAACGGATCTTTTCCAATCCAGTGTCCACTGCTGATTTGCTGGCATGTCAAGCACAGCACTTTAACACCATCATCTTTTAGGATTCCATTATCTCCATCCGTCTCATTGTTAGCAATGCTTCCTAACGCCCACTTGACTTCATTCTCTAAGATATATGGCTCTAGATCAGTAACCACACCATCATAGTATCAATGATGTTAAGCTCTTTCTTGTATAGTTGCCCTGTTTATTATTGCCACCTCTTCCTGTTGGGTTGGGGTTTTTTTTTTTTGGCTTTTTGAAGGGGGGAAGTCAAGGCACTTGGAGTTAAGCGACTTGCCCATGGCTAGTAAATATTAAGTTTCTGAGATCAGATTTGAACTAATGTCCTCCTTACTCTAGGGTCAGTGCTCTATTCAGCGCACCACCTAGCTGCCCCTTGCCACCTCTTCTTAACTCTGCTTCTCTTAAGTTACAACCATTTTTGTATTTTATCATATGCATTTTTGCACGAAACCCTCTTGGTATCTCTAATTTTCTTGAAAAGATCTCTTATCTCTCCTATTCTCTTGTTTTCTTCTATTTCTTTGTACTGCTCATTAAAAAAAAACCCTTATCTCTCTTTGCCCTTCTCAGGAATTCTACATTCGGTTGGGTTTATCTCTTCCTTTCTCCTTTCCCTTTCCTTCTTTCCTCAACTATTTGTAAAGCCTCAACAGACTGCCATTTTGCTTTCTTGCTCTCCTTTTTCTTTGGTATGTTCTTTGTTGCTGCCTTTACTACAGTATTGTGAACCTATGTCCACAGTTCTTCAGGCCCTCTCTCTACCAGATCAAATCTCTTAAATCTATTCCTCACTTTTGCTTCATTTTCATAAGGAAGGCTATTTAGGCCATCCCTATATGGTCTGATGGTATTCCCTAAGCTAAATCTGAATTATTTTGCAATTAAAAGTTCATGATCTGGGCCACAGTCAGCTCCTGGTCTTGTTTTTTCTGAATGTATAGAGTTTCTCAACCTTTGGCTACAAGGTCTATAATCAATCTGCTTTCTATATTGACTGTCTGGTGATGTATGTGGTGATACCATCCATGTGTAGAGTCATCTTATGGGATGTTGAAAAAGAGTGTTTGCTATGACCAGTGAGTTATTTTGACAAAACTCTTATTAGTCTCTGCCTTGCTTCATTTTCTCGCCCAAGGCCAAACTTTGTTTGCTATTCCAATTATCTTTTGATTAGATATCCTCAAGATATTAGCTATTCTCATTAGATAACTTCAAGCAAACCCCACCCTGCATGGTGATGCATGGTGACATGTAGCAATCACTGTCAAGGGTTGGCTGAAGTCAGAGTGGATCAGCTTACCTAGTGTTATTAAATTTTTGATGTGAGCTCCTAACACCTTGGAAAGTTGGCAAAGACTACAGATCTGAACTTGATTTATTGTTTTGATTTTCTAGACTTAAGAAAGTGAAGGAGAGCATGTTAACGATGCCAGTTAAACTTATCTGTGTCCTATATACATCCCTCCACTCCCCAAGGTGGTTGTTAAACATTTACTCTCCTACCCATTGGTTGTAGAGGAGATTCTTATTCAAAATAAGAGTAAAATTAGATGGTCTGTGAGCTACCTTCCAGCTGAGATTCTGTGACCCTCAGTTTTGAATTCTGGTCACTATCTGTTGAACAGTCCTTGAAACCAGATAAGTTGGGGAATAAGGAGGAAAAGAGTACAATCAATTAACAACTATTTATTAAGGTGTGTCCAGTGCTGTGCTCGATGCTTTGTACACAAGTACAAAGAAATAGTTTCTATTTTCAAGAAGCTTACATTGCACTGGGGGGGAGGTCAACAAGAAAAGCGTTGTTCAGTGTTGGCCGTTGTAACGTGTTTAGCCCCAAATCCATCAGGATCTCAGGGACTCACCATTGATTGGCCTATGGAGCCCTAACCCACATTAGGGATGGGTTTCTCCTCAGCTAGTGAGAATAATGTCTAACAGTTCTGAAGGAAAACTCTTCCTTTACCAGTACCCCATCCCTCTGAGCTTAATTATAAGTGGCCAGCAAATTATAATCCCCACATAGGGGATATGAGAAGGCACCTCTCTACCTTCTTTTCGTAAGTGGGAGGAGCGTTGATATGGAGGAATTTGGTATATAAAGTCAGACCTTTCCACATGTTAGTTAGCTTCCCTCAACCAGTTTTCCCCCACTGTTTTTTATTCTTTGTTATAAGGGATGGCTCTTTGGGAGAGGAAGCAGGAATCTGGGAGGGGATCCATTGGGAATTTGAGGGAAGGGAAGGAAGGAGGGATACATGGGTAAATGTAGGTGATGTAGTAAGAATAAAAGATGTCAATGAAGCTGTTTTTAAGTGTCCATCAACAGAGACCTAGACCAAAAAGGTGTGGAGAAAGAATTCCCAGAATAAGGAGTTTAGAATTAGAAAACCTGAAATCAAATGTAGCCTTGGTGTGAGCGGGGGCAAGTGACACAACCTCTCTGTGTGTGACCTTCCTCTCTATAAATGAGGCAGTTGGTCTAGGTGACTTCTAAGAGCCTTCCAAGCTCTTCAATTCACTCTTATCTCAGTCACCAACAGCCTATGGGACCTTGAACAAGTTATTTCCTTTATCCATGCCTCAGTTTCCTTTTCATTGACCTGAGGGGGTTGGCATATCCTCATGGGGGGGATTGAAAACACCAAAAATATTCATCACAGCACGTTTTGGGTTAACAAAGAACTGAAGCAAGGTAGGTGCCTGGTGCAAGGTAGGGCTCTGGCTGTCCAAATTGTGTTACAGGAACGTAATGGAATTTTACTGCACTGTAAGAAACTAGAAATGTGAAGAATTCAGTGGTGCATGGGAAGACTTATTTGAATTGACCATCCCCCTTACCTTCCCTGTGCCTTTCCAAACCAAAACACCCCTTGATGACCAACATTCCTCCATGCCTAGTATCTTCCTAAAGAAATGGAGCTTACTCCTTGAGGCCATGAATTGTCTTGCTTCTGTACTGCATTTTGTGCCCCAAGCTTTTGGCATGTAGAAAGTGCTTCCTGAATGTTTTCTGTTTCATTCATTCACCTAATGCAGAGGGAGCTAATCCAGGAAAACAATGAATACAGGCAACAAGAGAAATGGAGAGAATAATCCCCCAAATGCTGTCTAATTGTAATAAACAAATTTGGCTCTGGAGAAGGTTGAGAAGATGTACACTTTTCCCTTTTGTAGAGGTTGCACACTATGGGGATGGAACATTCTGTATACCATTAGCCATGTTTTTGTTGAACTTCAACCCTCCCACCCCACCCCTTTTTTTCTTTTTTTGTTTTTCCCCTCTGCATAGGGGAAGGCAGGAATATACTCAGAATTAAGGTGATGTAACAATAAAAGAGATTTTTAAAAAAAGAAATAAGAGGGTTGGACTACCTTGACCTGGGGTCCTTGAAGTAGTTTCTAAAATATTTTGATGATTATTTCACTATAACTGGTTTCCTTGTCATCTTACTGATTTTAGTTTATGCATTCAAAAACATGATTATGAGATGTCCATCGACTTTACCAGCCTGATGCTCAAAGTGGCCATAGCACACAAAAGGTTAAGGAACTCTTAGACGAAATGATCTCTTAAATTCTCTTCCTCTCTAAAGCCTATGTCCCTTGTTTGAAGGAGCCAATCTGCAGCTCGAGGCAGAAGTCCAAGCTGTGGAATCACTGAATCATTTCCATTCAAATATCATTTTCCTTGTGCTGCAGATGTCTGCAGTGAAGAGAACCCTGGAATTTTACAACTAGTTAGTCATAGAGCCAGGACTAGAGTCCAGGTCTCCTGGCCCCCAGTTTAAGGCTTTTTCCATGAAGCTCTGCCTCACTTCAATTCAGGAGCAAGTCAAAGCATCGACTCTCATGATGTCATTGGTCCTCTCCAATAACAGAGGATGAACAACATCCAGACTGCAGGTGAGAGGAAGAGTTTATATGGAATAAAAATAGAAGCTTCCTCAGCCTATTCAGGGAAACTCAAAGACTTCAGATTAGAACTTGATGTGGCTTTTCCACAGATTGGAAAGTTGAGGGGATAGTTCACTGAAGGTGTGGATGCCCTCTCTGCAAAAGGAAACTGATGGCAGGACAGAGCTTTTGTGGGAGTAGGGATGTTATTAGACAAATATACGAAAGGGAAAAAAAATCTGGGGACCAATTATGACATCAGAAAAATGATGAAACACCCCTTCTGCCTCTTGCAAAGAGGTACTGGAGCAGAGTTGGGCTGCTTTGCCAACCTTGTTTTGTGTCTTGGCATTCTAGTAGAGTCAGTGGATCCCTTAGAATAATGTTTTAAATGAATAACATAAAATATGCAGGAGAATAACAATCATATAAAATTATTATTATATATAATATATAATATATTATATAATAATATGATATAATGTGATATATAATAACAATTATATAAAAATAAGTTATGAAAATGTTTATGAAAAAGTTCATATTTGCTCTCTTTTTGTTTCTTCTTTCTCATTCCACTCATTGGTTCTAATTCTACTTTACAGCATGACTAATGTGAAATTATGTTTAATAGCACTCTATATGTAGAGCCTATACCAGATTGCACCCCATCTTGGGCTGGGGGAGGGGAGGGAAGAGGGAAAATTTGGAACTCAAAATCTTATGGAAGTGAATGTTGTAAATTAAAAAGAAATAATTTTTTTTAAAGTTCACGGACTCCAGGTTCAGAAACCCTCCCCCCATTAGAAGGACAGAATGAGACACAAATTCTCCAATGTGACCACCAGATTCGCTTTGCTTGACTCCACATTTTGTTTCAAGGGAGGTGCTTCTACTTGTCAAGGTGGTGAGGCAGAGATGAGTAGATAATGATGGGAAAAAAGAGCATCATTAAATGGTTTTTAAAAAAATACATAAAAAAGATGTGCAGAAGGAACAAAAATAGAGCAATTTGTTACCCCTTTATTATACTTAACATTTCTTTTAAAAATTATATAATGTAACTCCATAGTTTTCTTGTACAATGCTCTCTACTGTTTTATTTTGTTGAAATGTTTACATTTGTAAATGATTGTTAACTTTACAATAAAGAAAAGTTTATGTCCCTCCAATCATGTCCCTCCAACAAGAAAAACAGGATAGTACCCATGCTCCCATGTAACCATAAAATGTGATGGAAGGGGCGGCTAGGTGGCACAGTGAATAGAGCACCGGCCCTAGGGTCAGGAGTACCTGAGTTCAAATCCGGCCTCAGACACTTAACACAAACACAAAAAAAACTAGCCGTGTGACCTTGGGCAAGTCACTTAACCCCAACTGCCCTCCAAAAAGCAAAAAAAAAAAAAATGTGATGGAAAATAAGGGAAGAGCCCCCATCTCCTTTGGTGGATTGTCTGTGGCAGATTTAAAGAAGGATTTGGACAAGTAAGAGTTCCCCAGGATTGGCATACTTGGATGGATGAATCCATATCAAACAGATAGAAGTTCACTAGGGTAGAGGGGAGGACAGTGGGACTGGCTGGAAGGAGTCAAGATATCAGTGCCCAGTAAAAGGGGAGAGTTCTGGAATCAGATTTTTTAAAATGAATAATAGTAAACAGCTCAAGGACTTTTCCTTGTAAGCCCAGGAGAAAGGAAGCACTAATATGGTTCTTCATAGCCATGGATACTAAAGACCCAGAAAGGACATTTCTTACCCCCAAAGTCCTTGGCATTGTCAAATAGTTTAACCTCAGAAAGCCATAGATTTTTATCAGTGGAAATGCAATTACATAAAGAGCATTAACATCTGTTTTGCTGCTTGAACCCTAAGGATACTGGCCTTTTTCACCTGGTTTGCACTTGAAATCTCCCACATATATTGTCTCACCCATTAGAATGTGAGCTTTTTGAGTGCAGAGGCTGTCTGGATTTTCTCCATGTATCCCCAACGCTTACCACACTGCTTTATATATAGTAAAAGCTTCATTCATTATTCCTATCTGAGAGTAGCAAACAGACTTAGGTAATTGCTGTGACTGGCTTAAGGTCTCACAACTGGTAAGTACTGAGACAATAAGAAGAAGACGTGACTATGGAGGTCTTAGCATAGGGGTAGGAAAATTTAACACATTGTTTAGTTGTCTCCAACATTTTGTGACCCTATTTAGGGTTTTCTTGGCAGAGATACTGGAGTAGCTGGTCATTTCCTTCTCCAACTCATTTTACAATTGAGGAACTGAGGCAAATGATTAAGTGACTTGGCCAGCGTCACACAGCTAAGAAATATCTGAGGCCAAATTTGAACTCAGGTCTTACTGACCTTGGGGCTAGGCACTCTACCTACCGCACCACCCAGCTGGTCCCTCCATGTATTATCTTCTACAAAAAGAAGCATAATTAGGGGGAGCCACTGATCAAACTGAAGAGCTTCCTAAACAATCTGAGAACATAACTGGTATGGGCCCACTGTTAGTCTGTCCAAATTAAAGCATTTCTTTGTACAACCTGATGATATTGTAGGGCATTGGTCTTTAAACAGAGGTGACGGACAGGAGCCAGGGAATTCCTCGTGACCAGTTAGCCGAGGTTGTCATACCCCTTGTAGCCTGTAAAGGCAAGCTGGACTCACTCTGTGGTGTGCCTTTAGTTCTTGAAGACTCGCTTTTTACCTTTTCCCTTGGGGCTCTTCCAGAAGGCAGCAAGGTAGGAAATTTTTTCACACGCAGTCAGAAGCTGTAATGGTGGCTTGTGCAGAAGCACATGTCCAGATGACATCTGTGTTCACGTAGCTTCCCAAACTCTAACCTTCTGTATAAAGAGGGTGAAGGATGGAGTTGGGTATTTTGAATTCTCTAGATAATACTGAACTCAGTCTTCTAGCAGAAAAGGAGGGAGGCTATCTAGGGCCTTACCAGCATTCGAAGTTAACTCATGGGTAAGACAAAAGTTTGAAAGTTTGAGATGCTGGATTATCTAGAGAGAGAAAATTTTCCTACACATCCTATGCTTTGGAAAAAGAAGATGGTACCTTCTCTGCATCCTGGTTGGAGCACAAATCCCAGACAAGGGATTCTGCTCTTTCTAAAACTGCATTATCAATAACCTAGCCAAGAAATTTTGCTGAGCTAGAACCTTAAAGGCTGTAGGGACTACAGTCAAGCATTGTCCAGGAGGGAAACATCCAGTACCAACCAGGAGAATAGCATTTAGCAGAGACTAGAAACCAAATCAGTGTGAACAGCACGAAGGTATCAGGGGCTCTGACTCCCTGCAACAACAGAGACATGAGTCACCATTCCTCACGATGCTGTGGTCGTGTCTTCCCTAGGTGCTCCTCTGCGTAAGCATCCTAAACACATTCCCTTTTGACTTATGACCCCTTTACATGTACACTCTGCAGACTAATGCTAAGTGTATTTGTGACCAGTTCACAGTTCCACCAACAATGCACTAGTGTACCTGTTTTCTTGAAGCCCCTCCAGAATTCCCATTTTCCCTTTTGTCACTTTTGCCAGTCTGATGAGTGTGAGGAGTTAGAGTCCTTTGTTAAGAGCTTCCCTCCCCACCCCCACAATTCCTTTAGCCAACATCTCTATTACCTTTTTATCTGACCTTCATCTAGTAAAAAGCTGTATTTAAAAGTAATTCAGAAAAAGATATGAAACAAGGAAGATTATTTTTATTTCCTTGTTATAGCTCATATGCACATTTTTCTTAAAAACAAACACAGTGAATAGAGCACCAGCCCTGGAGTCAGGAGGACCTGAGTTCAAATCCAGCCTCACACTTGACACACAAAAAAAACTACCTGTGTGACTTTGGGCAAGTCACTTAACCCCAATTGCCCTCCAAAAAAAAAAAGCAAAAAAAACCTATAATAGCAACTTAAAATTTCACACACAATCTTTATTGATCAATTTTGTTTTAACTTTACAAGAATTACATTCATTCAAATAAATGAATAAGCACCAAAACCACAGGATAAGCAAAATTATGAGTAAGAACAATAAAAAGAGAATCATGAACTACCAGAAAAAAATCAATGGTAACCAGAGAAAACAAAACCAACCTTCTTACTCTAAACCATTAAGCAAAATAGTATAAAAAAGTGTTTGCAAATAACTACACATGAAAAAATTCTTTTCTGCTCTTTTCCGATTGATAAAAGAAATAAACATGTTGTGCATGAATTCTATTTTTGAAAAAGTTGTCTATGCATATTTCTTTGTTTGACTTCCCCAAATCTCCCTCTAACCTAGAATTCTTCCTTGTAAGAAAAGTACTTGAGGGGCGGCCAGGTGGTACAGCGAATAGAGCACTGGCCCTGGAGTCAGGAGAACCTGAGTTCAAATCTGACCTCAGACACTTGACACATTTAGTAGCTGTGTGACCTTGGGCAATTCACTTAACCCCAGTTGCCCTCCAAAAAAAATAAAGAAAAGAAAAAAAAGAAAAGTACTTGACCAAAGCAAATCATCACAGCAACTTCTTCTTATACCTTATGCAACATTCTTCACCCATAATCCATCAGTTCTTTGCTGAGAGATAAGATGCATGCTTTCATCACTGTCTAGAACCAAAAATTGATCATTGTCTTTAGGACTGTTTTTTTTTTTACATTGTCTTGGTCATTGTGTATAATGTTTCTCTTTATTCTGCATCACTGTGTAAATCTGTCCATTTCATTCTTTATTTCTCCCTTTATGTAATCATTTTTACAGCACAACAATCTCCCAATTGCATGCATATATTACAATATGTTCAACATTTTAAAAATCCTTTTTAAAAAATATATTATTTATTTATTTAAAAATTTTTGAGCTTTGAATTCTTTCCCTTCCTCCTACTCTTTCCCACCCATTGTCAAGGCAAGAAATGTGATATTGATTATGTATGTTAATCATACAAAACATACTTCCATATTAGCCATTTTTCAAAAACAATCAAGAAAAATACAGAATGTTTAAAAAATTATACTTCAGTCTGCATTTAGACTCCATCAGTTTTCTCTCTGGAGGTGGATCCCATTTTTTATCATGAGGCCTTTGGAATTGTCTTGAATCATTGTATTGATCAGAACAGCCAAGTCATTCACAGTTGATCATCATACAATATTGTTTCTGTATACAGTGTTCTCACTTAACTTTGCATCAGTTCATGTAAGTCTCTCTCTTTTTTTTTTTTTTTTTTTGGTCTTTTTGGTAGGGGGAAGACAGGGAAATTGGGGTTAAGTGACTTGCCCAAGGTCACACAGCTAGTAAGTGCTAAGTGTCTGGGCTGGATGTAAACTCATGTCTTCTTGACTCCAGGGCTAGTGCAATGCTCTATATACTGTGCCACCTAGCTGCCCCAGTTCATGTATGTCTTACCAATTTTTTTCTGAAAGCACTCTGCTTGTCATTTAAAAATTATTATTTTATTTTATTTTTTCCCAATTACATATAAAAACAATTTTCAACATTCATTTTCAAAACTGAGTTCTAATTTTTTAGTCCTTTCTCACCCCCCTCATTGAAAAGGCAAGCAATTTGATATAGGTTGTACACGTGGAATCATGCAGAACATTTTCCTACATTAGTCATGTTGTAAAAGAAAATATAGACCAAAATTAAAACCCGAGAAAAATAAAGGAAATGAAAAAAATATGCCTTGATTTGTATTCAGACTCCATCAGTTCTTTCTCTGCATATGGATAGCATTTTTCACCATAAATTCTTCAGTGTTGTCGTGGATCATTGTATTATTACCGAGAAAAGCTAAGTCATTTACAAGTGATCATTATGCAATATTGCTGTCATTATGTACAATATTCTCCTGGTTCTACTCATTTCACTTTGCATCAGTTTATGTAAGTCCAGGCTTTTCTGAGAGTAGCTCACCACTTCTTATAGCACCATAGTATTCCATCACAATCACATGCCACAATTTATTTAGCCATTCCACAATTAAGGGAATCCCCTCTATTTCCAGTTCTTTGCACTGAAAGAGAGAGACAGAGACAGAGATAGAGACAGAGAGAGACAGACAGACAGACAGACAGAGACAGAGAGACAGAGAAATAGAGACAGAGAGAGAGGAGAGACAGAGAGACAGAGACAGAGACAGAGACAGAGAGACAGAGAGAGAGAGGAAAAAGAGAGAGAGAGAGAGAGAGAGAGAGAGAGAGAGCTGTAATACATATTTTTGTACAAATAGGTTTTTTTCCTTTACCTTTGATATCTTTGGGATACAGACCTAGTAGGGGGTATTTCTCAGTCAAAGAATATGTAAGCTTGACTGCCTTTTGGAAATAGTTCCAAACTGCTATCCAGAATGTTTAGATCAATTCACAACTCCACCAACAATGCATCAGTTTCAGGATATTCCCACATCCTCTCCAACATTTGTCATTTTCATTTTGTCATATTAGCTAATCTGATAGGTGTGGGGTCTAGCTCAGAGTTGTGTTAATTTGCTTTTCTCTAATCAATAGTGATTTAGAGCATTTTTGCATGACTCTAGATAGCTTTGTTTTCTTCTTCTGAAAACTGCCTGTTCATATGCTTTGGCCATTTATCAATTGGGGAATGACTTGTTTTCTTATATATTTAGCTCAGTTTTCTATGTATTTGAGAAATGAGGCCTATATCAGAGAAACTTGCTGCAAAAACTTCCCCCCAGTTTCCCACATTCTTTCTAATCTTTGATGCATTGTTGTTGTTTTTTGTTTGCTTGTTTTTGAGGGGGTAAGGAAGGCAACTGGGGTTAAGTGACTTGCGCAAGGTCACACAGCTAATAAGTGTGTGAGGCTGATTTGAACGCAGGTCCTCTTGACTCTAGGGCCAGTCCTCTATTCATTGTATCATCTCATTGCCCTGTGCATTAATTTTTTTAAACTTTTTAATTTAATGTAATCAAAACCGTCCATTTTACATTCTTTGATCCTCTCTAGCTCCTGTTTGCTTAGGTTTTCCCCTTATCTGTAGATCTTATAAGTAAAATTTTCCATGCTCCCCTAACTTGCTTATGATATTACACTTTATGTCCAAATCAAGAACCCATTTTAACTTTATCTTGGTATGCAGTGTGAGATACTGGCCTATATCTAGTTTCTGACGAAATGTTTTCCCTTTTTTCTAGCAATTTTTGTCAAATTCTTGTCCCCAAAACTTGGATCTTTGGATTTATTAAACACTAGATTACCGTGGTCATTTACCACTGTTTTGTATGACCTAATCTATTCCACTGATCCACCACTCTAATTCTTAGCAAAGTATTTTGATAATTACCACTTTGTCATATAGTTTGAAATCTGGTACTGCTAAGCCACCTTCCTCCACTGTGTTTTGTTTACCCCTAACAGTACTGTTATTGTGGTATGTATTCAACCTTTCTCTCTTGGGGAATATGCCTAGCATATTCTGGGTCAAGGGATATGAAGGCTTAGTAACTCATGCTTCATATCCAATTCAAACCATCCACCAGGCTATTTTGACATCTGTCCTATAAGTCCTGTTGCCCCTATTCTTCCCTCCAGGGCAAGGATCCTGAGTACCAATATCTATATCCATATTCCCTGGGGAAATTCACATACTCAACCTTAGAACCATCTTGACTGAGTACAAATTTACTTCTGCTATATTTTGTCAGCCCTCTTTTGCTCTGGGACATGCTAACAATATTCTTGGAAAGGATGTGTCAATTGACTGCCCAATGGATCAACTCACTATTCCGGTAACTCCCAAGGTACCCCCTTTCTAAGTTAACATTCCCCTATAGGTATTGATTACTCCTATTATAATATAAGCTTTTTGAGGAAAGGGATTGCATCATTTCTAGTATTTATAAATCCAATGCTAGGAACATATCAGACACTAAATGCTAATATCTATAATGCTAATAATATGCTAATAATAATAATAATAATAATCAGACACTAATAAATGCTTTTTCATTAATTCAGTTATAATTCCAAATTGTTTTCCAGAATGATTGGGCCTATCTACCACTCTACCAACCATGTATTAGCATCTGTGACTTCCTACAAGCCTTTTAAAATTTATGAATTTTATTTTCATCATCATTTTGTGTATTAATGCTAATCAAACATTATTCATTATATTTATAATGAATTTGATTGCTGTTTAATATTATTTTATATTGTCATATTAAGTTTGTATGTTGTTCTTTTGGCTTTGCTTTATTCATTCTGCATAATTTCTTACTAGAGTTTCTGTGTTTTTTTGTATTCAACATAATTCATCATTCCTCTTACTATATAATGTTAATTTGAACTAATCTCACTTTATGTTAAGCTGTTATCCAGTTTTCCAAATATGTTCAAATATTCTGGAATGTTTTTAATTTTGTTGATGCTTATTTAGTTTAGAATGCAAAAATAAAAATTTCCCTTGTCATTTGGAACTTTGGAGTATTTTGGATATGAACCTCTATTTAAAAATGTTTTTCTTACATTTTTCTGGATCAATGTCTCTAGGAGATTACAATTCACTTTGATAATGGTCTGGGATTCAGTGTAGTTTGCTGGCTGAATTATTCAGGATTTTTTCAGGTCAATATTTATAAGAAGGAGATTTGCCATCTGACAGGCTTTGTGCTTCCAATGTATATGTAAAGGCCTGCTGCCTAGGGAGCAAGGGCATTCTTTTTCTATGGAGGGGGCTCCAATTCTCACTCACACAGACCAGGTTTAGTTCTGAGGGGATTAGATTTATAAAGAAGTGAGGTTCTCTGGGTCTCTTCCCAGAGCTCTGGAAACAATCTCCTAAAACCTAGGTTTGGCTGCTGTCAGTCTCCCTAAAAGGAATAAAAAATTTCCATTGTAGAAATGAACAAAGTGGAGCAGGTATGGGACAACTACTTATTTCTTCAACTGCCAAAGCAATCTCAAAAGAATCATAGCTATGCATTTATAGATACTTTAAAATTATATAATTATCTATCATTTTAATTATACTCTCACAGAGGGATAATACTTAAACATAAAAATTTGATACACTTTACGGGATTGCTAACCAGGTATTTTACTTTCACCTGTACTTTGCGTTGTCTGAGAAACACACTTAAAGCACATAACTTAGCTAACCAAGGCATGGTTTGGGTTCAATTAGTCATCTTCTCCATGAAGTTGCTTCCGAGATCACCTGCTAGGCAACCAAAGCTGATACTGAGGAGATCCTGGGAGAAGACACAAAGGGACTAACTGGAATCCTCTGGCTGTATTTATCTTTCATCAAAGGCTCCATCAGAAAGGTTACTCAATCAATCAAGCAATCAATTAGTTCCCCTCCTTGTATCTGACTTAGCCTTCTGCCTCCTTTGCTGGATCTTCCTCCAGATCACACCCTCTAACTATAGATGTCCCTCAGTGTTCTTTTCCTGGGCCCTCTTCTCTTCTCCCCCTAAACAATTTCCCCTGGTAACCTTATCACCTTCCATGAATTTAATGACCATCTCTATGCTGCTGATTCTCAGATCTGCTTTTCTTGCCCCCAACTCTCTGCCCGTATCTCATCTCGCATCTCCAACTGCTTTTCAGACGTGACTAACTTGTGACATCTTAAAACCAGCATGTCTAGAACAGAACTCATTTCTACCAGCTCCTCCCCCACCCCAACCCTCTTTATTACTACAGAGAGGGCAGCGTCTTCTTCCCAGGCCCTTGGACTCCAAACCTAGGAGTCATCTTGGACTGTTCACTCTCTCTCACACTCCATATCCAATCTGTCACCAAGGCCTGTTGATTTCACATCTGCCATGTCTTCCAAATGTGCCCCCTCCTCTCCTCTGACACTGTCACCCCTGTAATGCAGAGTCTCATCACCTCATACCTGGATTATGGCAATAGCCCAGCGGTGGTCTGCCTGCTTCAATGATGCATCAAATACTCCATTTCATCATCCTTTTAGTCACTAAAGTGATTTTCCTAAAGCACAGGTCTGACCATATCACCCCCAAATCAATAAAGTCCATTGGCTCCCTATTTTGCCTCGAGTATCAAATATAAAATGCTATGCTTGGTGTTCAACGCCCTTTATAACAGCCCTCTCCTACCTTTCCAGGATTCTTTTTTTTTTTTTAGAGGGCAGTTGGGGTTAAGTGACTTGCCCAAGGTCACACGGCTAGTTTTTTGTGTTAAGTGTCTGAGGCCAGATTTGAACTCAGGTACTCCTGACTCCAGGGCCGGTGCTCTATTCACTGCGCCACCTAGCCGCCCCCTTTCCAGGATTCTTATAGCTTATTCCCTGACTCCTACTCTTCCATCCAGTGACACTGGTCTCCTGGCTGTTCCATGAACAAGACCCTCATCTCTCAGCTCCAGGCAGTTTCTCTGGCTGTCCATAATACCTGGAAAGAAGTTCTCCTTCCTCAGTTGGGATTACTGGCTTCTTCCAAAATCCCATCTTCTGCAGGAAGCCTTCCCCAAAGCATTTTAATTCCAGTGCCTTTCCTCTTTTAATTATTTCCTATTTATCCTGTTGTGATGACGTCCCATATGTAGTGAGGCATCGCCACAGGTAATGAGGGTCATGGCCCTCACACAGAGCATTAGGATGTCATTGTACGGCTCAAAAGGAGGCAGAATGGATGGCTCCAGCTTCTTTTCTCCCTGCCCTTCTCAAAAGGAGACTTTAATTACCACCTGGAGGAGAATCAGGAAGCTGGGATCTGAGGCCATTCCGCTCTACTCAAAGAGAAGGGAACCAAGTTAGAATGACATCCATCTGCTCTCTTAAATATTGTTAGTCTACTCTAGGCGATGTGGTCAAGTCCAAGCTAACTTCTGGTCCATATTTCACTGTTGAGAGGAAGCAGGACCCCAAGATTTATACCCAAGTCCGATTTACACTCTTTCCCATCAAATACCAGCTCCATAATGGACACAGAGCACTTAGCCAAGAAGTCTATTTATCTGATTTAATAGCAAAACAAACCTCAGAGAAAGTGCATATAGGAGAGTATATGAATCTATACCAGACAATACAGAGTGAAGGAACTCTCCCATTGGGAGCAAGGGAACACAACTCAACTAAGGGAGAGAGTCCTAGGTCTCACCCATGGGAAAGTTCTCTGGAGTGTATGGAAGGCTGGGGACATGATGGAGAGTGCCTGCTCTTCTTATGTTGTTCCAGAATCTTTTCCTTCAGTCACCTGAAATGGGGTTGACCTCTTCTATCTTCTGTCTCAAAGCTAAAAGCCAGAAGATCCTGGAGCAACTATAAGGTCTGAAGCAATTTCGAGTTCGAAGAAGACTGAAGAGATCTCCATCTCCTCTCTCTCTTCTTTATCTGTCTCTATATATTTATATATAATTTCCTATTTTATTCTGTATGTAGTCTGCTTTATATATATTTGTTTGCATGTTGTCGGTCCAATTATATTACAAGCCCTATTAAGACAGGAACTGTCTTTTGTCTCTTTTTATATCCTTAGCACTTAGCATAGGGACAGGCACATAGTAGGTTTTAAAAAAAAATAGTTGATTGATGGGAGATGGTCCTTGAGATTCTAGCCTACAAGTTGGGCTGACCTTCTGTTGTTCTTGTTTGATCTACAGGACCCTAAGATTTGGACCAAGGAGTTATCTCGGAGATCATCTTAACCTGAATCCCTTCATTTTACAGATGAAGAATTCAAATTCCAGAAAGGGGGTATAATTAGTTCAAACTGATCTGAGTCATAAGTAGCAGAGCAGAAATGAGAACCCATGTCTTAAATATATTTACAAGTGTACATTTTATCTTTCCTAATAGAACATACATGCCTTGAGGGCAGGGACCATTTCTTTTCATCTTTGTATTCCAAGAGTCTGGTACATATATACTAGCCACTTCAATCCAACAAACATTTATTAAATACCTACTGTGTACCAGGCACATAGTAGATTGATCAGCTCCAAATCCAATCCTGTTGTGGTGAGGCCTCACATGTAGTGTAGTGAGGCATCACCACTTCTCCACACTACCCCTCAGCCCTCCTAGCAATACTTTACCTCTAGAGTGTTCCTCACCCCCACCCTTCTGCCGGGCTCTTTGCCATTTGATAGAAATAGTCAAAAAACTCCCACCTCAATAATAGTGCTTTCAGGTTTGCAAAGGGCTTTACAGACACCATCTCATTTTGTCCCACAGAGCAGACTGTGCCCATTGTTCTTCCTGAGATCTGCTGGGTGTCTTCAGTGTGGAAGAGCATCCTGATGCCTGGGTCCTGGCAGCCCTGAGGAGGTGAGCATTTCTTCCTTGATCTTCATGGGCTGGTGGCTCCAGATTGGGCAGCATTGTATGCACACAACTGAAATGCATTTTCTGGTTCATTCTCTGTTCCCTGCTGCTTTCCAGGGGAAGCTGGTGACCCGAAACACTTCTGAATTTTACACTTTAATGGACTCATCTCTAATTCTTCTCTGAGAGACAGTGAGGGTAAGGGCAGGGGATGCTTAGGTTTGGTCTCAAAAAATTTATACAAAGCAATCTGATGCTACCTAGAAGTTTCAAAAACAGTCATTCAATTTAGCCTGATAAGTTCATTGTGGGGAAGATGTCCTGAAAATATATATATATTAAAAAAAAAACCAAAATGAGCTATCTATTCCAAGAGTTTCATAGCAACATTATATGTAATCACATACAAAACGACACACTGAAAGAAATCCAATTATCCAACAACAGGGACACTGCTAAATAGATTAGGGTACACTAATAGAACCCTCAAATCCTCAAACATCTCTGTGATCTCACTGATTCGGATGTTCTCTCCAATGAGGCCGGTTGTGGCCTATCCATGCCTGCCTACACTGTGGGACTATCGTCTAGTCCTTATGAAATGGCCACAGGGAGTGCCCTTGTTGTGCTGGAAGGGTTTCTAGTTTTCTTTTGCTATCGCAAGAGCATCAGTGGAACCCACAGGCTGCTGCCTACATGTCACCTCTCACCTGACCATGTGACTATCCCATGTTCTTCTTTCTAGCATGTAATGACATCTTTTCCTATTCCATTAATGAAATAGAATTCTGTAATATAATTAAGATTATCTAGTCTGAGGAATATAAATGAATCTGGAAAGATTTTTTTTAAATTATGGATGCCTTTTCTTTTTTCTTTATTATTTTATTTCTGCTTTCCTACCCAAAACCAAGCCATCTCTTGTAACAAAGAAAAGAAGAAGAAGGAAGAGGGAAAAAATGCAGTTTGACCAAGTTAACATACCACCCAAGGATTCCACACCCATAGTCTCCTGCCTCTGTAAAGAAAGGCTTGTTCTTATTCAGTCCCGTCTGACTCTTTGTGGCCCCTTTTGGGGGTTTTCTCAGTGAAGAACCTGGAGTGGTTTGCCATTCTCCTCTCCAGTTCATTTGACAGATGTGAAAACGGAGGCAGACAGAGTTAAGTGCCTGCGCAGGGTCACACAGCTAGTCAGTATCTGAGGCTGGATTCTAAACTCAGGAACACTGAGTTTTCCTGACCCCAGGCCCAGCTATCTCTACAGGCCAGCTAGGTGGTGCAGTGGATAGAGTGTCAGGACCTGGAGTTGGGAAGACTCATCTTCCTAAGTTCAAATCTTGTCTCAGATACTTACTAGCTATGTAACCTTGGACAAGTCACTCAACCAGGTTTGCCTCAGTTTCCACATCTGTAAAAAGAGCTAGAGAAGGAATTGGCAAACCACTCCAGTATCTTTGCCAATAAAATTCCAAATGGGGTCACAGAGAGTCGGATGTGACCAAACAGCAGCAACAACAAAAGAATAGAAATTTTTTTAAGATGCATTTTGAAAATAGTAGACAGCCTTTCCAGGGAGTTTAGCTATGAAAGACAGAGAAGATATAGAAAGATAGTGGAGAAGAGAGAATCAGGGAGGAATTTTTCCAGGTAGGTGAGACTAAGGCATGTCTGTAGGCTACGGGGAAGGAGAAATTGAAGAAAAGAAGTGGGGATGACAGAAGGGGGCAATCTGTTGAAGGAGACAGGATGGAATGAGAAAGATTCCCTTAACCTCCCAAGGGTACCCCTAGAACCTTGATGGTGGAGAGAGAGCCTTGTTGTCTAGACTGGAGGCTAATCCACGAATGAGAGTTGGAATAATGATCTTCATCTTCTTGGTGTCACATAAAATGGACTCCTTGGGAAAGGACTTGCATTTTAGGGGTCTGTGCCCTCTTGTCCTGCCGTTGTCTGGAACCTTGCAGGCAGTATGATACAGTGGGAAGAGCCCCATCTCTGGAGTCAGAGTTTAAACCTTTCTGCTGCAGCTCACAACCTGTGTGACCTTGAGGAAGTGACATTACCTCTCTAGACTTCAGTCCTACCCCAAGTAGGTCTGATGAAGGACAACTCTATGAGCTTGAACACATGCAGGAAGACCTTTGTACCCTTGACACTGTGAAGGAGAGTCTGGAGGAGAGAGAGAAACAGAGCTTGAGAGGAATGGAGCAGGAGAGACGGCTTGAGTTTTTGAACAGCTAAAGGGAGTCCCCGGAGCCAAGGGTTAGCTGGGCTGACCCCCAATGCATCCCTTGGTTCCCAAAGACAGTTAAGAGCAGAGTTCTCCAGTGAGATTAGTAAGATCATTCTCTTCTGTGTTGAATTGTGGTTTTTAATCTTGATCCTGAGTCAAAGAATCTGTTGATTTTTGTACCTCTTATTATTGACACACATTCCTAATGACTTACCTATCTGTTTCACTGTTTTTCTGTTTGCTCTGATAAATGTTTCCTTGCTACCGATAACTGACCTTTGTCTAGCAAGCTTTTGGTAGGAAGGAGCTAAGTTAACTGTTACCCTGCCCTTTAGAGTGACCAGAAAAAGTGGCTTTTATCCCCAACTCCTAAGGGAACATCACATCCCTAGACCTCCAATAGACAGTGTGTAATAGATATGATTCTAACCCAATACCCCTTTTGGAGCCAGGAGGGTGCAAGACTAAGGACCCAGACCCAGTCCTTCTGCTCCACCCAAAGGCGGACATTGTGGTCTCTTGGCAACATAGAGGGGTGCTTCCCAGATCTTCTCTCTCTTACTTATAGCCCTACATTTTACTTTTCTTGTGTTCTCACTGTGGGGGGGGCGGAGAAAGGGAGAGGAGAAAAGAGGGATGGAGAAAATTTGGAAGTGAATG
The DNA here is from genome assembly GCA_028646575.1 of Pseudocheirus occidentalis. Classification (NCBI taxonomy): domain Eukaryota; kingdom Metazoa; phylum Chordata; class Mammalia; order Diprotodontia; family Pseudocheiridae; genus Pseudocheirus; species Pseudocheirus occidentalis. Next base: position 366,605,049 of record CM053593.1, read on the forward strand.
CAAACTAAAACTGAAATTTAAAATCAAGCTATTAAAGCAGAAAAAGAAAGAAAGACTATGTCCCTACAACATGGGCCACAATCATTACAGATAGATTTTGTGGTACCCTTACTGTTTCCTCCCCACACCCCAAGAGAATTGAGGTTTGCTTTTCTCTTTTTCTCTCTGCATCTAGTACAGTAATTGGTGCATAACGAATGCTTACTGAATGCCATTGAATTCATTGAATTGCAAGGCCCTGTGCTAGGTTCTGAGGCTACAAGACTTGCTGCTGCCTGCCTGGAATGCTCTGCCTCCTCATCTCTGTTTGCTGGCTTTCTTCACCTCCTTGCAAGCCCTAGGTAAGATCCCACCTTCTCCAGGAAGCCTCTCCCAATTCTCCTTAAGACGAGCTTCTCCTCCCCTGATCAGCTCCAGTTTGTCTGGTATATAGTTTCAGTTGTATCCGACTCTTTGTGGCCCATTTGGGAGCCTGCTTGCATACAGTTCTTTATTAGTTGCTCCTTGACAGCAGAGACTGTTGGGTCTTTGTTTGGGGTCTTTTTTGGGGACCTTTATTTGTATTTCCAGTGCATAGCACACAGTAGGTGTGTGAAAGATGTTTATTGACTAACTAAAAAGAGATGGTGTGTGTGTGTGTGTGTAATAATATATACACAGAAGAGTAAATACAAAAGGTGCCAAGTATTTTCCAGAGGAAATGGCAAAAGTAACCAGGGAAATTAGGATAGGACTCACAGGAGAGGTGGAAGTTGAGCTGAGCTTTCAAGGAAGTTAGGGATTGTTTATGGCAGAGGTGAGGAAAAAAACGGCATTCCAGGCATGAGGTACAACCTGGGCAAAGAAATGGGAGATGGAATATTGTCTGTGCAAGGGGTTTGTGAAGGAGAGTGATATGCAACAAGCCTGGAACGCTGGGCTGGAACAAGATGGTAAGGACTTTACAATTCAAACAGGAGAATCTATATTTTATCCTAGAGGAAAGAGCAAGCCGCTAAAGCTTTCCAGTTCAGGAAGAGGATGGTTAGAACTGCACTTTTGGCATATCAATTAGGCAGGTGTGTAGGAAACGCTAGGTGGTGCCATAGTGCATAGAGCACCAGGCCTGGAGTCAAGAAGACTCATTTTTCTGAGTTCAAGTCTGGCTTCAGACACTTATTAGCCGTGTGTCCCTGGACAGGTTACTTAACCCTGTTTGCCTCAGTTTACTTATCTGTAAAATGATCTGGAGAAGGAAATGGCAAATCACTCTAGTATCTTTACCAAGGAAACCCTAAATGGAGTCACAAAGAATAGGACACAAGTGAAAAACGACCAACAGAAAAGGCATTGGCAAGGGATGGAAACAGACATAAGGAGGCAGGCTGGGAGGGTTTGCGGTAGTTCAGGTGAAACATGATGAAAGCTCCAACTAAGACAAAGGCTGCATGAGAAAGAAGAGAGTGGATGGAGCAGACGAGGTGATGCGGGTGACCAGTGGGACGCAGGGGGGTGGGAGGAAGAGGGAAGAGCCGACTGTGACCCCTGGGTGCTTCCAAGGCACCTTCCATGGAAATGGGGAAGTCTGGAGGGCTTTGGGGGAAAACACCGTCTCCACTTGGTACCCGCAGAGCTTCAGATGCATCTCTGATGTCCAAGTAAAGGTGTTCAGAGAGCACTTGGTCATATGGTCCTAGAGATCAGGCAAGGGATTAGGGCCCAGACTAGCGCTCAATGGCATCTGCATAGAGATGATAGTTAAGCCTATGGAGACCAATGCTATTACAGAGAGAGATGGCCTAGGACACAGCCTGGGCAAATGCCTGCACTGAGAGGGCAGAGGGAAGACATGGAAGGATTGTGTATATTATATATTATCAATATTAATAACAAACAAAGGAGAATTCAGACAGGAAGAAGCAAATCCAAGGGAGAATGCTATTCACAGAAGCAAACAAAGGAAAGAGAGAGGGTCCAGCTACAAGGCGGGGGGGGGGCCTCAGTTTAAAAAACTGCAGAGAAGGGGCAGCTCTGTGGAACAGCGGATGGAGCACCAGCCCTGGAGTCAGGAGGACCTGAGTGCAAATTTGGTCTCAGAGACTTATAAGCTGTGTTACCCTGGGCAAGTCACTTAACCCCAATTACCTTAATTTAAAAAAAAAGACAGGAAAAGGGAAAAAAAACTGCAGAGAAACCAAATAGAAGAGAACTGAGGGGCAGTGGGGGGGTGGAGTCATTAGATTTGGCAGTTAAGAGACTGCTGTTAGCCTTGGAGTTATCTACAAGGAACTTACCCAAATTTATAAGAGTGAAAGCCATTTTCCAATAGGTAAGTGGTAAAGGATATGAATAGATAATTTCTAAATGAAGACACAATAAAAACTGCAATAAAACTCAGGTAAATCTATTACAGGGGAAGTGCAGAAGCCTGTCAGGTAACAGAGAGGTTGATTTTATCACTACATTGTTAAGATGAAAGCACTTAGGGAGATAATATTGCAAAGAAGTTCCAGCGCTGATTCTGGAGTCAGAAATGCCTGGGTTCAAGTCCTGATTCTGACACACACTGAGCGACTGTAAGTGACTCACTCTACACATTTGCCTCAGTTTCCCCATCTGAGCCCCCCCCCCAGGGTTGTTGTGAGGATCACTAGGATCCCAGCCGTGAGATGCTTTGAAAACCCTGAAGCACCCTGTAGATGCTGGCTATCATGGCTCTTATTTCAACTTTCTGAACTCCAGCTTCCTCACATAAAAATACACCTGCCGTGCCCATCTCAGCAGCTCTATGAAGCTCAGACAAAATAATGTATGGAATGGAAAAGCATTTTATAAATCTCAGTTGCCATCATTAGTTCTATACTATCAATGTTAAATAACAAGCTTAATGTTACATAACCAACATTTACTATGTTTTGGGGGGAGATGCTTATTTTAAATTTGTTTTCATTTTTTAAAAATAAAACCATAGATCTACCAATGGAAGAGCAGCTAGGTGGTGTGGTGGATAGAGCACTGGGCTGAGTTCAAATCCAACCTCAGACACTTACTGCAGGGTGACCCTGGGAAAGTCACTGAACCCTGTTTACCTCAGTTTCCTCATCTGTCAAATGAGCTGGAAGAGGAAATGGCAAACCACTCCAGTATCTCTGCCAAGAAAACACCAAATGGGGTCACAAAAAGTCAGATATTACTGGGGGAAAACAAACAACTAGATGAGAGATGGAAGAGACCTCAGAAGTCATCTTGTCCACCCCCTTCACTTTACAGACAAGGAAACAGATGAAGCAGGTCGAAGATTGCTTAGCATCAAACAGGAAGCAAGTTGCAAAGTCAGGATTTGAACCCAGGTCCTTTGACTTCAAATCCTATTCTCTGTACTGTACTTTTGCTCTTTATGACATATGTGACAATTTTTATACATCAGCAGAATTTATAATATAATAATGCACATTTAAAAATTAAAACTGGGGGGCAGCTCGGAGGCTCAGGGGATAGAGCAACTTCCCTGGAGTCAGAAAGACCCAGGTTTCAATCTGGTCTCAGATACTTAGTTGCCATGTGACCCTGGGCAAGTCACTTAACTTCAAATACTTAAAAAGTAAAATTAAAACTCTCAAAGACCCAGTTCCCCAAAGCAGTCCCCATTTTGTTTCCAGAATAACTCAGATAGGAATCAATATGCAGAGAACATCAGGGGCTGATGGGGGTTGGATCTTTTACTGATAAACAAGAAGTCTCAGGGGTGAAGGTGACAAAGGACACTACAGGAAGGTCATTTAGCAGAGGAAAACAGAAGACAAGAGAGGTGGAAAGTGAGAGACAGAAAACAAAGCTCCTTCCCACTGATCCTGACCTTTAATGTTTCTCTCAAGTGCAATAGCTGACTGTTCCTAGCCCTATCCCTCACTGGGCACTGGGGACTAGGAAGGAGAAACGCCAAGCTTAACAAAACCATTTTCATTTTACCCTATCAATCTCCCTAACCTCAACTCTCAGGAAGGAAGGGAGCAAAAAAAAAAAAAAAAAGAAATCACTCACTATGTGCTAAGTACTTCACCAAAGTCATTTTATTTCACCATCACAACCCTGGGAGGAAGGTGCGATATTATCCCTATTTGACAAGGGACAGAAGTGAGGCAGACCAAGGTTAAGTGACTTGCCTAGGCTCACACAGTTAGTGAATGTCTGAGGTTAGATTTGAACTCAGGGCTTTCTAATTCCAGGCTCAGTGCTCTATCTACTCTACTCCCTCTCAGGAACTTGAGTCCCTCTTCTCTTTGGTAGTTTCTGAGTTAGAGCCTAGATATAGAGCTGACCTTTCTCCCTTAGCCACAGCCACGTTTCCAAAGGCAAAGGTTGACTCAGGGCCAGGAGCTAGGAAGTTCTGCTGCTGCTGCTTCTTCCATCAGCCCAGCAGAGTGGGCTGCCTGGAGAACTGACTCCTATCCTCACTCACTCTTTGGACAAGTCTCTTCTGTTTGCCAAGCTGTGCAATGGGGAATCACTCACCTTGCTCCATCATGGCTTCTCAGAAGAACTCAGACCTGTAAGGAAATTAGAGATTAACATGGTCCAATGTCCCCTTCTTATAGATGAGGAATCTAAGGTCTGTGGAGAGCAAGTTTCTTCCCCACGGCAACAAAATTAATTCATGTCAGTTATGGGACTAAAAACCAGGTTTCTCCATGTCCAGTGCCAGGCACCTCCAAAGCTACCATTTTTTTTATTTTAAAGTAAGTTTTGTTGAACTCTTTTGTCTTGACAACAGTAATCTCTGAAAAAGGATTCTCCTGCCCCTCCCCAACAGACCAGACTGATCCTCTCTTGTAACAACAACAACAACAAAAAATAACAAACAAAAACCAACCAGTTAAATCCAAACACTGGGTATAATGACTGGAGTTAACAAAGGCACACACAATTCTACCCTAGTACTACCCTACCATCTGTAGGTAGGTGTGGCAGCAACCACACTGGCATCCCCAGGATAGCTGCTAGCACAGGTTCTTCAATCTGCTTTACTAGGAAAGATAGATGTTTAAGGGGTTGATAATCTTTTAAAATTAGATTCACTAGTTCAGGGGAAAAGTCAGTACCCCAAACTTCAGAGAAAATACAAGCAGAGAAATAAAGACTAACAGACAGGGTGCTGACTGTCTGAATCAAAGCAATATTGTTATATATTTTACACACATTCCTGGATCTTGAGAGCCTTTACATCTGAGTAGTCAGAGAGCTCTGAACACATGGACTCTCAGAATCTTGATCAGGGAATCACAAGATGCTTTTCATAAGCAAGTCCTCAAAGCAAAATACCAACTCAGAGTACATGTATGTATGTATGTATGTATGTGTGTGTGTATGTGTGTATGTATGTATGTACATATATATATATATATATATCAGAGCCAGAAAGTATCGCAACCCCCCTGACTCAGTGCCTAATTAGAAATTAGCAAAAGGTGTGAAAGCCCACAAGCAAACCTCCCTTAAGCAAGTTTCCCTTAATGGGTTCCACTTGAGGCCTATTAATGTGTGGGGAAAGGGAAGCTTGGCGGCTCAGTGAATAAAGCACCAGCCCTGGAATCAGGAGGACCTGAGTTCAAATCTGCCCTCAGACACTTAACACTTACTAGCTTTGGGCAAGTCACTTAACCCCAATTGCCCTACATTCTTCCCTCCAAAAAAAAGAAAAAGACAAAAAAAAATTAATGTATGAGGAAGATCTTATATCCCACTAAGCAGGACAGAAGTATGTTTCAATATCCTTTGCTTCCTGGTCGCCCCTCCAACCCTTTCCCATTTCACAGACAGAAATGGAGGTTCAGAAAGAACACAGTCACCCATCCAACACCATCAGTCCATCAGCAGGCATCAGGGACAAGAAATGGGGACTGGAGTCTCGGTCTCTTGACTCCTGATTCACTCAAGTATTCTGGCAGAGACAAGCAAAAAGACCCTGTTGAATCTCTGCTATGGGAAAGGAAGGGCAGGAGAAACATTGGTAGAGAAGGGATGTGTTAGGTCAGGGATGTGTTGATAAATATTAACAACTGACTGGACTCTCCTGGAAAAATATTTTACACATACAGTTCAAATTCAATCTGCATCATTGCCATTCTCTTAAATCTAATGACAATCAGCAAAACAGATTTGTAGAGACTGCTGATTTCTGAGGTGTAAAATGCTCACACTGAAAATTTAACATAGGCTCTCACAAATCCAGGCAGAGCTGGCTCCAGCAGACCCCTGTGCTACATCCAGGGTGTGTGGCCACAAGGAGACTGAGGTGGGTCACTCCCAGCACATTCTAAGGATCTCTCCTTCTGATCCCTCTTCCACCCTCTTCATTGTCAGACTACAACAGAGGGGCAGAGATGAACATAATTGTGGCAGAGAGAACAGTTGGCTGGCAGAATGATGGATCCCTCATCGAAGGTGTGGAAAAGCTAATGATTCTTACCCTGTGGGTGGGGAAACTGAAGAGAGATCCCCTTATTTCAGATGAAGTGCTAATAACAGTATCATTAGCCACATGGGAAGAGAACAAAGCCCAGACTTCTCTTCTCTCACAGTAAAAGGCCTACTGAGAAGCACTAGCCTCAAACTGTGGCCAAATAATACTAATTGCTGCTCACATTTCTGATTTAAGATTTACAAAGCACTTTCCTTCCTCATAACCCTCATCATTTTATAGACAAGGAAACTCAAGCCTGGAGAAATCGAATGAGTGAATGGAAAAACTGGGATTTGAACCTTGTCCCTCTGACTCCAAATCCAGCATACTTTCTTCTATGATGTGTTGGCTGCCGGCCTATTTACCCGTTTGTAAAATGAGAGACTTGGAGGCAATTGTCTCTGTGGCCCTTTTCGGCTATAAATCTATGTTACTGTCTGATCCTGTGAGCTAGGCATCCTGCCTTCCAGGTTCAGTTACCTATTATTGCCCAGACCTATTACTAGCTGTATGATAATGGGCAAAGGATCTCTGGGCCTCACTCAGTTTCTTCTGTGCAATGAGGGAGTTGGCCTGGGTGATTTTGAAAATCCCCCCGAGTTCTATCATCCTACAGCTCCATCATCCTACCTGAAATTGTAACCTGAGAAGGCCTTATGCAATTGACCAAGGTTGACAGTGCCCAAGAGCCTCTCACCCTACCCTGGGTGGTCATATTTTTTTTGTTCCCCATACTAGGAGAAAACTGAGGCGTGAGTTATATTCATAGGGAGAGGGGTTGACATGCCACACAAAACTCTGAGATAATAGGCGTGGTGGTGTCTTTACCCGAAGGAACTCTTAGAGTGCCACCCAGATGACCTCATTCTGTCTCACAGCTTCCCTGAGAGGGAGGCAGGGACATTCTGGGTAATTGTACCTATTTTATAGGCAAGCAAATCAAAGCACAGAGAAGTTGGTTAAGGTTGTACAGTGAGTCAGTCAGTTTCAGAGTAGAGTCTTTTCTGAATATCAGCTTCAAGGCTCTGAACCTTTTTTGAGTATAAGGACTCTTAAAATTTCACCGTTCCTCACATGATAGTGGTGACATTATTACTATCTGTTGATTGTGAAAATATAATCTCAATGCCTGGAGTTTATTTGGATTTGAAACTCTTTGAAGTCACATAACACATATGTTTCAAATCTATCTTAAATAATCAGAGTTTTATAAGTTTTTAAGTTTTTTTGATGCAAAGATATTTTCCCCAAGTAACAATTTTTCTTATTCTAGTTACACTGGTTTTGTTTGTGCAAAAGCTATTACATTTTTACGTAATAGAAATTATCCATCGTATAATTTTTTCCAAAAAGTTTTACTGTTGTCTTTTGACTTTATTTCACATTAAATTCTGCAAATACTATTCTTCTAATCCCTCAAAACTGAACCATCCCTTGTAACAAAGAAAAATAATTAAGCAAAAATGCCGTATGCAGTGGCCATATCTGATCATGTCTACAACCGTTTGCCCTAGTAGTACTTCACCTTTCTGACCTGATAAGGGAAGTATACTTCATTAGCTATTCTCAGAGACTATTACTGATTTTTCAGTGCTTCTGAGTTTCAGTTTCCTTTTGTAATGATATTTTCATTTCTATTATTGTAATTGTATATATTTTCCTTTTGGTTTTGCTTGTCCCACTGGTTATCAGGTCATACAAAGGTGACCACATTTCTCTGTATTGATCATATTCATCTTTTTTTTAACCGTATAATAAACTGTGTATATTGATATACCACAGATTTTCCCCCGAAGTCATTTTGTACTTTGTATCCAGCTCCTTACTACTACAAAGAATACTGCTATTCATATGTTAGTATGTGTGTAGCCTTTCAGTCCTGTGATACGTGTTCAGTAGTGGAATCACCAGACCGTGGAGTTTGAACCATTTGGTCACATCTTGCATAATTCCAAATTGATATTAAAAGCAGTTGGAACAATTCACTGTTTCACTAGCAGTGCATTATAATGTTCCTCTTTTTCCATATCCCTTTCAACATTAATTATTCCTGTTAGTTCCGTCTCCTTCACTGTGTGAACTGCTAGATCTTTTCCAATCTACAGGATATGAAGTAAAACTTTAAGAGTTTTTCAAATGCGCATTTCTCTTATTATTAGTATTTTGAGACATGTTTTCATGTTACCATTTATAGTCTGCAATTCTTGTGAAAATGCTTTGTCCCTTATTTGCTTAGTTAATGGAGAATGGCTCTTGATCTTATAAATTTGTGTCAGTTTCTTATATATCATGGATATTGGACTTTTATAAGTGACATCAGATAGGAGGAATTTTTTTAATCAATTGACTTGTTCTGTTTTTTATTCTAGCTGCATTGTTTTTGTTTGTGTAAAGCTTTTTGATTTTATGTAATATAAACTATTTTATCTTTTACAGTCGTCTCTTCATTGATTAAAAATTCTCTCTCTAATTATAGAATACTTGAAAACCACTTGCTTCTTTTTAAAAATGATGTGAGCTTTTACATCAATTTGAAGTATATTCTGGTATATCGTATAAGTTGCAATAAACCTAATTTTTATTGATCTGCTTTCTAGTTTCCTCAAAAGTTCCTGTCGGATGGGGAATCTTTCCTCCAATGGGTTGTGTTCTTAGATTTATCAAACACTAGGCTACTGTGTTTTAAAAAAATTCTCTTTCAGGATCTTTCCCCCTGACCTTAATGCCCCATCTCCCATCTCTGTACATTCATACAAGCTGTGTCTCCATCCTTAAAATTCATTCCTTTCTAGTGTCTGCCTTTGAGAATCCCTGTCTTCCTTCAAGACTCAGCTCAGGCATCTACCCTTGCATGAAGTCTCCCCATTATTCCCTCCACACCCACGTAGGAGCTATCCTTTCTCAATTTTCCTTTTGCCATATGAAACATTATTTTGACATGGGCAGGAGCAGTGTTTTGTGTGCCTCATAGGGGTTAGGGGTTGAAAAACTACCCTGAATGTAATATCTGTGCAAGACACAGGCAGTAGTCCAATCTTGAGTTGTTCCAACTAGTTCCAACTCTGCATGTATACAGGGCACTTGTGGTCCAGTGGTGAACACCTTGTTCACTTCCAACTGAGCATGCCAGACCACAATCCCCCACAGTTGCTCTTCTCAAGTTTCTGCTTAGGGTTGTTAGTCTGAAAGTACGCTTGGTTTTTTTTAAACAACTTTATTTGTTATTTTATTTTTCCCCAATTGAATGTAAAAACAATTTTTGACATTTCTTCTTAAAATTTTAAGTTCCGAATTCTCTCCCTCCCTCCCACCCATTAAGAAAGCATGCAATTTGATATAGGTTATACATGTGTAGTCATGCAAAACACATCCATAATAGTCATGTTGTGAAAGAAAACACAGACAAAAAATACAGTAAAAAATATGCTTCAATCTGTATTCAGATACCATCATTTCTTTATCTGGGAGTAGATAACATTTTTCATCGTAAATCCTTCAGAGTTGTCTTGGATAGTTGTATTGCTGAGAATAGCTAAGTCATTCACAGCTGGCCATCTTACACTATTGCTGCTACTTTGTATACAGTGCATTTCACTTTGCATCAACCCATGTAAGTCTTCCCAGGTTTTTCTGAGAACATCCTACTCATAATTTCTTATAGTAAATAGTATTCCATAATAATCACACACCACAACTTATTCAGTCATTCCCCAAGTGATGGGCTTCTCCTCAACATCTAATTCTATACCCCCAGAAGAGAGTTGCTATAAATATTTTTCTACGTATAAGTCCTTTTCCTTTTTATATTTTTAAATCTCTTTTGGGATACATACCTAGTAGTAGTATTTCTAGGTCAAAGGGTATGCATGTTTTGTTTTGTTTTTTAATAGCCCTTTGGGCATAGTTCTGAATTGCGCTACAGAATGGTTGAATCAGTTCGCAACTCCACCAACAATGCATTAAAGTCTCATTTTCCCCACCTCCCCTCCAACATTTGTCAGTTACCTTTTCTGTCCTCTTAGCCAATCTAATAGGTATGAGGTAGTTGCAGGTATGTTTTTTAATCTAAAGTAATCCAAAGGCCTTGGCAACGTAATGGGTATGAGGGTGAGAGACAGTGAGGAGTCCAGAATGACTGGGAGTTTGGGGAATTAGAAAGCTAGTGGTGCCTTTGACATTAACATGGATGTTTGGAAGAGAGAAGAGTTTAGTGGGAAAGAAAATTAGTTCAGTTTTGGACATGTTGAGTTTAATATGTCTATTAAACATTCAGTTTGAGATTTCTGAAAAGCAATTTGAGAAGTGAGACTGGAGTTCAGCAAACGATTTAGGGATGGATAGGTAGATTTGAGAATCATCAACATAGAGATGATAATTAAATCCATGGGAACTAATAGGTGAAGTAATTGAGAGGGATCCAGAAGCCAGATTGTAAGGGGTTGTAAGGAGAGAGTGAGAGGAAGGGAAGTAGAGGCATCTATTGTAGATAGCTTTCTCAAGGTATTTAGACATGAAGGGTAGGAGAGATATAGGATGAAAATTAGTGGGGATAGAAGGATAAAGTGAGAGGTTTTTGAGGATAAAGGAGATGGGCATGTTTGTAGGCAGTAGGGAAGGAGCCAATACAGATGGAGAGATTGAAGATAAGTGAGAGAGTGGGGATGACGAAGACAATCTGTTGAAGATAATAGGATAGAATGGGATCACTTATGTAGGTAGAGAGCTTTGCCTTGACATCTTATGTATGATGGGTGAAGGAAGAGATAGTAACCAAAGGCATCTTAGTGACAGGAAATATGGAAGAAGAGAATAGATAGAGCTCTTGATGAATGGTCTCTCTCTCTCTCTCTCTCTCTTTCTCTCTCTCTCTCTCTCTCTCTCTTTAAACATCTCCCTCTCATTTGAGAGAGAGGGAGAAGAGGGAAGCAGGGGAAGTTTGAGGAGGGATGAAAAGGTTTGAAAGATCTGATGTGGAGAGTAGGATAGTGAATCAATAAGGGAGATATAGTAGGATTGCCTAGCAGCAATAAGGGCCCACTTGAGGCTGTATAACATACATTTTTAGCATACCCAGTGAGAATGGTTACATGGTTTTTTCTGATTTCATTTAGCAGCACAGGTATAGGAGTAAAGGCAGATGGTGGAAGGGAGCCAAAGCTGAGATTTAGCATGGCATGTTTGATGATATAAGGGGGTTAAAGATTCAAGAGAATAGGATAGTATAAAGTTGAATTGATTTACCAGAGGATCAAGACAGGAAAAGAGGAAAGAATGGCTATACTAGGGAGATGGCCTGGGAGAGAATCAAGGGGTCAAGCGGTCAAGGGATGGAGGAGCTGAGGTAATATCATCAACTAAGCATTTTGGTCTCTAAATTAAAGGGTGTGTGGAGTAGTCTCTGTTTTCTATCATCTCCTTTGCCTACTGTTGGGATGGAGCTATAAAGACCATTTATTCATTATATTTATAGGCTTTTTCTCTCTCTCCATGTTCATCTATGTTGCTGCTTAGTGAAGATCTGGGCCTGACCCTGAAGGCACCTATCAACATTCATCATTATTCACCATGGAGCAGAGAGTGGTAGCAGCAAAACCCCCAAAAAACCAAAGCTAGTCTTTCATTTTAGAGAAAGTGGGTTGGAAGAGAGATTCTTGAGAGGACCCTGTCCAGTATGAACTCTGACATCTCCCAAATGAATTCAAGTCCAAGCCCAACCTATCTGGGAGAGATTCAGGCTCAGTATTCTTTCTAGTGCTCCTCAGTGGAGCCTAGAAGGGCCAGAAACTTGAGACAAGCAGCTGACAGATACAGATGCACCAACTACCTCAGGACTAGATAGAACCTTTCTGCCTCTAAAACCTTGTAGAGAGAGTCAGAGTGTCTTTGCTTGGCTCCAGTCCCATCAGATGATGGCCTTGTCCAGCCACACTATATCCCCTGTGATATATGTGGCTGGACGTGCAAAGAATTATCAAGAACCATGGCCATGTGGAATGTTAGCCCATCTGTTTCACTTTCTTACTAACCCAATATGGGTTAACTACTTACCAAGTCTAGCACTAGAATGGTATCAGTAACCAGAACCAGACTTTAGGGGTGAGCCTGGCATGCGATCCTTAAGGCCACAAGATTTGTGGGGGGGGTCCCTTCTGTGATAATTCCATGGAAAACATGCCACCCAGTTAGGAGGTGGTCACCAGTTAGAAGACGACATGCTAGTATCACAGTGATGGAAATGCATCATGGTACTAGAAAGACAGGTGATGAAAATGACTCAATTCTTGATTGGCGTTTTTTACCTCAGTTCTATCCATTCTACTTCCTTACTGCAGTGCAAATAAAGATTTGTTTTTAATGAAAAATGAACTTAAATGTATGTGGTTCTCAACCTTCCTAATGCCATGACCCTTTAATACAGTTCCTCATGTTGTGGTGACCCCCAACCATAAAATTATTTTTGTTGCTACTTCATAACTGTGATTTTGCTGCTGTTATGAATTGTAATGTAAATCTGACATGCAGGATGTATTTTCATTGTTACAAATTGAACATAACCTACAGATTGAGAACCTCTGGTATAAAGAAAAGTGTCACTGAAGATTAGATAAAGAGAGAGGATGATCATTGGATCAATTTCCTGGAAAGAGGCAGGAGGGGATTTAGGATATGAGTAGGGATTAGCCTTGGCAACTCTGTGACAAGAACAAAGGAGGGGAGGACTGTAAATCTATGACTCTAGTGTAACACTAACTTTAGGTTACTTTCCCAACCTCTGCTCACTCTCATGGGTTGGGTACTGTAATGTTAATGAAATCAGAAGATCTTCCATGCCCCTTTCTATTGGCACCTACTGAAGGCACTTGGCACCTCAAAGGCTTAGCTCCTTACTTCCAGTTAACTCCTTAGGAGTAATCACAGCTGGAGTTGAGA
>CM053593.1:366618917-366637873 GCA_028646575.1 Pseudocheirus occidentalis
TGGGACTCAGTGTTATGGTTTCTGAATAAAGACCTTGGTTCTGCCTTCCATGTGGAGAGTTTGCTATATTTTGTGATCCAAAACTATACCAACATATTCATAACCATCATGGGTGTTGTGAATATCTCATTATTGATACAGGTACCCAGAGGGTAGACGCTACTTGAAGGTTCTAAAGGTAAGTTTATGTATCCTTACTCCTAACACTGTAGTTCATGAGCCACTACTAGTGTGTTTCTCATTAAAAATCAGTCAGTAGACTCGTTTAACTTTTAGCAAAGGTATTTATTTATTTCAATGTCACAGTAAGAATAGTAGCTACAAACCATCCTCCCCATGAACCAGGAGTTTTTACTCCCACAAATGCAAATAGCATCCGCTGGAAGAGTGGGCTGAAACTCAAAGTATGATGGCAGTGAAGCACACCTGTAGCTGGGCTCTCAGTGCCAGAGACAACTCAAAGCTCCTAGTACTATGTGGTCTGGGAGTCACTTCTCTCTTCATAAAATTCTCACCCTGGATTCTCAGGGTGTACGCCTCAGTTAACAGGCACTACTTGTAGCCACTTCCTCCTTTGACTATCCCTCTGTTTCTACATCCGTCTAGAATGGATATTTCAGCTCCCTGGTGAATGCAATGTCACCCACTCTCCTAGTGGCTCCATCTTTAGGTTATAAGGCTGATAGATAGGAAGGGCAGAGAAGGGCAGGGTGAGGAGAAAAAAGCCTCCCCTGTCCAGTCCAGGGTTAAAACTCAGTAACTGCTCCAAGACTTAACTACCTTGAGTTCTTCAGGGCTTAGCTGTTTCAAGCCCCAGAGGCATAGCTAATTTGTTTTCTTAGCCAACTGGTCATTCGATTTTTTACTCAATCAGGAAGGTGTTAGCTCCTGACAAAGGGATCAGGGTATAGAATCATCTCTAGAATGAGTTTAATACCTCATTAATACTTGATTATATTCTGGGTCTTCTGTGACTGTATTAACTGATATGAGGATGTGAATCCCTACTCTTCTATTCTGGTTGTATGATTTCCTTTCATACCATTCAATAGCATAGGTATAGGAGCAGAAAATAAGTGTAGTAGGGATGACCCAGAGATGAGAACTGGCAATGTACGTGAATGAATAGATTGACAAAAGGACGAAGAATGAAAGGGTGGATGGCAGTATCTAGTTGCCCTGATTATTGTTATTCATCTTTCTTTCTTTAAGAGGACCAATGACATGACTGGGTAATGTCTTGACTTGCCCATGAATTGGATTTAAGTGAGGCAGAGCTGCACAAAGCAGTCAGCCTCACTCTCTCTTCCTGAGTCATTCAAGTCCAGTGGCAAGACAAAAGTCAAGATGCTAGGTGGATGGCCTGGGATGCCTGGGTGGTTGACTTTGGCATCTTTTATGTCTGACCAAGCTCTAAGTGCTCCACAGGGCCTGCTTGAGACACTTTCGTAGCAGGTGGGACAAGTTGTTCTCATCTGCCCATTCCGTGGAGAGAAGTCTTCATATGCTAGAGCTAGACAGCCTCATAACTCACCTATGGGTCTGAGACCTGTTGGTTACCCTCAACCTACTTTAGCCTGTCTGTTGAGAAGGTTTACTACTGTGTGGTCACTGCACATGCTCCAGTTTCTTGGAACCACAGGTGAGCATTGAGTGAAGGTGGACACCAAAGGTGTATGAATAGCCCTGAAAAGGACTCCACAAGCCTTCACATCAAGCTAATCCTCTATGAACACGCCCCATATACCCCTCCAGAGTTATTAACTATAGGGTCAAGACTGTGAAGGGAGCAAACCAAAGACAGAAATGGTAGATTATCAAAACAGGGATGAATGGATAGATTGAAGGCCAGATTGAAAATGAAGACAGTTTAGTAGGAGTAAGGCAAAGGGAAAGTAGATAGACAGAAGATTGTGGTCAGAGATGCAACTTTTAGAGTTGAAGATGAAGGATAAATCATAATTATGGGTTATTGTGAGAAATAATGTCTGAAACCTCAATGGGTGGCCAAGGTCATGGCAGTTGAGAAGGTTAATAAAATTGGGAAGACAGGATGTTTAGGAAGATATCAATGTGTAAAATGGAAGCCCCAAGTACTAGGGCAGGGGGTGGAATGGAGAGAAAGGCTATGAACCAGTCATTGAGCTCTTTGACAGAGGCAGAGTGACATGGAGGTGATCACAGTAACAAGGATCTTGACATGTTGAGACAGACAGATGGAGGGACTGTCAAGGAAGGAAAAGTTAGAGAATGAAGGTGGCAGATTGTCTATTATAGTAGTGAGGAGAAAGAAGCAGATTCAGTTCTTTTCCTAGGCCATTTAGGGCTTAGGGCATGAACAAAGGTGCAACCTGTACTAAAGAGGGTGTCCAGGCACGAGGCCGTCTCTCTTTCTGAAGACAGTCAGCTTGCAATGAGGATAAGCAAATGGGAAGACTAAAAAATGAAGAGGTCTAGAATGAGGGGAGGTGGCTAACAATAGAGCAAGGGTTCCAGAAGGCATAAAGCAAAGGTAGGGCAGAGAAAGATTGTAACTTGGTAGAGCTGAGCTGGGTAGAGAGGGATGTGAGGGTGGTAGTAACAAATGACATCTCTGAATTACAGGCATTAAGGGCACAGATAAGAACTTGCTAGCTATGGGACTAGAGAAATACCCTGTCATTGAATCTCCCATACTCCTGTGTCCTTTAATGATAGAGTACAAAGGTGGTAAGGAGCAGGGGCAAATTCTGAATCTACATCACATCTACCAGTCCACATCCTTTCATCTTTTCCAAAAGGAGACCATGAGAAACTCTGCCATGTCTATGTATACTCTACTTATGGAATCTGCCTCATCTATCACTCAAAGTAACTGTCCAAAAAAAAAGGAAAGGAAACAAAACTAATCTGGCATGTCTTGTTCTTAGTAAGTCCATGGTAATCACCAATTCTCTAAGTATTCACAGACCATCTCTTTACTAAACCATTCTAGAATTTAGCAGGTTCAGCAATCAAACTAGCAAGTTCTTTCTGTACCCTGGTGTACTGAGGCTCATCAGGCAAAGTGAACTCTTGGGGTGAAGCTGAATACTCTCTTACTATTTCTCTATTTATTTTGCTCTCCATTTTTATTTTACCTTTAAAACATGGGTTTTTTTCTCTTTTTATTCTTATGAACTTGACAAATTAGCAAATTTGAACATTTTCTATATAAGTAGGATAGAAAAAAGGCCTGTATGTGAAATTGTGAATCTCCATAATCTCTCTCTCTCTCTCTGTCTCTCTGTCTCTCTTTCTCTCTCTCCCCCTTCCCTCCTCTCCCAGCACAATAGTTCTAAAACAGCCCTGCTGATCTGTATCTCCTTTTGAACTTCCCTCTGCTTTCTTCTTCTTTTTTCTTTCTTTTCTTTTTTTTGGTGTCACAATCACTACCTACTCACTCCTCCAACTCCTTCCTATCTCTCCCCTGCAAAAAAAAGGTCCCCTCATATAACAAATTAGTATAGTCATGCAAAACAAAGCCATACATTGGTCTTACCTGACAACATGTCTCATTCTGTATCTCTAGTTCATCCCCTCTCTGCCAGTAGGTGGGATCACTGGTCTTCTGGGAATTATCAGTCCTCTGGAGTTCTCTTGATCATTGGATTGATTATAGTTTTTATATCTTGTTGAGTTCTTTTCCTTGACAATGTTGGACTTGCTTTGTAAATTATTTTCCTGGTTCTGTTCACTTCATGTGATATCAGTTCATATAAATTCTCAGCTTTCTCTGAATCATTCTCTTTTATCATTTCTGCAGCACAATAATATTTCATTATATTCATTTATTATATATTATAATAACATATTATACATGAATATATTATATTTATTTGTTATCATATGTTCAGTTATGCACATCCTCAGTTTCCAGTTCCTTGATAATTAAAAAAGAACTACTATAAAAATTTTTCATACATACATGTCCTTTTCTTCTTTCTTTGATCTCTTTGGGAGTATAGACCTAGTAGTGGTGCCACTGAGCCAAAGGGTAAGCACAGTTTAATAGCTTTTTGGGATATAGTTCCAAATTGCTTTCTAGAATGGTTAGTCTAGTTCACAGTTTCAACGATAGTACTTTTGTGCACCTGTCTTTCCATTGCACCTTCACCTTTGGCATTTTTAGAATTTTGGCATTAATTCTTTCCCCTCCCATCTTTCTCAATCTGATAGGTATGAGGTCAAATCTCATACAAACCTTTTCATTTGTATTTCTCAAATTATTAGCAATTTTGAGGTTTGTTTGTTTTTTTTACTACAAATATAGTTGTTGCTAGCTTACATTTCTTCTCTTGTTCATGTTCTTTGACCACTTATCTATTGGGAAATGGTTCTTATTTTTCTATATTTGTATCAATTTCTTAGTTACCTTGGATATCAGCCTTTATCAAAGAAATTTGCTGTCAGTGTTTTTCCCCCAACTAACTTCTTCCCTTCTAATTCTAACTATAATTAATGTGCTTATTGCTCTCACTAAATCTCCTGGCTCAGTTTTCTAGTCTGGAGTTTGGCTCAGTTTCAGCACTACAAGGTTCACTTAATTAAACAAGGGAAAGGAGGCGAAAAGAGGAGGAATTATTAATATAAGGTCATGTGACACAAAGGAATGGCTTAGAAAAATTCTAGTTGCCCTTCCCCTCTTCCTCCTGCCCCAGATAGCCACCAGTCTTCTGCTCATTGAGAACGAGACATGTTGTTTTGATGCGAAAGGGAAGAAGTGCCCTGGCCCTAGTACTGGCCCTAGTAATGTCCAAGAGATCAATTTGCAGATTTTATTAAGTATTATTTTGCACATTTTCTTTATAAAATTTTATTTGCTCTTCAGTTCATATGGTAGTGTACTATAAAAAATGTGGGATTCAGAATCAACAGACCTGGGGTTGAATCCCAGAAGTTGAAGAGATGATTCTCAAGTTCCCTTCTACCTCTAGTTCTATGATTCTATCCACTTAGACTTGGATATGCTTAACTCTGTCCTCACTTCACTTCAACCTGGGTCCTATTTCTTTTGCCCTAAAAACCCAAGCACCAATCTCACCAACTCCCTTCTGATCTTCTTTTCCCCTCTTCTACTCCTTAGATTTAGATTTAGAGCTAAAAGGGGTCTTGGACACTACCTATTCTAATACCCTTCTTTTTTACAGATGAAGAAACAAAAGCATTGAGAGATTAAGTGACTTGTCTCACTTCATACAGGTAGTAAGTACCATAGGCAGGATTTGAACCAAAGACCTCTGACTCTAGAGTTCTGGCCCCTAGCTCTTGTGACCCTCCTTGACAAAGTCCCCAGACGCCATAAATTCCTCTCTAGTGATTCCTAATTCTTTCCCAAAGCATGTCTTTCCCTTTGCTGAATTTATCTGGCTGGTCTGAGCCCACCTGGAAAAAACTTGTGACCCTCTGATGTCTAGGCCACCTTCTACTACCTCCCTGGAAATCAGTCAATGGAAAGGGAAGCTCAGGCTGAGACAGGTTCTCCTGGGAATAGGTTCCAGAGACACGCAACAGATGTTCAATCAAAGTCCACTGCCAAGTAATCATCTGGGCAGGGCCCATGAAGGATCCTGATAAGCTTTGAGGAGAGTGTCCATCTTTGAACCTTGGTCTTAACTTGTGTAGGACTCAAAAAATCTCTTAACTCTGCTCTTTACTGCATTAAGATCATTAGGCTCATCATTCTAGAGCTGGAAGGGACTAAAAGTCATTTAGTTGAGGCCCAGGGACAAGTAGCAGGCATCAGAAGTGGAATTTAAATGCAGATCCTCTAAATCTGAAGTCAGTACATTTTCCTATAAACCAGGTTGTATGCTGGTCCTTCGACAAATCACTTCTGCCTCCTTGGGCTGGGATTTTAAAGGCTCCAGTAGATGATGGGGATCCTGTATGGGATGGAAGGCTCTAGATAACAAGAAATCCCCCAATTCTAGAGCATACTCTTCCATCATAGTTATTATTATAGCATAATAATTAAAACATGGCCTTTGTTGGGGGGGGTGAGCCACCCTAGAAGGGGTGTCAGTCATGCAAATCACCATTGATTCTACACACACTGCTCCTCAGCCAAGTCAGAATTGGATCTTTCCATTAGGAAACAAGGCAGCAAGCTTCAGAATGCATGGATCAATTAATCAACATCCCTTCCCTTTCATGTCTCTTCCTTTTCTTAGGAATCTATAAATGAAAGAAGAGGGAAAAATAAGAATATATTGAGAACTGGAAGGAACCCTAGAGATCCCTGAGTCCAACTGCCTCGTTTTTCAGATGAAGATTTACTCAGAGAAGTGGCGTGATTTGTCCAGACACACAAAGCTAGACAATGCCTGAGGAGGGCTTTGGACGTAGGTCTTCTTGCCTCTCAGTCCAAACTCTCTCTGCTACACCATAACGCTCTTCTGGGAAACTCTTGAATATTCCCTCCAAGAGTGCCAGTGATCTTTTCTATTTTGTTTGTATCTTCTACCGCTACCAGTTTTGGGGTTTGTTTTCTGTGCCTCTTTTCTTCTAAAACCTCCTTCTACCATACTGTAAAAGTGACTCTGGATGCTCTACCAAGTGAAAGCAAGTGCTTATAATTCAATCAACATTTATTAAATGCCTATTGTGTACCAGTCTCAAGAAAATCCTGCCAAGCTGGAAAGGCTTCCACTAAGGCTGGGGATTGGACTGTGTGTCTGTGGTTTGGAACTCCAACACTGTCCAATAAGCATTTCTTACGTGCCTATTATATGTAAGACTCTAAGGACACAAAGAATGAAAAATAGCTCCTGCCCTCAAGGAGCTTACATTCTACTAGGGAGATAGAACATGTAAACAGACAGATAAGAGCAGGATAACTTGAGGTAGAAGGAGACAGCATGAACAACTGAAGGGATCAGGAAAGGTTTCGCCTAGGTAGAAGGACATGAGATGAGGATTCTAAGAGGGAGGCCAAACGCAGGCACAAAGAAAACAGTCCATGTGGAGACAAAGAAAGGGGAAATGGAATATTTCTCAATGCAGGGAACATCAAGTCAGACTGTTTGACTGGAAGACAGATTGAAGGAATGGAAGTAGTATGTAATATGATTAGAAAGCTAGTCTGGAGCCAGACTGTAAAAGACTTTAAATGACAAGATAAAAAAAAATGCATTTGATCCACTTAACAGGGAGCCTCTGAAGCCTCTTGGTCAGGGAAGTTGTATGGTGAAACTTGGGCTTAAGGGAGAGCTATTTTGGCCACTGGGTGGAGGATGGATTGGTGGACCAGAAGTTCAACTTATGTGAGAATAGATGTTTTTCTTTTTTCTTTTTTGCTTTTTTGGGGGGAGGGGGAAGGCAGGGCAACTGGGGTTAGGTGACTTGCCCAAGGTCACATGGCTAGTTTTTGTGTTAAGTATCTGAGGCTGAATTTGAACTCAGGTCCTCCTGATTCCAGGGCTGGTGCTCTATTCACTGTGCTACCTAGTCGCCCCAGAACAGATGTTTTTCAATAGAAAATTATATACAATGGATGATGAATCTGTTTGGCCACAGGAACTCATGAGAAACATACTAAGAGATAGAAGGGGTACAATTTGCATTAGTGGAGAGAATATACACATGAATGAATTTGGAAATACTAAAGTGAACATCTTATCTTTAGTTCTTTGAGGATATAGCATTTTTTTCTTTGTGGTATCTATTATTTATCTTTTAAAAAGTTTTATGGATGCCTTAAAAAAACAAAACTGGGTAATTACCAAATATATTCTTCCCCTCCCATAGAACACTTCCTCATAGTGAAAAACAGTTAAACACTACCAGTCAACAAAATAACCACGTCAAGAAGGGTATGTAGCATTTGGTACCCATAATTCTTTACTTCAATCCCAAAAGGAGAGGTATGTATTTTATCTGTGTCTTAGCAATTTTCACATGTTATCCTGGGCCTAGTACAATGTTTTATACATAGTAAGCTTAAATAAATTTGTGTTGAATAAAATCAAATGGAATAGAATGAAGAGTTAGGGAGCCAGAGGAAGGGATGAGTATAGCTAAGAAGGAAGTCTTTTTGACTGTTGAGAGGAGGGGATGTTAGCATATTTGCCTGGTGCTCATAGGATTATGGAAGGATACAATTATATAGGATATATAGAAACAATACAATTATAGGAAGTTATACAAGTTATAGGAAGGATACAATTTTGGTTACAAGTAATTTGTCCACCTGACTTCCACAGAGCATAGACTCTCAAGATCCTAGAATGGGAAGAGGCTTTAAGAAATCAGCAGATCCAGCTCCTTGCCTTCAGGCAGACAAACATCTAAACCAAGAAAGACTGATGATCATCTGCTCTCTTATTGAAGGTCACCAGAGATGGAGACTGCCTAGTCTGCCTCAGTTTCCCATCTTTGCTGATGATAACATTTAACAACCGATCATGCCATCCCTTCCCTGCCACCAAATCCCCCGAAACTGATGCAAAAGAGTTGCTAGAATGAAGAGACCAAAAAGCCAAGAAACCACCTTAGCCAGCTGACGCTTTATTCCTTTGTTAAGCAAAGATATGGTAGCTGAGAGCGCATGGATTTAAAGCAAAAGTTCACTTAAAAAAATTACTGATGAGAATGACAAGGAATTATAAGTGGTATTGCCACATAGAACAGCAAAAAGTTACTGAGGAGGAAAAAATGAGCCTGCAGAGAACTTGGTGAAAGATCCGGCTAAACCACAGATACTCTCAAGAGCATTTGTAGATGAACCTGAAAGGATAACAAAAGATGGAGAATGGAACAGATTCAGCCCATCACTCCACTACAACTGTTCTCTTCAAGTTCACCAGTTATCTCCTTAACCTTTCTAGTTTTCGATGTTGTTGACCACATCTTTCTCCTAGATAGTCTTTGTTTCCTAGGTTTCAGTGATACTGCTTTCTCCTGGTTATTTTACTCATTTGACTGCCCCCTTTCAGTTCTTGTTCCTGGATTGTCATTCATGTCTTGCCCCCAACCACTGTTTCTTCCCCCAGAGTTCTGCCCTGGGCACTCTTTTTTTCCTTCTACACTCTCTCAGTGACCTCTCAGTTCCATTATCATCTCTACACAGGGGACTTCTAGGTTCAACTCTTATTTCCAACCCTTATTTCTCTCTTGATTCCATTCCCAACTTATCAACTGCCTGTTGGACACTTCCATATGGATATCGCACACGCATCTCAAACTCAACATGTCCAAAATGGAAACCATTATTTTGCTCCATAAACACAAAATTGGATTTGTTCTCTTTCCTCCTAAACTCACCCCTCTTCCATTATTCCCTGCTCTTTTTAGAACATTGGCATCCTTCCAGTTAACTAGGTTTATAACCTAGAAGTCATCTTTCATGACTTTCTTCCCTCTTTCATCCCCAGAATAAAATCCATTACTGTCTTATCTTTGCCATCTGTCTTTTCTTTCCTTTATATGGTCATTAGCATATGAGTTTGGGCCCTCATATCCTGGACTACTGTGATGTCCTCTCAAATGGACTCTTGGTTTTTAGAATCTTCCCTTTCATTCTGTCTTTCACACAGTAGCCAAGTCTGTGTGACTTGTGTGTGCTATGTGATATAAAACACAACTCAAGTCTGACTACATCATTACCTCATTCAAGGAGGTGTTAGTCCAATCTTATTACCTTCGGGGTAAAATGCAAACTTCTAATCATGACATTTCAAGCCTTTCAGGATCTGATCCTAGCCTAATCAATCTTATTATACTTACTCTCCTTCACACATGTTCCATGCCTACTGCATGCTTGTTTTTCCTGTATGTGGCACCACAAGCTTGTGGGTAGGTTGTCCCTCATGCAATAAATTCACTCCCTCATCAAGTCTGCTTCTTAGAATCCCTAGTTTCTTTCAAGTTTTAGCTTATTGGAAGCCTTTAATGATTACTACCACTGTTATCTCACTGCTTCTAGAATCAGAAACCTTAGTTCATGTTCTCCCTTTGATGTTCTCTGTCTGTATGCCCATGGGTAAGTCACTTAACTTTCTTGGACCTCAGTTTCTTCAACTACAAAATGAAAGGAGTTGGACCAGGTGGTTTCTGAGGTCCCCTCTAGCCCTAGGTCTGTTATCCTATGATCTTCTCCTCAATTGAATATAAGCTCCTGGTGAAATCAGCCAAGATGATGGAGTAGAAGAAAGTAGTACAGCTGAACTGTCCCATACAACTACTGCACACACTGAGGAGGTGCAATGAAGAGTGCTGGGCCTGAGGTGAGGAAGACTTGACTTCAAATATGATTTCAGATACTTACTATCTGTGTGTCACTTAGTCTCTGTTTGCCTCAGTGTCTTCATCTGTAAAATGGAGATAATAATAGCATTTATCTTCCCGAGTTGTAAGGATCAAGTAACACCCCACTTGTAAGGTGCTTAGTGTGGTGCCTGGCACATAGTAAGCCTATATAAATGGTTGTTCTTGTTAGTCTAGAAAATGATCCAGACTCAAGTCTGAAGAGTAAATTCAAGAAAAAAAATCACAATGAGTCAGTTCCCCAGCTGAAGTTAGTATAAAGAGACAGACAGAGAAGGTCCTGAGACACTGGTAATGGGATCTAGCCAAGGACGTACCAGTTAGAGCATTCTAACATGGACTGAGGTCCTGCATCTGACATTTCTGACAGAGCAAAAAGAGATCCTGCATCCTTCACAGAAGGGTCTGACCTTGTGTAGGAAGCAAGAATAAGTGGCAGCCAGCAGCTCTGCTGCTTACTACCCATTCTTGTGTCACAGATCCAGTGTGGACTGAGAAGAGACATATACCTAGAGGAGGCAGTGCAGGGCAAAAAGTGGTTGTATGCCTTCTCATGGTCAGGAATTAAGGCTGGAAGAACGAGGAAACAAAAACAATCTCACCAAAAAGGGCTATTGTGATAATAGGGATGCTCAAGACAAAAACCTAGAAGAGAATTATGTCAAAATATTTATAAGCAAAGTGTCAAAGAACAACCCCTCCTTGGGCACATGTTCAACTAGCAGTCTTGGAAGAGATTAAACAAAAGTCTTAAAACGAGCTAAAAATTATTTTTAAAATGAAACAAGAGTGCCAGAGGAAACAATGGGGAAAGATTGAAAACTAAGGGGAAAGTTAGAAGTGAAATTAGAGTTGTGGAAGAAAGAATTTGAAAGAGAATTAATAGCTTTGCAAGAGAGATATAAAAATTTACCCTAGCAACAGATTCTTTGAAAAGTAGAATGGAACAAATAGAAATTAATAACTTCATGAGACTAAAAAAGAAATGGTAAAACAAAATTAAAGATAAAAAATAAAAGAATGTACAATGTACTTATGTCCCTGAAATCCATGGCCAAAAAGAGAACCTAGACATTTTATTTCAAAAAATCATAAAAATACCCTGCCTAGATCTCTTAGAACCAGAGGGTAAAATGGAAATGCAATCCACAATCACTTCCTGAAGGATACTCCATAATGAAAACTACAAACAGTATAGCCCAAAATGCTGAACTTCCAGGTAAAAGAAAAAATATTGCAAACAGAATGAATTAAAGTATAATACTGAGAACTCACAGTCAGAATAACACAAGATTTAGCAATGAATCAGAGATCTTGGAATATTTTTTCTCCATCAGGCAAAAGATATAAGTTTACAACCAATCATTTCTTGAGTATAATCTTGCAGAAGAAAGCATGGAACTTTAATGAAATAGAAGAATTCCAAGTATTCCTCATGAAAAGACCAGAGCCATACAGAAATTCTGAAATACAAACACAGGGATCAAGAGAAACAAAAATGAAATATGAATAGGTAATCATGAAGGACTTAATCAAGAACGGACTATTTACATTTTAATATATAGAGATAATACAAGCTTTTCCTTATAATCCTATCATCATTAGAAGAAGATCATGTCTAATCATCTGATTAGATAGAGGGACTGGTTCTGTTATGTTTTAATGAACTTAAAAGAAAAAAAGAAAGGGATGAGAAATACGCTAAGGAAGAAGGGGAAGAGAACAGATAGGAACAATTATCTTATACAATCTTAGCGGGCAAGTAGAAGACTATGTAAACAAGGAGAATGGGGTCAGGAGAGAAGGGCAACACTTGATCCTTGCTTTTATCTGAAGTGTTCAAAGGAGGGAAGAATATATACATGTTTTGGGCACACAAATATGCTTCACTCAACAGAGAAAAACAAGAGGAAAAGAGGAGGGAGGCAAATGGTAGATTAAGGGGGATATAGTTCTAAGAAAAACAAACCTCAACTAAGGTGGGTGAATTTCATAAAGGAATTTAAAAGTAAAGAAAGGCTAAGAACCTACAATTCAGGTAGTGATGAGTGAAAGAGCAGCAGCATAGGGAAGCAGAAGCAGATTGCCTTAATCCCAGGGCACTGATACTGAGGATATTCCTATCATAGCACCCTCTTCTTTATAAAAAGGAGCTGGGAAACTCTGATCAATGCAATGTTCAACTATGATTCCAGAGGACTCATGATGAAACATGCTACCCAACTTCTGACAAAGAGGTGATGGATTCAAGGTGCAGACTGAAACATATTTCTTTTGGACATGACTAATGCAGGAATTTGCTTTGTTTGACTACACACATTTGTTTTTATGGTTTTGTTTTTCTTTTTCAATGAGAAGGTAGGTAGGAGGGAAAGAGGGTGGGGTTTTGTTCACTGAATGAACTTAAAAAAAAAGGCAAACGTCAAATGTACCTAAGATTAGAAGAGAAACAGTTAATTGGGGAAAATATGTGTAGCAAGTTTCTCTAGTAAAGGTGTTATTTCCAAGATATGAAAGGAATTAATTCAGATTTACAAGAAGAATGATTTTCTAATTGAAAAATATTACAAGGGGGCGTAGCTAGGTGGTGCAGTGAATAGAGCACCGGCCCTGGAGTCAGGATGACCAACCATGATTCCAGAAAACTCATGATAGAAAATGCTACCCTTCTCTCCCGAGAGAGAAGTGATGGACTGGGGAAATAGAATGAGACATACGTTTATTTTTTTGGAGGAGGGAAGGCAAGGCAAATGGGGTTAAGTGACTTGTCCAAGGTCATGCAGCTAGTAAGTGTGTCAAGTGTCTGAGACCAGATTTAAACTCAGGTTCTCTTGAATCCAGGGCTAGAGTCACCTAGCTGCCCCCAGAGACATATATTTTAATGTGGCCAATGTAGGAATTTATTTTTCTTGACTATGTATATTTCTTGCAAGTGTTTTGTTTTTCTCTTTTTTTTCAGTGGCAGATGGGAAGAGAAAAATGCTTGTTAACTGAAAAAGTATAATTTTTTTTTTTGAGAATGAAAGTTCTTGGGAGCAGGAGCTATTTCACTATTTTATTTGTATTTTCAGAGCCTAGCATAGTGTGGACACATAGTATCTGCTTAAGAAATGATTGTTGATTATATATGCATGTGTGTATCTATATCTACATTTAATTGTTGAATTCTCTTAGTAGAACGTAAGCTTCCTGAACCTTGGGCTGTTTTTCATTTTTGACTTTGGGTTCTGAGCATCTCAGATGTTTCATGAAGCAAAATAAGATCTTGATAAATGCTTGCTGGACTGGATTCAAAAGAGTAATGAAAGTCATTGCTCGTTTTGTTTTGTTTTTTTTCCTGCAGGTTAAAAAAATTTCCTTAGCATTTTTTCTCCATTAAACCTGTTTTCTAACCCTCTGATAGTCCAAGAATCTTCTTTCTGGACCTTCTCCAATTAGTTTGTATTCTTTTTAGTATGTTATCAAAATTATATCCATCATACTTATAAAGATCAGATGCCCAATAGTTGTTTGTTCTTCATACTCAAAGAGGACCAAATGACATCACTATGTGAGGGCACACACGTACAGTGTGTTTAATTGTGGCTGATAAGACCAATATGAGCTCAGAATGCTCTTATCACAGGTCAGGAACAAATAGTTCATATGAACATTTGGAGTAGAGATATCTCAAATTTTCACAGCTCACATTACTTTTGAGCTACTGCAATTCTACTTTGCTTATAGAGCATGGTAACTTCTTTGTCGTGGGCATATCAGGTTGGGCAACCTGTGTCTCCCATGTGTCACAATCAATTCCAAAGTTCTTCAGAGAGACCTTGAGAATGTCCTTGTATCACTTCTTCTGACCCCTGTGTGAGCACCTGCCTTGTGTGAGTTCTCTGTAAAACAATCTTTTAGGCAAGCATGTTTGGTATTCGAACAGCATGGCCAGCCCATCCAAGTTGTGCTCCCAGCAGAAGAGTTTGAATGCTGCAGTTCAGCTTGAGAAAGAACCCCAGTGTCTGGTACCTTACCTTGCCAAGTGTTCAGAATCTTCCTTAGACAGTTCAAATGGAAATGATTCAGTTTCCTGACATGGCACTGGTAGACTGTCCAAGTCACAGGCATACAACAATGAGGTCAGCACAATGGTTCTGTAGACCTTCATTTTGGTAGGCAGTCTAATATCTCTTCTCTCCCACACTTTCCTTTGGAGCCTCCACAACACTGAGCTAACTCTGGCAATGCAGGCATCAATCTCATCATCTATATATACATCCCTGGAAGGTGTATTGCCAAGGTAAGGGAACTTATCCACAGCATTCAAAATTTCTCTATTTTCTGTAACTGATGGTTCCATGTATATATGATTTAGTGCTAGCTAGATCATATATATCTCTGAGAACCTCTGAGTATTAATTGTCAAGCTAAAATTAGCCCAAGAAATAGAAAATCAATCCATACTCTGTTAAATCTCAGCCTCAGAGGGGGCATTGCATGCACAATCTTCTATGAAAAAAAGTCACACACCAGCTCTCCCTCCACTTTAGTCTTGGCTTGTAGTCTTTTCAAGTTAAATAATTTACTGTCACTGAAGTAGCTAACCCTGGTGCCCTTTTCATCCTCCTAGAAGACTTCTGATAACATCACCAAAAATATCATGCTAAAAAGCAAAGGAGCAAGCACACAGCCCTGGTTCACTCCATTGGTGACTGGAGGAATACGAGAGCAGAATGAAATGTCATGAAATGTCATCATGAAATGGACATACAACACTGATGAACTTCTCTGGGTAACCAAATTTTGACATAATTTTCCATAAGCCTTCACAGATGACAGGATCAAAGACCTTGATCAGATTGACAAATGTGGTCTGCTCCTGGTGTTTTTCCTGGAGTTATTATGTGGCAAACACCATATTGACTGTTCTGTGCTCTCAGAGCAGCCTCTGAAATTCAGATGCAATAAAGCATGGATGAATTCTCTGCTGCTTGTGCTAATTTTGGCTTAATTTTGGGACCATGGATTACAGCAAGTGGATAAGTTTTGAATACTTTGGATAATTTTGCTTACCTTGGCTATATACTTTCCAGGGATGTACACAGAGAGGATAAAGTTGATTCCTGCATTGCCAGAGTTAGCTCAGTGTTGTGGAGGCTCCAAAGGAAAGTGTAGGAGAAAAGACTTCCTACCAAACTGAAGGTCTACGGAGCCATTGTGCCATGCCATTATTGTAAGCCTATGAAACCTGGACAGTTTACTAGCACCATGCCAGGAAACTGAATCATTCCCATTTGAATTGTCTAAGGAAGATTCTGAGGATCACCTGGCAAGATAAGGTACCAGACACTAAGGTTCTTTTTCAAACTGGACTGTCAAATAATCAAACTCTTCTGCTGAGAGGACAACTTGGATTGGCTGGTCATGTTGTTCAAATGTCAAATGTATGTTTGCCTAAAATACTATTTTTACAGAGAACTCAAAAGCCAAGTGCTCACACAGATGTCAGAAGAAGTGATACAAGGACACTCTCAAGGTCTCTCTGAAGAACTTTGGAATTGATTGTGACACAGGGGACACACTGACATAGGATTGCTTAGCATGGCTTGGTCTCATCAGAGAAGGTTCTGTGCTCTATGAGCAAAGTAGAATTAAAGTAGCTCAAAAGAAACATGAGGTGTGCAAATCGAGAAATTCCACCTCAAACGTTCACATGGATTATTTGTTCCTGACCTGTGGTGGAGCATTTCAAGCTTGTCTCAGTCTGACCAGTAACAGTCGGACCCACTGTAACTTGACCCTGACATAGTGATGTCATTTTGGTCTTCTTTGAAAACAAAGCACGATAACCAACCAACCTTGCAAGTGATTTGTATGGGTCTGGAGAGTGTACATATGTATATATGCGTATATATACATATAGATGTAAATGCTTCCCTCAATTAAACTGTAAGATCCTTGAAGGCAGGAACTGTTTTGCTTTTGTCTTTCTCTCTCTAGCCCTTAGCATGGTACTTGGGACATCATAAGTGCTTAATAAATGCTTGTTGATGACTGATTGACTCCAGCTCTAGATCTACAATCCTACAGTTTAGGGATTAGAGAGGAGAGAGTTGTGGGAACCCTGAAGGGAACAGAGAACAGACCTGGAGATCAGTCAATCAATGTCTGTTAATTGAGCTCACCATTTCCCTTACATCATACTGCTACCTTTTCATTACTAGTCCCAGACATGCCCTTACATTTTAATTAGTCTGCAGGCAGTAAACTAGCCTTCAGATAGATACATGCAATTCACCCCACCCCCACTTTCCTCACCTTTACAACTGGTTCTGCATTCCATGTGGCTTAGTAAAAACAAGTCTTTATCCTGATAGGTTGGCAAAATATTTCTTTAATGAATGAATGAATAAAAAAGCACTTTTTAAGTGTTTACTTTATGCCAGTTACTATGCTTTTAGAAATATAAAAGTAAGGCAGTCCCTGCCCTCAAGGAGCTTACATTCTAATGGGGGAAGACAATACATAGAGGGGAATGGTGGGTAGGCAAGGGAATACTTGGGCAGTCTTTGAAATGATGAGTTAATCCATGGGACTGTCAATTGACACACCCTTTCCAAGAATAATGATAGCATGACCCAGAGTAAGAGGTGGAAGATTGGGGTGGATGGAAAGACAGTGGGGGTGGACAGGCTAGTCAGGAATTGAAGCATAACCTGTATCCAGTTTTGGTCATCACACCAACAAGGATATGAACTAATTGAAGAAGATCCAGGAAGATGTTTGCATTTATTCACAATCATTCGCTCAACCTTGACAGCTCAACCTGGGATGAAGGATACAAGCTGACTATTGGCTCCACCTGGAACTGGAAATGTTTCTTTGAATATCTGTGGACTTATGAATCAGAACGGTTCCCTGTTGAAGATGGTGTCTCATGCTGTCAAGAAACTTACAGTCCATTTTGAAAGGACATACATGAAAAGATACCTAATAATATGAAGCCTATAAGATAATGGCAAACAGAGTGGTATAACTGTGACTGAGGGGATGGACCAAAATATTCACTCTAGCTACATCTGGTAGCTCCTAGGATCAGACTCTAAGACACCTGTCTTGGCCTGTTGCTGAAGAGCTTATTAGAACAGACTCTCCTGGTTGGTCTCTTAGTCCTCATGATGGATAGGCATGCCAAAGAACTGCCACTAAATCAATAAACTGTAATGTATACATATATACGTAATGTTAAATTAAATTACATTAAATGATATATGTATATATATAATTTTGACTCTGACTCTGACTTGAGTATGTTGAGACTCTTCAGGCCTCTTCTTTGGATTTCCATTGAAGGGGGAGAGGATATTTCCCTCTTCAGCAGTAACAGGAGCTTCCTGCACATGGCAATGAGTGCATGTACTTGTCCAGGTGAGCCCAAGACTAGACCTAAAATATCTGGCTACCTGTTCTGCTTTGTGTTTATTTCCCAGAACATAGGTGATTAAAGAGACCTTTTGAGATAGGTGTTGTTAGCTATGGCAGCACTGTCATGAGTTCCTGGGTAAGCTCTGGTGCTCATTGTTTAGTAGGAGGTGATCTCCGAAACAAAATTTTGGGACAAAAAATGACTATTACCAGGAGGATGAGCCCAAACCATGCCTTGGCTTTCCAGTACATATGGATCGTAAATGAGTTGCTTGGAGGTAACAGGTCCAAGATAAAAGTGAAATGCTTTTCCAGCAGTTCCAAAAAATTCTTTATGTTTTGGTGTTTTAAATATCAATCTCCTAAGAGTATAATAATATATGAGTTCCTGCTTCAATTATCTGTTAATGAACACTCACGTATCTTCTGTTTTAAGCATTTTTTTGTGGAATAAATGAATACATTGCCTATACTTAATATGTTTTGTACAGTGAGTATTTTCTTAAAGGGCTCCTTCTAGAATTTTAATCCTTTTAAGTGAGGATCCTACACATGAACCTAATTTATTTTTTTCCCAATCCCATCATATCTGTTGTTTATTAATTTCGTAGAATGCAGAAAATATACTTAGAAGGGCATGCAAATACAGGGGAAATCCCAGAACATATAGCTGAAGCTAGTCATGGGCCATAACTATTTATTGCTTTCATCCCAGTCTTCTCTTCCTTCACTAATTTAAATGTAATTAGTTACTGAGTAAAAATATATGCTTCAAAAAGATTTGATTAACTTATTTTGTAACAAACTCTAAGACCAATAAGGCAAATTAATGGGATTACAAATTATTCCACTGAGCTTAAAGGGAATTGGGAGGTTTGACCCTTTAAGGCTCTTCCTGAGGGAAGAATTTCCATTTTACTGTTGTATCCATTTCTTCAAAATCTCCCAGCTCCTGGTCCTTTGACGTCTCTAGGAAGACCTGTTCCAAAGTGGACTGAGAGAATCTGTATTCTGCCAAACTGAAGGCACATTTAGCTGCCTATAATTTGGAAAAGGCTTGAGAAAGAGGTTGAACATCTTTCATGGGCAACCATCAAAGAGGAATACCTTATTTGCCGATCTGCTCTTGGAAAACGCTTCAGAATCTCCAGGTGTAGGGGTGTTATTTGCCCAGGTTCCTTCACTTTTATTTTTAGTAAATAGTCCTGGCCAAATTTGCTTTTCAGATGTTGGATGGAACCAGTACATCTAGGACCCAAAAATAG
>CM053593.1:366638373-366659910 GCA_028646575.1 Pseudocheirus occidentalis
AACCTGCCCTCCCCTCCATCATCCCCCCTCTCATCCCCTTCCCCCCTACTCTCCTGTGGGGCAAGATACCCAATTTAGAGTGTATGTCATTCCCTCCCTAAGCCAAATTCAATGAGAATAAGGTTGACCCATTCCTTTTTGCCTTCCCATTCTTCTCCTCCATTGTAATAGTTATCCCTTGCCTCTTCTGTATGAGATAATTAGCCCCATTCTGTCTCTCCTTGTCTTCTCTCATTCTATTCCTCTCCCACCTCTCAATTTCACCTTTTAAAATATCATCCCTTTCTGTTCAGTTGATCCTGTGCCCTCTGTCTGTTTATACATGTATACATATATACACACACTCACATGTATTCATATACATATATACCCTCCTATATAGAAATATGTGTATGCATACGTATATACATTTATATTCCCTTCAACTATCCTCATACTGAGAAAAGTTTCATAAGTTACAATTATTTTTCCATGTTGTAGGCATGTAAATAGTTCAACTTTGATAACTTCCTTATGATTTCTTTTCCCTGTTTACCTTCTCATTCTTCTCTTGCTTCTTGTATTTGAATGTCAGATTTTCTTTTCAGCTCTGGTTTTTTCATCAAGAATGCTTGAAAGTCCTCTACCTCATTGAATGACTATATTTTCCCCTGAAACATTCTCAGTTTTGCTGGGTAGGTGATTCTTGGTTTTAATCCTAGCTGCTTTGCTCTCCAGAATATCATATTCCAGGCCCTTTGATCTCCTAATGTAGAAGCTGCTAGATCCTGTGTTATCCTGATTATATTTGTTTGTTGTAAAAAAGAATACCCATTATTCTTAATTTAATTAGAAAAGTAAACACAGAGATGCCTTAGATAAGAAGAGGAATTTATTCCCTTTCCCCCGGGAAGAAAGGGGTGTCCCATCTCAGATTTCTTACCCATGTTGATGCATGAGGCCAGGCCAGAAGAGAGAAAGCTCCTAAGACCGGGTCTAGGATTTAAAGACCTAATTAGGACGTCCCCTCTCCTGGCCAACTGCCTTCTTTCATTGGTGAAAAAATTTACTTTACCAATCCCTTCACTGCTGAGAAGGAAAAGGGAGGGAGATGGGACGGGCCTCACCAGGGCGGGAAGAAATGGACAAAGGAAGATAAAAGTAATTGACAGGAGAAGGGGGAGGGTACAGCACTCAAGGGGGGGGTACATTCCAGACTGAGAAGCTTTTCACTAATTCCGTGTCCCACACAACAGTATTCAAATTGTTTCTTGGCAGCTTGTAATATTTTCTCCTTGATCTGGGAACTCTGGAACCTGGCTTTAACATTCCTAGGAGTTTTCTTTTGAGGATCTTTTTCAAGAGGTGATGGATGAATTCTTTCAAGTTCTGTTTTGTTATCTGGTTCTAAAATATCAGGGCCATTTTCCTTTAGGATTTCTTTTGGGGGGGGCAGTTGGGGTTAAGTGACTTGCCCAAGGTCACACGGCTAGTTTTTTGTGTTAAGTGTCTGAGGTCGGATTTGAACTCAGGTACTCCTGACTTCAGGGCCGGTGCTCTATTCACTGTGCCACCTAGCCACCCTTCCTTTAGGATTTCTTGAAGGATGATTTCTAGGTTCTTTTTTTTTTTTATCATGGCTTTCAGGTAGTCCAACAATTTTTAAATTGTCTCACCTGGATCTATTTTCCAGGTCAGTGGTTTTCCAGTGAGGTATTTCACACTGCCTTCTATTTCTTCATTTGTTTGGATGTGTTTAATAGTATCTTGATTTCTCATAGTCCCTGGCTTCCATTTGCTTCAATCTAATTCTGAAGGAATTATTCTCTTCAGTGAGCTTTTGAGATTCTTTTTCCATCTGGCAAATTTGGCTTTTTAAGGCATTCTTCTCCTCACTGGCTTTTTAGGTCTTCCTTGCCATTTGAGTTAGACTATTTTTTAAGGTGTTATTTTCTTTGGTCAGGTTGTTGACTCTCTCTTCATGATTTTCTTGCATCATTCTCATTTCTCTTCCCAATTTTTCCTCCACTTCTCTTATTTGGTTTTCAAAATCCTTCTCAAGCTCCTCCGTGGCCTGTAACCAGTTCATATTTTTCTTGGAAGCTTTTGGTGCAGGAGTTATGATTGTGTTGTCTTCTTCCCATTCCATGCTTTGATCCTTTTTGTCCTCAAAAAAGGAATCTAAAGTTGGATTGCTGTGCTTTCTTTGCTTTCTGTCCCTACTCATGTTGCCAGTCAGTTAACTTGACTTTCGAGCTCTTTGCTACAGTAGAACTCTGCTTCCAGACGGAGAGCTTTGTCCCAAATCACTGGTGTTTTTGTAGCTGCTGGAGCTATTAGGAGGCCTCCACACAAGCTACTTTTTAATATATTAGCTAAACAAAATATTTTGTTTTGTAGCCACACCTTCCTAATTCTTAGGGTACAACACCACAGTGAGTATAGTCTTTAGACCACCTGTACCTACTGTTCTCAGAACAAATAATCAATTTGTTCATTTTTAGGGGAGATAACTTGCCCCTTTTTTGTATATTCGTATCTATCTAGTTTGAGGTAACAGTGGCATTTTTTTAAAAAATCATTGAATAATATCAAGAATACAAAAATATAGGATAGTGATACGATAACAGTAGCAGCTGGAGAGATTGGGAAATACATCCTATAAATGTCATCCTTGAACTGAGTTTTGAAGGAGCATAGGAATTCTGGAAAAAGGTAAGAGTGTATTTTAGTAATTCCTTTCCTTTTGAGGGAAATGGAGTGTTGTATGTGAAGAGCAAGAAAATCCATTCGACTGGGCTGAAAGTGCATGAAGAGTAATATATGTATAATTTGAATAGAAAAGTAGGTTTGGATGAGGTGTTTGGATATGACTTCTGAAAATTTGAGTGAAGGGGTAAATTTAGCATGATGGAGCAAGAGGTGATGAAGACCTACACTGGTGTGGTAACAGTGAGTTAGAGAAAAGGGGGCTGATGTAAGAGGTGTAGAGGAAGAAGTATGAGACTTGGCAACTAATTGGATATTCGGGGTGAAGTAGAATTGAGAATTGTGATGGAATGACAGTGGTGCCCTCAATAGAAATAGGGAAGTTCAAAAGAAGGTTTGATTTTATAGAAAAGATCATTAGTTTTTGTTTCAGACATGTTGGATTAGAAATGCCAAAGGAACTAGTATTTTGAATAGTAAAGTTTTTGAGGGGTATAAATTTCAGAGTGAAAACTTTTTAAGTATATCTTTTCAAAGAGTCTTTTATTTTGATATCACAGTTATATCATTGATTTCTTCACTCCCACAGTATTCTCTACATTTTCTTAGCTGAGGATTTTGCCTCATCCTTTCCAGAGAAAATTGAGGTTATTGGGCAGGAATCCTCTCCACTTCTCATCTCAAAACCAACCCTCCTTTCTGCCCTCTAACCCCCAACTCCAAAACACTGAACCCACCATCATCATCTCACTCTAATCTGCAGTCTCTTCATTTATTGATTCTTTCCATACTACCTACCAACACGCCCAATCCTGCCTCCTTTTTAAAAAAATACTTTTTGAATTCTGCCATCCCTGCTAGTTATGAGCTATTGCTCACCCTTCTTCACAAGCTTCTTGAGAAGGCCATTTACAGTCAATTCTTTCACCTTCTCTCTTCTATCCATATCATCCACATTACTCAACTAACATTGCCCTGTCCAAAGTTACAAATAATTTTTTAAATAAATTTCTTTTTTGGTGTCTTTTGGTTTTTATATCACAAATCTCCCCCTCTCTTCCTCCCTTCCCTCTTATATCACATATAATAAAGTATTTTGTTAAAGGAAAGAAAAACAGGAAGAAGAGAACAGAAGTCAGAGAAATAGAACAGTACATCCCCAAAAGCCTGCAAATATGTATAGTGTTCCACCCCACACGGGCCTCATGAGAGGAGTGAAGGGAGAAGGGACATCTTTTCTTTGGGGCTAAGTGTAGATATTCTTAGTAATTTTGCAACATTCACTTTAAGTTTTGTGGTTTTTTTCATTTATGTTGTTGTAGTCACTTTGTATGTGTGATTATTTCCCTCTGCATCATTTCACATGTCTTTCCATGCTTCTTTGCATACATCATATTTGTCATTTTGTACAATCTAATATCAGCCAGTAGTTTCATAACCACCAAATCAAATAAATTCTCATCCTTCAAGGGTGGCTGAGGTGGCGCAGTGAATAGAGCACCAGCTCTGGAGTCAAGAGGACCTGAGTTCAAATGCAGCCTCAGACACATTTACTAGCCACATGACCTTGGACAAGTCACTTAACCCCAATTGCCCAGCCTTCCCCCTGCCAAAAAAAAAAAAAGGCAAAAAAAATTCTTTTTCATCCTTCTTGACCTCTCTAATAGAGCTTTTGACATTGTTGGCTCCTTTCTCCTGGAGAGTCTCATTTTTGGATTTTCATGATATTTTCTTCTCTCTTTACTGACGACATATCTGCCCTCTCCTCAGACTCATTGGTTGGATCATCATATGCTTTGTGCTCTTTTTTCCTCCTTTTTTATTCGACCCATCTCATTTGTTTTTCTGGGTTCAGTTATCTCTTTGCAAATTACTTCCAGTTCTATATCCAGTCCTAGTTTCTTTCCTGAACTCCAGTCCAGCATCATGGACTGCTTTTTTATACATTTTCATCTGAATGTTGCATAGATATCTCAAATGTAGTATATCCAAAACAACTTGTTGTCTTTCCATGAACTCTACAGGTCAGCCTTACTGGCATGCTTACTTTTTCCTCATACCCAGTGCTCCATTTCCTGTCTCTGTGTCTTTGCACTGACTCTTTCCCAATCCTGGAATGCTTAACCATATCATCTTGACCTTTTGAAATTCTTGGTTTTCTTCAAAATTCAGCTCAAACACTACCTTCTACATGAAATAAAATATTTTCTGTCTTCCCCAGCTGCTAGTATACCCTCCTTTTTAAAACTACCTTTATTCTCTGATATTCTTGATATATTTTTTTAAACTAGACCTGTGATTTTTGTCCATGTTAAGGAAATTTTTCCATTAATGAAGATGAGCATTTTCTAGTCATAGAGTTGCCTGGGTCACTGAGAGATTAAATAACTAATTTCTCCCAAAGTCACAGCGGGTATATGTTTGGGGTAGAACTTGAACCTAGGTCTTCCTTATTCTAAGACTTGGTCTCTATTCCTCCATACTGCCTCTATTTATTCTATATGTACATGTTGGCTCCCATATATAATGTAAGCTCTTTGAGGGCAATGACTGTTTCACGTTTGTCTTTGTATCCTCAGCACTTAGCATAGTGCCTGGCACAAAGCAGGCGTTTAATATAAATGTTTGTTGCTTGTTTGAGTTCATGGGCTTCTGTTTTTCATCTGTAAAATGAAGGATTTAGATAGGAGTGGAATAAGATAGATGGCTTCAGTTTTGATGTTACTGAGACCTTTCTAATAATGTTGTTGTTCAGTCACATCCAGCTTCGCCTGACTCCATGGATGGAAGGTTTTCTTGGCAAAGATACTGGAGTGGTTTGCCATTTCCTTCTCCAGTGTGTCTCCATTTTACAAATGAGGAAGTGAAGTTCTTTCTCTAGAGATAGGTAGTATTTTTCATCCTAAGTCCTTTAGAATTGTCATGGTTGTTACATTACTAAGATTATGGGGCAGCGAGGTGACAAAGCGGATAGAGTGCCACGCTTGGAGTCAGGAAGACTCATCTTCCTGAGTTCAGATGTGGCCTCAAACACTAGCTGTGTGACCCTGAGCAAGTCATTTAACCCTGTTTGCTTCTGTTCCTTATCTGTAAAATGAGATGGATAAGAAAATGGCAAGCCATTCCAGTTATCTGCCAAGAAAACTCCAAATGGGGTCACGAAGAATTGGACAGGCCTGAAACAACTGAACAACATTATTGAGGATAACCAAGTCATTAACAGTTGATCATCTTACAGTACTGTTGTTGCTATGCACAATGTTCTTTTGGTTCTGCTCACTTCATTTTACATCAGTTTCATTTAAGTGTTCCTAGGTTTTCCTGAAACCATGCTGGTCTTCATTTCTTATAGCACAATAGTATTCCATCACAAATATATACCACAACTTGTCTGGCCATTCCCCAGTTGATGGACATCTTTTCTATTTCCAGTTCTTTTCCACCACAAAAAGAGCCACTATAAATATTTTTGTACGTAAAGGTCCTTTTCCTTTTCCTTTGATCCATTTGGGATACAGACCTAGTAGTAGTATTGCTGGGGCAAAAGGTATATATAGCCCTTTAAGCATAGTTCTAAATTGCTCTCTGGAATGGTTGGTTTAGTTCACAACTCCACCAACCATGAATGCAGTGTCCACATTTTCCTACATCCTCTCCAACAACTGTCATTTTCCTTTTCTGTCATATTAACCAGTCTGATGTATGAAAGGGTGCCTCAGAATTGTTTTCATTTGCTTTTCTCTAATCAGTAGGGACTTTAGAACATTTTTTCATATGACTACTGATAGCTTTGACTTCTTCTGAAAACTGCCTATTTATCTCTTGACCATTTATCAATTAGGGGATAACTTATATTCTTATAAATTTGACTGAGTTCAGAGATACTTGCTGTAAGAATTTTCCCCCAATTTTCTGCTTTCTCTCTAATCTTGGTTGCATTAGTTTTGTTTTTACAAAAACTTTTTAATGTAATGTCAAAAGTATCCATTTTACATCTTATAATATTCTTTATATCTTATTTGGTCATAAAATCTTCCTTCATCTGCAGGCCTCGTAGATAAAACTATTCCACGTTCCTCTATGCATACATTACCTTTTATGTCTAAATCATGTAATCATTTTGACCGTATCTAGTTATACGATAGGTGTTGGTCTATACCTAGTTTCTGCCAAATTGCTTCCCAGTTTTTCTCAGATAATGAGTTCTTATCCCAAAGGCTTGAATCTTTCCGTTTATCACATGCAAGATTACTGTGGTCATTTACTTCTGTGTACTATGTCCCTAATCTTTTCCATTGAACCACTATTTTATTTCTTAGCCAATACCAGATTGTTTTGATTTAATACAGTTTAAGATATGATACTGGTAGACCACTTTCCTTCACTTTTTTTTTAATTGAGTTCCCTTTATATTCTTGAACTCTTGTTCTTCCAAAAGAATTTTTTTTTCCTATCTGTGTAAAATAATATTTTGGTAGTTTGGTATAGTGCTGAACAAGTAAAATTATTTTAGGTAGAAAATTGCCATTTTTATTGTATTGGCTCACGGCTCACCCTACCCACAAGCAATTGGTATTTCTTTGGTGGTTTAGGTCTATTTGTGTGAAAAGTGTTTTATAATTGAGTTCATATAGTT
Organism: Pseudocheirus occidentalis; assembly: GCA_028646575.1. Classification (NCBI taxonomy): domain Eukaryota; kingdom Metazoa; phylum Chordata; class Mammalia; order Diprotodontia; family Pseudocheiridae; genus Pseudocheirus; species Pseudocheirus occidentalis. The sequence continues at coordinate 366,645,698 of CM053593.1, forward strand.
CCTGGTTTATCATGTCAGGTAGACTGCTGAGTAGTTGCCTGCAATTTTTTAAAATGGAATTTCTCTTTCTATCTCTTTTCTGGACTTTGTTGGTAATATATAGAAATGTTGATGATTTATTTGGGCTTATTTCATATCCTGTAACTTTGCTAAAAGTTGACAATCATTTCAACTAGGTTTTTAGTTCATTCTCTTAAGTATACCATCATATCATCTTCAAAGAGTGATTGCTTTGTTTCTCCATTGCTTATTCTGATTTCCTTCAATTTTTTTTTCTTGTCCTACTGCTGTAGCTAGCATTTCTATTTAGCATTTTCTTTATCCTCAGTTACATGTAAAAACAGTTTTTAACATTGGTTTTTAAAACTTTGAGTTCCAAATTCTCTCTCTTCATCTCCACCACCCTCATTGAGAAGGCAAGCAATTCTATATGGGTTATACATGTGCAATCATGCAGAACATTTCCATATTAGTCATGTTGTGAAAGAAAATATAAACAAAATCCTCAAGAAAAATAAAGTAAAAAAGTTTGCTTCAGTCTGTATTCAGATACCATCAGACAGCATTTTTCATCATAATTCCTTCAGAGTTGTCTTGGATCATTATATTGCTGAGAGTAGCTAAGTCATTCAGAGCTGATCATCTTTGCATCAACTCATGTAAATCTTTCTAGGTTTATCTGAAAGCGTCCTACTCATCATTTCTAATAGTACAATAGTATTCCCTCGTAATTATATACCACAGTTTGTTTGGGCATTCCCTTCAATTTCCAGTTTTTTGCAGAAAAGATTTGTATAGCTAGCATTTTCCAGTGCAAATATTGAATAATAAGTGGTGATAATGAACATCCTTGCTTCTGATCTGATTGGGAAGACTTCTAGCTTCTCTCCATTACAGATAATGCTTTTATCTGTTCTTAATATGTATTTAATAGAATTATGGAATCATAGAATTTCAGAGTTATAAGTGACTTAGAGATTATCCAATCTTATCTCATATGACAATTGAGGAAACTGAAATGAGGCTTTTAGAATATGACGTTTGGCTGATAGCTTTTTTTTTTTTTTTTTTTGGTCTATTTTTAGTTTTCAGCATTCATTTCATCTTTTTTTTTTTTTTTTTTTTTGGAGGGCAGTTGGGGTTAAGTGACTTGCCCAAGGTCACACGGCTAGTTTTTTGTGTTAAGTGTCTGAGGCCGGATTTGAACTCAGGTACTCCTGACTCCAGGGCTGGTGCTCTATTCACTGCACCACCTAGCCGCCCCTCAGCATTCATTTCCATAAGATTTTTGAGTTACAAATTTTCTCCCTGTCTTTCCCTACCCGCCACCCCAAAATAGTGATCCTACTGAAATTTTCCCCCAGTTTGCTCTCTCTTATATCCTCTCCTATCCCCCTTTGACTTTTTAGTGCCTGTATGTCTTATTTCCCAGTTGCACGTAAAAAGAAAAAATAATAATTTTTTTTAAACATTTGATTTTTAAAACTTTCATTTCCAGATTCTTTCCCTTCTTCCCTTGTCACCTACCCCTACTGGGAAGATAAGCAGTTCAGTATAGGTTGTACATGTGTAGTTATGCAAAACATTTCCATACTAGATATTTTGTGAAAGACTGACTATATTTCCCTCCATTCTATCCCTGCTTATGGTTATCCCCACTTACTCTACATTGACCCTGTCCCTTTTCAAAAGTGTATGCTTCTAACTATCCTCGCCCCCAATCTGCTCTGTTCTCCCTTCTATCATCCCCCCTCTTATCCCCTTCCCCCCTACTTTCCTGTAGGGTAAGATAACCAATTTAGTGTGTATGTTATTCCCTCCTTAAGCCAAATTTGATAGCTATTTTTTAGTCATTTTTCAGTTGTATCTGACCCTTCATGACCCCATTTGGGATTTTTTTTTTTGGCAAAGATACTTGAGTGGTTTGCCATTTCCTTCTGCTCATTTTACAGATGAGGAACTGAGGCAATCAAAGTTAAGTGATTTGCCCCACATCACATAACTAGTATGTGTCTGAGGCCAGATTTGAACTCAGGAAGATGAGTTTTCCAGGCTACATGCCAGGCACTCCATCCACTGCCCCTCATGTCACTTTATACATTAAAAAGTAGGGAGGACATACCTACACTAAGTTTAGCAAATACATCATCTCTTTTCATGGTCCTGCCTTACCTTTCCTTTCTTGAAATATTTTACCCTTGTCTTTGGTAGAATGAAGGAGGATAAATGCTTTTGTAGTGTGGAGGGACCACACATTTAAAATTGGAACCAGTATGTCAGGTAGGCAATATAGGTAGTGGTGTAAAATTGAAGTAGAATGCTGCTTTGACCTAAAGTGTGTTTTTTACTTCCTCATTTAGGTGGAATGAACCTTCCTTGTTGAATGTCTCCTGGTTACCACTTGGATTTCACCTGTGAAGAACTATTTTCCCAATAGTGGACGCCACTCTGTGGCATATTTGATTGCCGATTCAGGGATTGTAAAGCTTTCTGATTTCCTGAAGGGAGGCAGTTGCTGCTGTTATCAGAAAACTTGATATCACAGCCACAATGGTGCTGTCACAGAGACAACGAGATGAACTGTAAGTTATATTTGGGCTTTTAAAAAAAAACACACTTTACCCTCTTGTAAGAGGCAAACTAGTATGTACATTTAGCCATTCAAAACATCATTGGTTTCAGATATTGTACAGGAAGCCCTAGACATGAACAGTCTTAGTTAATAATAATGGTGTAGTTTGTAGTCTTGGCAAAAATGTAAGTTTTAAATGTTAGCCTTTGTTAAATACTAGGAACTGTTAATTTTGTGGCTTTATGTAATGTTTGTTTGCACTTAACTAGGTTTTATCTTAAGCATTCCATCGATAGCATACTTAGGTAGCTTGAATTTGTAGTCCCAGAATGCCACTTTCATTAGATTTATTTCATTTTAAGTAATTTCTCCACAAAATGCTTTAGTGAGTAACATTTATTCGTCTTTTATATGGTTGATGGTATAATGTGATTTGCTAGTTAGGTAATTATGATTTTTGATGACACGTCTTATGAAATGAGGATAGTTTGAAGTGACTTCACTGCTTTTGACAGTTCTTAATCATGATGATTGTTTGGATTAGATAGAACAATTTGGACCAATTTACAAAAGGTCTTTTCTCCCCATTCTACCTGTTTCTTTTATTCTTGCCTCTGTACTTGTGTAGCATTTCTTCCTAAGCTGCTCAGAAGTAATTATTGATCTATTCTCACAATCAGAGGTGAAAGTTTGTCCTAAATATAAAAGGGGAATAGAGATTTGGGGATCCTTAAGTTAATGTAGTAAAAAGAAAATGGAACTGAGCCACAAGATTTTAGGGTGTAACGGGAATACAGAGGTGATCCAGTCCAGTCTATATGTGACAAAGAATTTCTTCTACAACATAGCTTCTCCTTCAGATCTACAGAGAACAACTGTAATCATTAAAATGCTTTTACCAAAATGAATTTGAAGTCTCTCTCGCTATAACTTTTACCCATTTTCTTCTCAGGCCAAGCAGAACCAGCTTGTTTACAAATGTTTATACTGAATTATCTTAACAATGTGTAAATTTCTTATAAAGTTGAAAATTTGGCTGTCTTCAGCCTTTGTTTTGTTCCAGTAATTTTTAACAAATGTGTCCATACCATACTCCTTTTGAGAGGTTTTTAGATTTAGAAATGAAAGATGAACTTTTGATAGGTCAGGAACTGGTTATTTGGGCAGTGATACTTGATATCAAAGTGAGAGTCTTAATGATCACTATATTTTATATCTGGTAGTATTTCTCACTTACGCTAGTCTGACATGTTTTCCTGAATTATAAACAAATTCAGAGAGAGCACAATTCATGAAATTACTTACCTAGTAGTAGTTTTACCATCTTAGGAAGAATATATTCTTTAGTGAATAGCTTCTTCAGAAAAACTAACCAAAGGTGATTTTGTTTTTGTAATTTCTTTGACATGTTAAGGGTATCATTTTCTTTGTGTGTTAAAATTACATCTTCTGTGCACTCTTTTTGTAGCCTGATTAGGAATGAAAATGTTCAGATTTTGACATTAGTCATTTTATCAGATGTTAAGTGCCACAAGTCCTTGCCTTCAAGAAGGTTACATTTTCTATAAGCATCAAAAGTTATATTTTAGAGATTTTGCTGTGTTGGAAAACAACCCAAGATTTGCAAGTGGCATACCATTAAATTTTTACCATTAAATAGAGAATTTGGAGGTGGTTGAGTTAGGGAACACAGTATAGTATTAAACCATTGAGGAATGATTACTCAGGTCTGTACTTGAAGGAGCATGTTAATTTTAAAGATGAGTTACAGTAATTTCTGGGAATTATTCCTAATGCTGTAATTGTTCATTGTTCTTTAGTGACTTAAACTTTCAAGAAAAGTTTAAAATATTATCTACAGCATATGAATAACATTGTAAAAATCCTTAAATTGTATTTTTCACACATGCTAATTCTTTATCTCCCATTCTAATGTATTCTGACTGAAATTATTACAAGTTGTTTTTATTAAAATTATTTTTAGATGTATACATATATGGGACTTTTTAATTGATCTGTGGTAGACTTGGTTTTATATTTTTAAATTATTGATTTAAAACATGATTATCTAACAGTCTAATAAACATTTTCTTGTTTGTTTAATATTGTATAAAAGATCTTATGAACTTGGTTCTAGAGTCAAAGAAGTTCATAAGAATATTGGTCATTTTTGGTCATTTGAGTACCACAGTTAAAATATCATATATCTTAAAACATTCAGATTTTATAGTGTTTTGACAGAAGCAAAAGATGGTCGAGATAAAGTGTTAACTATTAGTTAGCTGGAGAATCTGTTGTATATCTCTTGTACTCACTTAAGTTTTTTTCTGTTTTGGTATTCTGATCAAAAATGATAGCAGACAGGCTGCTATGCTTTCTTGGAGTAGCTATACTCTTGTCATGGAGTAGCTTTTCCTCCCGTTTCTAGACAAGCTAATAATTTCATTGGTTAAAAGGCAGGAGGATATCAGTGGATAGAGCTCAGGTTTCAGAGTCAGGAGGATCTGGGCTGCAATTTTCCCTTAGATACGTTAATAGTTATCATCTTGGACAAGTCATTTAAGCTCTTTGGGCCTCAGTTTCCTCATCTGTAAAGCAAAGAACGGTTGTGCTTAGTGACTTCTAAGTCTCTTCCAGCACTAAATCTATAGTTATATGAAATGTAGTAAATAATTAGAAATATTAATTGTTACTTGTAGTTAGTTATTTCTGTGAAAAATAAGCCATAAAGTAAAGCATAAGGAACCCGTGTATGGTTTTAACACTGGCTTTTGAGTCTAGCAAGGATTAGTTATTAATTTTTTTGAGAACAATAAAAGATGATAATAAAGAGATAACATAAATGCATTTTAAGGTTGCAAAGCAGAATTTCCTCATGGCAGACATTTATGACCAAACAGAAGACAGAACGGCCTAAGTATACATGGGTGACTGGCTGAGATGACTTGATCCACCTTACCTTGTTTCTTACCATGCTACCCTGAAAATGGACTTAACACTTGGTAAGGCAGCTAAGTGGCAAAGTAGATGGTGACATTCTCTAGTCCTAGAGTCATTCAGTTTTGGCCTCAGACAGTTGATGATTATGTGACTCAGGACAGTCACTGAATCTGTCTACATCCATTTCCTCATCTATAAAATGAGGGTAATAATAGCAACCAGCCTCCCAGGGCTGTCAGATGAGGTAGTATCTGTAAAGTATTTCATATAGTGCTTAGTACACATGGTAGATGTTATAGAAAGGATGATGTGAAAGCTGTGCTGCTTGGACTTGATTTGACTGGGCATGATGAAGTAATTTCTATAAACCATGTTATAAAAGACAGTATGTAAAGATACTGTCTTAACTCTTGGACTTCTATGTCTATCTGGGTATTGTATTACATGTGGACTAACTGTTGAAGCTTTCATGTACAAGCTGCTAGGTAAACTTTTAAGTAGAAATCAGCTAATTGGTCCTCAGGAAAACTCTTAGAAGCTCTTAAGCTTTTACAAAGTATTAGTAAGACTGTTGAAATGCAAAAGAAATAGATACAGTTCGTGTTCTTGAAGCTTTGCTACCTAAATGGTGAGACAAAACAAACAGCGGCTGTGCTGAATTACTGCCATTTTATAGGTTTAAGTTACCAAGGACAGCATTAAGCCAACCATTTTTCCTTCCTGTTTTGCCTGCATTTAGGACATTGCCACCAGAAGAGTGGCAGTGAATGGACTGACCAGCCAAGTCATCTTTCATATGCACAACGATGGTTCTCAAGCTAAAATTGTGTGTGTGTGTGTGTGTGTGTGTGTGTGTGTGTGTGTGTGTGTGTGTGTGTGTGTGTGTGTACGTACACACACATACGTTCATTGGTCAAACCCTTCCCAGGGCATTAACTTGCTTGCACTTGTAGCTTCAGGAGCAGCTTAATGTCAAAAGCACCTCTGCCTCATCTTCCTGTCAGTTTCACTCACCATCTGTCATCATCACAGTCTATTTGCTAGGAGTTGTTTATAGATGAATTTAAAAGACAGTTTTCATATTTTCTGTAGTTCTAGTTTTCATGCCTCTTAGTCTTTTTCAGGATGTGGGAGAGATTGTGAGAAATTATCAAAATTCCCATTTCACTTCAGGCAGAAGAAACTTTCTTAATTTATTTACTGTTTACCTATGGCCTCTTCCTCTCAAAAGAGAATACTGGGATGATTAAGCTTATTCCTTGTAGTCCGAATGTATACTTCATTCAGATGCAGACTTATTAAATGAGGTTATAGTTAACAAATTCACGCTTTTCAGAATTTATAACTTTTCGGGGAATATGTTTCTAACAGAACTTTAAAAACTGATTTAAAGTGGTTTCATCTGATAGATGAATATTTTTTGAATTAAAACATTATATAAAGAAAGTATAGACACAGTAGCTGGTGAGGTTAGTTATAAAATACTTCATGAAGGGAATTTTGAGCAGGGTTTTCAAAGTGGAGAAGGCATAGATTGAATGATAAAGGCGTGAATGCATGAGTTGTACCCAGAAAGGTTAGATACCTAGAATGTAAAGGTTATGGCAAAGTATACATTATAGACTATGAGAGGAATTGTGACAAAAATGTTATGGAAAGATTCTCCTTTCAGTTAAATGGATGACATCCTTGAGTAATCAGAGTAATAGTCTAGAATCTAAATCAGAAATTCCGCTGTGTATTGTTATGTAGGTATGAATGGGACTGGATCAGAGGGAGCCATGGTCATAGGATTTAGAGTTGGAAAGCACCTTCAAGAGCATCTAGACCAGTGGTGTCAAACTCAGATAAATAAGGGGTTCACCAGTACCTATGTGAAAGGATTCCTCTGGGCTGCACGTTGACATAACCTTAAAATTTTATATTTTCCGTGTTTTATTGTGTTTATATTTATTTTCTTAAATATTTCCCAGTTACATTTTAATTTGGTTCAGCTGCATTTGAGAGTGTTGTGGGCCACATGTGATCAGCAGGGTGATTGATACCTCTGACCTACACCAACTCTTTCATTTAATAGATGAGGAGTGTGTGGAGGATTATGAATGAGCCTATTTTGAGTTTAATTTTTTTCTGTGGTTTAAGTGTTTATTATTTAAACTTTAGAATCAAAAGGATTGAACATTTTTATTCTTGATGTACTTTTAGGTCTTAGTTGGTAGCGCTAACCAACCCTAAAGTGAACATTCTTCTTGGAAGGCTCCTCTACTGGTATTAATAGTGTTGAAAAAAATATATTCAAGCATTTGTGCATTGTTGGCTCATAATTGATAATGAGATAAATCATATTTAAAAGGACTTTATAGTTAAACTAGAAACTAGAAATAGTAATGAAATTATTTTGCAAGTTAAATGAGGGGGAGCTTAGTTTTTCTATTTCCTTAGTGCTAAACTTAAGGGCAACTCAGGCACAAAGTAGAAACACAGGTCATAGTTTTTGAAATTTCTTTGTGGGGGGGGATTATGTCATTATTCCTTACAAGCAATATATTTATTCAATATGTAATGATAACTTACTATGTGCAAGGTCCATGATAGGAGAGTAGTGAGTGACATGCTTTGCTAAATCACTGGATTATGAACTATTATTAAATGATCATTTCATTTTCAGAAATAGGAGACAAAAGGGCATCTTCATAGTATGCACCTATCACATCTGTTACTTTTTATGGTATCTTTTAGATGAAAAAGGAATATTGTTGACATGAGTCACTTTAGTAAAGATTGGTAGTAATACTGAATTTCAAACATACTTTCATTTGTGTCCTACTTTTCTACATCTTCTCATCATGTGTCTTTTAAATTTTGCCATAAATTCTCCATTAAGATTCTACCCAGTGCTAAGTAGATCTGGTATGTTTTCTAGATACTCAAATCCTAGGAATAATAATGTTTAGAAAAAACAGTACTAAGACAATAAATGCTTGGAAATAAATTAAACCTTTTTAAATATCAAACTAAATTTGGATGCTTGATACTAAGTCAAGAATATGCTTTGTATGAAATAAATTTCAAACATATATGACGTGCAAAAATGTGAAGCGAAAAGTGTTTGTGTTCAGTCATATTCAAATCTTTGTGACCCCATTTGGGGCTGTCTTGGCAAAGATACTTCTAGCTCATTTTACAGATGAGGCAACTGAGGCAAACAGGGTGAAGTAACTTGCAAACCTTGCCAAACAGGGTTACCCAGTGAGTGAGTGTGTGAAGCAGGATTTTAACTCAGGAAGATGAGTCTTTCTGACTCTGGTCCCTCTGCGTTGTGCACTGTGGTGCCACTGTACCTCCCACCCCCAGTGAAAAGTTGTTTTAATTTAAGTTATATAATTATATGCCACAGTTTAAGAAGAGCTTAAGGGTCTCAAGTGGAAAAAGTTGAAGAAACCCTGGCATATGACTAATCAGAAGGTAAAAAAACATTCAGCAACTAAAGAAAGTATATTATTTTCTACACCACCTGTAAACTACAGAAAATGTAAAATTAATCAAATCTAAGGATTTACATTCTACAGTTTTATAAGTTTTCAGATTTAGATTTTAGTCTTTCTTACAAAGTCTTGCAAGGAATTTTCAGAATTTGCATGTACAGCAAAAACTGGTTCATCTGCTAAACAATTAGACATCTCTTTAATTTCTTTGAAGTGAGTATTACATTTCTCAGTACTACAGAATTAAAAAATATATTTAATCAGGTTATCTGATTAATAAGCAGAATGGTGCATTCCCTTCAGTGGTTCTCAACCTTCCTAATGCCACAACCCTTTAATACAGTTCCTCATGTTGTGGTGACCCCCAACCATAAAATTATTTTCATTGCTACTTCATAACTGTAATTTTGCTACTCTTATGAATCGTAATGTAAATATCTGATATGCAGCATGTATTTTCATTGTTACAAATTGAACATAACCCACAGGTTGAGAACCGCTGCTCTAGACCATGGTTATTATCAGTGTTAAGTATAAGCAGAATGTTATTTTCTTAGTTTATAAATACTGGTAAGGTTTTGCTTTTGTTAGAAATAGATACACATTGGGGCAGCTAGATGGCGCAGTGAAGAGAGCACTGGTCCTGGAGTCAGGAGGGCCTAAGTTCAATTCCAGCCTCAGACACTTCACACTAGCTGTGTGACCATGGACAAATCACCTAACCCCAATTGCCCTGCTTTCCCCCCTCCAAAAAAAAAAAAAAAGACAAAAATAGATACACATGAGAAAAATATCTTGCCTTTATTGTTTGTATAAAACAACAACAGCTCACCAGTGTGGAGCCTCTGGCCATCACTTGTGACATAATGAAGCATGAAGAACATGGCAAAATTGTGATAATGACGTTAAACTTAGCTTAAAAATTTTTTTTTCGAAATGCAGTTTGTAAAACAGACAAAGGTGAAATTTTGAAGTTGTCTAAAGGCAATAAAGGGTAAATTGCATTGTTTTAATGATGTCTGTTCTACTCCCTGACTAAGTACTAAAGATTGTACTAATCCAGAAAGCACAGATTGAGATATTTTAAAACTCATTAATTTCCTATTCCATTTTAAATTTCATCACTCAACCATACTACCAAAGAAAACTCCTTATAGAAATTGTACTTTGTCTCTAGCCTTATTTTTTAAAAATGTCAGAACAAAATGTCAGTATGTCAAAATACTCATTAATCAATCAGCAAACAGGTAACGTGGTAGGCTCTGGCACCTTCCCATATGGAACTTATGTTTTCTGAAGGGAAACAACGTGTACACCTGTAAATGGAGGCAGAGTGTTTGGAGGGATTCAGTGGCAGCTGGAAAGACTGAGAAAGGCTTCGTGTAGAAGAAGGACTATTGAGATTGAAAGGAAACTAGGGATTCTAGGAGGCAGAGCTGAGAAAGGACAATAATTGATGTAAAGATACAGAGACTAGTGGTGAACTGTCTGTCATAAGAGGAGTCAAGCAGAAGGCCAGCTTGAATGTAGTAGGGAATGTGTGAAAGGGAATCATGCATATGCAGCTGCAAAGGTGTACTGGGGCCAGGATGTGAAGGGTTTTAAATTCAAGCAGAGGAGTTTTATTTAATCCTAGAGAGCAAGGACAATGTCTTAACATTTAGTATGATTACATATTTCTAAATATTCTCTTACTCATGAATCTTTCCTTGGAACAAAGATTAAATAAATAAAGTTTAAAGGATCAAAGAACAAAGATGGTAATTTTAAATAAAACCAGCAGATAATCCCCATTTATTTCATGCATATTCAATACAGCCAGATTTTAATGCAACAGAATAATTTTCACAGTCACTTAGCGTTTTCTAACTTTAGGCTCCAACCTATCATTTCAGGCTGACTACACATTACTCCCCACAGATACCGTACTCTTCAGGTACATTGGCCTTCTTGCTGTTGTGCACAACATGTCCCGTCCTCTGCTTTTGCACAGGCTATCCTCTTTGCTTAAGCTACTCACCACCCTTACTCCAGCATAGTCAAAAGCTTCATGAAACTCTTGTCTCTTCAAACCTAAGTTTTATCTCCTTCAACAAGTTTTTCCTGATTTCACCCTAGTTGTCACTGGCTCCTTCATCTCTTTGCTATCACCCAATCATCACTTTGTATTTGTTTTGTAATAATCCTATTTCAGCTTGTCTATATTCTTGAGGCCAGAGGCAAGATACAACTACTTAAGGCCAGTAGTTGTATCTTCAGCATCTAGCACAATGCCTGGCAAATAATAGTGCTTAATGAATACTTTTTGATTGATGAATCATGATTCTACCTACTGAAAATTTTGTTTTCTGTTACTTCTTTAAATGAGAAACCAGAATGTGGCAAGGTTTCTGTAAGGAGATTTTTTTTGATATTGTGGTGGCTCTTAGCATCATGGATATAGAGCTGAAATGGATGACCTAAGGGCTATATATAGTCCAAGCTCATTTTACAAATGAGGAAACTGAGGTTCAGGAAGACACTAGTTGACTCATTCAAGGCCATGTAGGTTATAAATGTCAAATACAGGATTTGGACTGATGAGCAAGATAGGTCTAGAATTGTAAGGATTGGGGGGGGGGGTGTCATCTGCATTAAGATGGGGCCTAAACGACTAAGGAAGAAAGTCTAAAGTGAAGGGAACAAAGGTTTGGAGATAGATCCATGTTGTAGAAGTAGAATGTGGTGAATGAGGAAATTAGAGGTGGATAAATTCATAGGATCAGAGTGTTATAGAGTTGCAAGTGACCTCAGATTCATCCAGCCCCTTCATTTTCTACAGGAGAAAATTGGAAGCTCAGAGAGGTTAAGTGATTTATTTACCCAAGGTCACCCAGTTAGCAAGGAGCAGGGCCAAGATTTGAACCTGTGTCCTCTTGACACCAGTACTAGTGCTGTTACCACTTAACTAGAGAATGAAAGTGTTTTGGAAATCAGGGTGGCAGAAAGGTGAGTCAGTAGCTTACTTACAAGAGTGGTTAAGGAAGGTGAAGAAAAGTGAGAAAAGGCTATTGTAATATGACAAATGAAATCATAAGAGAGCAGATTCAGTGATTGCAAGTGGTGGAGTTATAACCAGATTGAAGATGATGAAGAGTGGGGTAGTACAGGAGGCACTTTCCAGCATTTAGCCAGTGAAAGAGAGAGCAGAGATAGAGGATTGTGGCTTAGGTGTGGGGTATAGTATATAAAGGCAAAATTTGGGGTACAGGAGACTTAGGAGGGAATGTAGGGAGAAGAGTAGATAGGGAAAAATTGAAGATGGGGGTTAGGGCCAATGGAAACAGTTGACGAGATGACTAGAAGACAGTGATGACAAGTGGGGTTCACGGCATAGGATCATGGAGTTAGAGCTAGAAGGGATCCTTCAAAGGCATCTAGTCCAAACTCCTTCATCTTACAATTGAAGAAATTGAGACTTTGAGAGGTTGACTTTGGAAAGAAGAGCCCCATTCTCCTCAGGGACAGGAATATAGGAAGAAAGTATGAATAAAGATATTTTGAGTTTTGACATCAGGAAAAAGAGGGGAGATCACAACAGATGGCCTCGGTTGGGGTTTTTTTTTTTTTTATTTGTTTTGGTTTTTTAGGGGAGGTGGGAAAGGCAGGACAATTGCTGTTAAGTGACTTACCCAAGGTCACATGGCTTGTAAGTGTTAAGTGTCTGAGGCCAGATTTGATTCCAGGGCCAGTGCTCTATTCACTTGGCCACCCCTTCAGACTTTTTTTTTTTTTTTTTGGCAGGCACTTGGGGTTAAGTGACTTGACAAAGGTCACATGGCTAGTTTTTGTGTTAAGTGTCTGAGGCCGGACTTGAACTCAGGTCCTCCTGACTCCAGGGCTGGTGCTCTATTCACTGCGCCACCTAGCCACCCCCCCCCTTTAGTCTTTCTTAAGAGAATAGGTAAGAGACTCCATCATTTTAAAAGCAGAACATTTTAATTTAAATAGTTGAAAGCCTATGAAAGGTAACTTTCTTTAATCTTAGTCCCTATGATAAGATACATTTATTTAAAGCCTCTTACAAGAGAAAGTGAGGTATTTTTCTGGTTAATTTTCTGCTAAAATTCCACTAAGAAAGGAAAATGATGAAGAGTAGTAGGAAATGAATAGATGGCCTAGAATATTATCATCATGTAGTTTTTGTTAAATATTTGAAGGTAGATAGAAGAGACTGTCAGTTAAAATAATTTAACATGAAATTTCATGAAGCACTAGTATTAACTCCAGGGTAGCGTTCTTTTAACCCTAGGACTAAAGTAACGTCATGATCAGGATCCCTGCAGGGATTGCTGATTTGATTCTTTTGCCTTTCATTAGGGTGCTTATTCTTTGCAGCAGTGCTACTCACTTGTCAGAGCAGCCTAATCAGTGGTTCCTGCAGTACTATATAGAATACATGGAATTCTTTTTAATTAGCTTGTTTTCTCAACGCTAGGAATCATAGAAGCTTAAATTTTAGACATGGAAAGGACTTCAGAGATCAGGTCCAACACTTATTTTAGAGATGAAATAAGCAAGGAGTTTGCCCAAGGTCATCATACCTCAAAGGTCCACTCTGCTATACTGTCTTATGGCAGCAAAATCTCTGAGGTGACTGACTGCCTGGTAGAGTGGGTGGAGTGCTGAACTTGAAGTCACGAAAGATTTCAAGTCATGTTATAGCTGGTTACTAGTTGTGTGACTCCAGGTGGCTCTCTTATTCTTCATCTATAAAATGGGTTGGATTAGCCTTCATAGTCCCATCCAGCTCTAAATTTATGATGCTATGAAGCATATATATTTGGCTTCTGTGGGAATGGTAGTAAGTATTCTAGTACCTTTATGTTGGTTATGACATTAAAAAATAATAATATAATAGCTAACTTTTATGTAACATGTGTTAGGCACTGTGCTGTGTGCTTTACAGATATCTCATTTTATCCTCACTTAAGCCCTAGGAGGTAGGTAACTAGGTAACCTAGGTAACTGAGGCAAATGGCAGTTAAGTGACTTGGGAGGGTATATCAGCAAGCACCCTAGCATACCCAGGGTGGCTGCTAGCACAGGTTCTTAGATATGCTTTTCTAAAGGAAAGCCACTCAAAATGGGTTAACAATCTTTCTTTAATCAAACAACTACATCATTTATCTAGTTCAGGGGGAAAAGTCAGCACCCTGAACTCCAGAGAATACAAA
>CM053593.1:366660410-366676354 GCA_028646575.1 Pseudocheirus occidentalis
ATAAACTATTTTTTTCTTGTTCTTTCCAGCCTGTTGTTTGACATTCTGAGATTCAGGAATGGGTATGTCCCATAGGATTCAGATGAAAATGTTTTTTTTAATTAGAGAAACAACAGAAACATTTTCTTAAAGTTGCCAGAAGAAAACTACAAAAATCATACTTCTTCCCTATCTCATTGAGCAGATGTAGAGCTTGATCCCAGCTTCTTAAACGAAGTTGTGCTAATGTAGTCCAGGTTCTCTCTTAGGCCTTCTCAAAAGTCTCCTGGTACAGATCCAGCTGAGTTCATTTTTTAGCTAAGTTTAAAGGGGTTTATCACAAGAACAAACACTGGTTCTGAGGTAGTGAATTTTCTCAGCCTCCACAATTCATACAACCAAGCTGTAGGTTTGTTATCTGCATCCATAGAGAATGTATCCACACTGACCGAATAGCACCTCTTTGATATATTGAAGAAGAGGAATCTTAAGACAACAACCATTTGATAAGTGTTTTAAAAGGAAAAGCAATATTTTAAACATCAAATAAATCAGTAGTAACTATAATTTGTGCACGTGTTACTAATATAATCTATCATTTCAGGGGACTAAACTTGCCACATTTTTCCCAGACAAGGAACTGGGTTTTAGTACTCTGCACCAAAATTACAATAGAGGTAGAGAAGTAACAGGTGCATTCTATATAAAACTAGCCTTGAAAATGTCTTGGATTTGTGGGTGAGCAGTGGGCCCTCAAATTAATTTTGTTCTATTCTCTCTTTTCCTTTCTATTTATACTGCCATCACCCTAATCCAAATCCTATTCCTTAATTTCTTGGTTATTTCAAAAATTATTCTTAACCAGTTCAACCAGTCATTTCACACACTTCCAGTTTATCTGTTATAACATACCTTTTATAACCACCAGATATATCTTTTAAAATGACAAACTCACCATGAGGACTGAACTATGTCCTTTGAGGATTGGTTAAAGGAATTGTATATTTTTAGGCCTGAAGCATAGAAGGTAAGATGAGTTGGCTCTCACCTCAATCAGTTTTTTAAAAGCGCTTTTGGTAGAAGTGACGTTGAATGTACCAAGTTGCTTTTGGTCCATTTTTGCTCTGAGAGTTAATTCATTCCTATTTATTTGGAGGTATTTAATCAGAGGTTGGGGTAACCCCGAGGATATAGCAGAAAGTGTTCTTTGTTGATTAGGAGATTATGTCTGATGATCTCCACAGTGCCTTTGACATTCTAAACATCATCATTTTGGGATGAGGATGTATAGCAAAACGCTCTAAAATAAAAGCGGTCAGGTATGGAAAATAGTTTAAGTACAACTTTTTCAAAAACATACAGTTCATGAACAATTGAAATTCACATAGAATTGAATGACTTCAATTCCAAGCAAAGTTCTAGAGCATGTTAATGTTGCACCCCCTAGAAAGGGACATAGTGATAACCATGAGCCAGAAGTTCATCAAAGAACAAAGTCATGTCAGACAAAACTCATTTCCTTTTTTTTGAAAGGGTTCACTAAATGGTAGATCAGAGAGTAGGGGCAAAAAGGTGTATTTTCCAAAAAGCATATGCTCTAGCATCATGATGTACTTGTGGACAAGCTAGATGTGTGCTGATAAAAGATAAGTGGATTTGGAACTGGCTGAATAATAAGACCCCAAAATGGTGATTAGTCATAGTCAGCCATGAGTCATGTCTTTGGTATAGAGTCCTTGGGCCTTAATTTTGATTATTGCCTCAGATCAAAGTATAGGTGGCGTACTAAATCAAAATTTTTTGTGAACAGGAAGGTGCAAAGAGTAGTTGTGTGCTAAATGACAGAATCAGGATCCCAAAAGACCTTGTCAGGCTAGATAGAACAGTGGACTGATTTTAATAAAAGGAAGTGTAATTTAAGAAATGTGAGTTGGGTTCTAGATATTAACTGTTACAATGTTTTGTTTTTTTTTTAAGGGGGAGGGGGACACAGGTATGACTGAAAAGGAGTTTGTGTGGAAAAGATCTGGGGATGTTAGTGAACTACCAGCTCAGTGAGTCAGAAGTGTGGTGTAGCAGGCAAAACAAAAAACAAAAAAGGCTAATTCTATTGTACACTGCATTTAAAAGATGCCTAAAATCTGTAACAAGGAAAATT
This sequence comes from Pseudocheirus occidentalis, assembly GCA_028646575.1. Lineage (NCBI taxonomy): Eukaryota > Metazoa > Chordata > Mammalia > Diprotodontia > Pseudocheiridae > Pseudocheirus > Pseudocheirus occidentalis. The sequence goes on from CM053593.1 coordinate 366,662,548, forward strand.
AGGATCACACAATACTCTGTCCTGGTTAGACAGGCTTTCCCTTTTAGGAAGGATATTGTTAAGGCCTTTTTTTGTTAGCGCATCCAAAAAACTGGAGATAATTAGCCCACAGAAGAGAAGATTTAACAGTGGTGAGAAGTGAACTGTCTTTAGACAGATATGTAACTGTCATGTCTTTGGAATAAGGGGTTTGACTTGTTTTACTTGGCTGTAAAAATAGAACAAGAAGTGATGGGTAGAAGTGTACAGAGAGGCCACATTTTGCTCCAGTACCAAGAAAAGGATCCTTAATATTGAAAATTATTTTAAAATAGAATGGGTGAGTTCCATTACTGAAGGTCTTCAAGCTGTGCTTTGTTGTTAGACATTTTAAAAGAGATTCTTGGACTAGATGACTTCTTAGGTCCCTTCCAAGTCTGAGACTCTAAAGATACAGATCTTAGTTTCTAGCACTGACTACCTATATGACCTTGTTTATAAAGAGGTGGAAGTTAACCTGCATAACCTAGTGGTGGCTAAAATAGCCTAGAAGTGGTTTAGTGGTGCAGGGGATAGAGTGCTGACCTGGAGTTGGGAAGACTTGGGTTAAGATCTGGTCTCAGACACTTCCTCGTTGTATGACTCTAGGCAAGTCACTGAATCTCTGTCTGCCTCAGTTCCCTCATATATAAAATGGGGATCATAATACCACCTACCTCCCAGAGTTATCAGGAGGCTCAGATGAGATAATAATTGTTAAGCATGTAGTACAGTGCCTGGCACATAGTAGGCTCTTAATAAATGTTGTCCTGTTCCCCCATCCCATCCCTCTTTCCCCCTGTAACTTCTAAAGTACCTTCTCTAAAATTCTGTGATAGGGGTACCACAATAAACTTAAGAGGAGAAGGGGAGGAAGCCTCTCCCTTTAAGAAAGAGAGGTTGAGCATTACCAAAAGTTTTATGATAGAAAAAGTGGAATTTGAGGTAGATCTGGAAAAATGTATACAATTTTGATAGGCAGAGATGGGACAGGGAATTCCGAGTAGAGGAAAAACCATAGGAAAGCATAGGAACATATTTTCAGAATAGTGAATAGTTAGTTTTGCTAAGACATAGAGTTTTGGGAAAGAATATTGAGAGTTAAAGCTGAAAAGAGAGGTATAGGGTCCGTATTCTAGCAGTCCTTGGGTGTCAGATTGAGGAATGTGAACTTTCTAAATAACACACTGAGAATTTAAAGCCAGAAATGAAGCTGCTGGTGTATCAAAGCATAGGCTGAGTGCCTTAGACACTATTGGGCTTTTTTTTTCCCTTTGCAAAAATTGACTTTTATTCATTTAATGGCTTAAAAACAAAGAAATGTGAAAATTGTTTTTAATGCTTATTAAATAATTTGTAGCAACATTAAATGCTTCAAAATAATGATGAAACATTTGGTCATTAAATATTTTTTGTTTTCATTTTAGAAATCGAGCTATAGCAGATTATCTTCGTTCAAATGGCTACGAAGAGGCATATTCGGTTTTTAAAAAAGAAGCTGAATTAGATATGGTATGTTCTCTTTCCTCATCCTGAACTCAATCTGTATTATACTCAAAGAAAGCTTACATTCTTTGGGACATTCAGAAATACTGCATGAAGCACACAGACATATGTTTGGTGGAGTTTGGGAACTGGCCCAGCCACTCTTCTACAAAACTATTTGGAGGTATGCTCATGTGACCAAAGGACCCAGAGCTGCCATTGCTGGAGACAGAATAAAAGGTCCCAGATACAAACACCTTTCAAAACAGTGCTTTTTGTGTTAACAGACTGAAAACAAAACCAAGGCCCATTGATAGGGATGTGCGAGGGCTACATGTGCTGGGTGGACCTGGTTCTGGTTCCAAATGCCTGGCAAATTGGGACTGTAGGAACTAATTCAACAGAGGGAAGTCATCAGAACCTGCAAGGCTATCTACACAGATAATACCTGAAATGGGAAGCCACAAATGACCAGGGCTGAACATAGAGAGCACACACTTCAGGGGTGTGCATCCAATCCATCTTCAGAGGTGGAGGCCCAAGGGGGTGGAACAGGTTTGACCTAAATGAACTGCCTGCTGAGCTGTGTTTTGTTTCCTTGTTTGAGTCTTTGTGAGTGGGGAGGCTCACTGGGTCAAGGAGAGAAGGAGTGTGTTGGGGATGAAGCAGAAATCAAAACAAAAAGAAGTGAAAGGAAGGTTTTTTTAAGCCTCTCTTCTTTCCCCCTTCAGAATGAAGAGTTAGATAAGAAATATGCTGGCCTTTTGGAAAAAAAATGGACATCAGTTATCAGATTACAAAAGAAGGTAACTTTTCTGAATTTGTAAGAAACAGATCCTACTGTGTTGTCTTTAGCCATTAGAAATGTCTCATTTTAACAGGTTTATGAGTCTTTTCATCCTCTCCTCCTTGAAAAGATAATTATCCTTTTCTTTAACTTAGGTGTGTTCTCTAACATAATGTACTTACAAATACTGTCGTGGATGTTTGCCATTTTGAAGTATATAAATCAAGTTTTTGCTTGAAGTAAGAATGTATTTGTCAGGGTTTTGTCTTCCTGTGGGTACTTTGTCCATAATTTGGATTGAATGTGACTTACACTGACCATGAATGAAGGGCCGAGAACACAGCAGTGGTGCATGCAAGCTATGGAACAAGAACATTCAATAAAAGCAATATCTGGTACAGATAAAGAAAGGGAGTGTGGAGGAATTATTGGGGGACCTGGGCTTGGCATTGTTTTTGCTTAGAGAGGCCCTGAGACTTCTGTGACTTCTGCAGCTTGGCCAGCATGCCAGACATGTCATAGTTAAGAAGAAAGAAAACTGAACTTCTGTTTGGATCAGAGATAAGTAATGTGTATATTTGTATGGAAAATTAGACTTTCATCATGTTGGAGATTTAGTCATAAGACTTAATGGAGTTTTCTTTTTTGGTACAGTAAAAGTTTTAGGTTAAATCTGGAAAAATAGCTATATATGTAAATTACTGAATTTTTACAAATACCCTGGTCATTGATAGAAGGGTTAATTTAGTGCTGAGAGACAAAAGGCACTTAGTACACAAGAGCTACCAGCTTACAACAGTTTTGAAGTGTTTGCTGAGTTGCATGTCTCTAGCATTAAGTGTCTTTCCAGATACTGAACAATAGTTAAAAATTCATTAGAGTTCAAATAAATTTGGAAATAATTCTCCTGTTCCATTTCAAGGTTATGGAATTAGAATCAAAGCTGAATGAAGCAAAGGAAGAATTTACGTCAGGCGGACCTCTTGGTCAGAAACGAGACCCAAAAGAATGGATTCCTCGACCTCCAGAAAAGTACTCATTGAGTGGACATAGGAGTCCGGTCACCCGTGTCATTTTCCACCCAGTTTTCAGTGTTATGGTCTCTGCTTCTGAGGATGCTACAATAAAGGTAAGTTGGGGTTTTTGTTTTTGTTTATTAACTGCCAAATGCCCAATTGGAGCAGGATTATAGACATTTAGGAAATGGGAGAAGAAAAGAAAAGGATCTCTTAAATTTTTCAAACTTGGTAAGTGAATCAAGATCTTAAACAAGAACAGTTCTTATTCTTCAGACATTCACTATGTTTTCATGGAAGTATCTTTCATTGGGAGCCCAGGTTCCTCCTTTGTAATGTCTGGGATCCTGGTATTTGTAGCTTCTCAGCACAGCAGCACTGGGAGGGTGGCAGGACACTGAGAAGCTTGCACAGTCAGTTCAATTCTAGGATCTATCCAGGGGTGTGGTTCTAAGATGTTTAACTATGTACTCTTTTCAGTTTAATAAGTCAAGACAGTCAGCAAAATAAAAAATCAAGTCCTGATTTGCTGTTTTTCAGTGTACAGATGTTCACACTATAAATTTAATAATCATCTCTCAAGAGCTGTTTTGAGCCAGCTCCAGCATACCCCTAACTTACACATCTCCTTACACTTCTGTTATTTCCTCATAGGCATTTAGTCACCTGTGTTGACAAGCCTCTAGTCATCTAGGGGAGGAGGGGAAGGTGGGAGGTTGGGGGAGACACTAATGAGGAGGGTGCAGTGAAAATACTACTGGACTGTTTTGTCTTTAAATAGCTTATTTACTCTGTGCCTCGGTTTCTTCATCTTTCAGATGGGGAATAATAATGAAACAGTGTGGTTTTATTAAAGGGACCCAACAGTAGACGTCAGGACACTTAGATGTTCAGTTGTTGCATGGGCACCCCAGAGTTTTGCACGCCCAAATGAGCTCTCCAAACTTCCCGAGACCTTAATTTTCTCATCTATAAAATGGGAGGCCAAATTAGATAATGGTTATCCAAGTGGTATGGGAAGTATTTAGAGTGGTTTAGAAATATAAATTATGTCTCTTATTTAAATAGTTAACAAATTAGTGAATGTTTGTAAGACATATAGAGTAAGAGATTAGTATACCACAGCTTCCTTTAAATAGCAAGTGTCATTGATATATTTAAAGGACTTATATATGCATACCTTTCAGAGAAGAATTTTTGTGGATTTTGCGTGCTTACATTTCAGATTTTGATTTTCACCTAAAAATAGTCCTTTGATTCTGTATATCCCCATGGTCTTTACTCGGCATAATCAATATTTTTATCTTTTAGCAAAAAAATAAAAGAAGAGGAAAAAAGACCAGGGGATCACTTAAAATGGAAATGTGCTGAAATGATAACATTCATATTAATAAAATTGTTCATTTTTTCCAACCCTGTTTTGGTCTCTAGTTTCAACTTTTTTGGCTGGCCAATGATCTATAAATGTATCTGTCATCAAACATATATTCTAGAATTAAAGAGTATTAGATCTAGAAAGGAACCTCAAAGATCAGCTTGTAAGCTGATTTACTTACAAGTAATGTTGGTAAAACACAATGCTTGAAGGTTAAATTCTGATGTGGCAATCTCTAAAGCTTTGACCACCTGTACAAGCTCACTGTATTACTGAGTGCTTGGTGTAATAAAGATCTTTGCTATCCATCTCATGTTCTTTAAATTACTTCAAGAAATGTCTAGTGGATTCAGGATCAGGTAGGCATAGGTTGAATTATTCAGCCTCCAAAGCCCTTTCACTTCTGACATCTTATGATGGTATTATCTCAGCCTCCTGGGGAAAATGCATAAGATTGGGGGGGGAGGGGGAAGGAGTAGAAAATGTGACCAAATAGTACTTGGTGAAGTTGTTTCTTCAATTGCTATAATGTTGACTTCTGTGTTTAAATGTTTTTAGTTGTGGAAAAAGTATTCCTTTCATTATATTAGGGGAAGGAGGGGGAACAAAAAAACCACAATCTTTGTTGTTCTTGGAATACTTCAGAAAAAGGAAAACTTCCATTTTAAAATAATTTGCAATTGTATTATTAACTTTGCATCATTTATTTCCAGAAATAGAAAAGGATGGGCTATTTGAAAAGAGAAGTGTTGTTGAGCATTTAAACTAGGAATTTTTTTTTTTTTTGAAAAATAAGATTTTTTTTTACCCTGGAGAATATTGTCCAGAAATTAATACTTTAAAACTTAATGCCTTACAATTTTTTAAGGAGCATGGCATTAAGGACCTGGAAGACACACACTGAAATCTAGAGGCTGATTATCTTATAGGATTGCAACATGCTTCTTTTAAGTCTTTAAAATGTTAGTCTATACTTGGTGCTAAAGATACGCTTATGTTAATCAGTTCTATATAGAAAGAACTGATCATCAGAATCATTTTTTTCCTTTGTTTTCAAGGAGAAAACCCTTCATTGTCTTTAGTGATTTTGTGATAATAAAGCTCTAATCTAATTAAAGGGGTGAAAATTGAGTGGTTGTTAAATATTAATTAGCAGTTAGCAAAGGATGAATGTTTTGCACAGAAATGACTGAATTTTGTCAATATCTAAAGTGGAGCAATGTCTTTGCCAGAAGCAATTTAGACAGTTTTGTTACAGATGCATTTTTAAAAAGACTTATTTTAATTCTTCAAGTTTCCTAGGACTGATTTTTACAGAGTTTAATGCAGACATCCTTGATCTTGGGGAAGCTCTGTGTATTAGAGCTGCTTAATATTAAAGAAAATAGCTTCTCTTTCGGCGCTGCCAACATGGTGTTCAAGTGCTATGTGGAGATTGGCTGCGTGGCCTACATCTCCTTCGGCCTGCATGCCGGCAAGCTGGTGGCCATCGTGGACGTCATCGTCCAACCGGGCTTTGGTTGATGGCCCCTGCAGCGGTGTGAGAAGGCAGGCCATGCCTTCTAAGTGTATGCAACTCACAGACTTCGTGCTCAAGGTCCCACACAGTGCTCATCAGAAGTATGTGCAGGCTGCGTGGGAGAAAGAAAAGATCAATACAAAATGGAAAGCCACAAGATGGGCCAAGAAGATTGAAGCCAGAGAATGGAAAGCAAAGATGACAGATTTTGACCGTTACAAAGTCACGAAGGCCAAGAAAATGAGAAATAGAATTATCAAGCATGAAGTGAAGAAACTCCAGAAGGCATCCACCCATAAGGGGTCTCCTAAGAAGGGAGCCGCTCAGAAGGCACTTGCTGCAAAGGTCTCCACCAAGAAGGCCGCCTCAAAGAAGGCTAAAGGCCAGAAGGCAGCTCCTAGCCAGAAGGGTCAGAAAGCCTCAGGCCAGAAGGCCCCAGCCAAGAAGGGACCCACTCAGAAGGGACCTGCCCAGAAGACACCCGCCCAGAAAGCAGCTGCTCCAAAGGCCAAAAAATAAGAGGCTACCAGAAAGCAAATAAAGATTTTCCTACACACAAAAAAAAAATATTAAAGAAAATATGAGGAAAACAATGGGCAGTGCTTGAAGGTTCAGCTCAAATATAGCGATTTATATGAGACTTTGCCCACCCTCAGGACTGTGCTAAGTGTAGTAAGATCTTGGCTTTCTATTTCATGTTCTTTTAGAGATATGAGAACAGTGTCTTCGTTTTGATAGTGTTTGGTCAGATAATTGCTGATCTCTAAAACTGGTGCTTTAAATATTTTTATGCATATACTTGGTCATTGTAAGATCACAAATCTAAGAGTAGTTTAGATTTTTGATGCTGTAATTTTTTTTTCTCTAGAACAAGCATCTTTTGTTGTTGAGTTCGTTATTCAATAAGGTGTCCAACAGGCCTGCTGAGTGCAAATGTAAGACTACAGAATGTGAGGAGGGATCATCTGGTGTTAACCAATCTTCTCTTCATTGGCAGGTGTGGGATTATGAAACTGGAGATTTTGAACGAACCCTTAAGGGACACACAGACTCTGTGCAGGACATTTCCTTTGACCACAGTGGCAAGCTTTTGGCTTCCTGTTCTGCTGATATGACCATTAAACTATGGGATTTCCAGGGCTTTGAGTGCATCAGAACCATGCATGGTAAGGTGTAAAGGAGACAGATTCATCAGTGAGCTGTCAGTGGTCAGGGTGGGGGCTCAGATGTCCCAGTTTTGACCCAGAGAGGAGAGCATATCAGAGAAAAGCAGAATACACACTCAGGCTTTCCTTAAACCTTCTCATGAGTATGTAGTTTGTACTGTGACCATGGTTGAATTATAATTGGTTGTTTTGACATCTAATTATAATTTCAAGTACTAAAGTTGACTGAGGTCTTCTTTTGATTATCCACATTGGTGGGGTGATTGGAGTGGGGGTGGTAGTAAATGTAACAGATCATCTGTGTGATAAACTGACAGTTACTTAAGACATGCCTGTAACTGGAATTTTGCAGCATTGTTTTAGCCTTTTTCATTTTCTAAAAAATATTTTTGACTTAAAATATTTCCAAGGGCAACTAAACACCTCTATGCTAATATGATGATGAAGTTTCTTTTTTTTAAAAAACCAACAAGATAAAGAAACTGAAGCCTCTGAGCAAGCAGAAAGTCAAAGCTGAGAATTGGATTTTCCATTTCTGCACAGTCCTGAATATATTCTGGGATTTGACTAGATTATCGTAAGGTCTGTGCCATCAAATTTTGTAAATAAAGTTACTTCCAGTCCTGTGGAAAAGCTTCCTATTGAAGATAATTCTGTGGTAAATCCTTTTGTGGTGTGGTACTTTGGACTTTTCATATCAGGTTTGGTTAGAGTGTGGAGTATTGTTAAAAGTTGATCATTTTACCTTCTAACTTGCAGGAAAAAGTTATTCCTCATCTCTTGAGTGTTCCTTGAAAGAAATGAAAATTTGCTGTTTCTGGAGGATATCTGGGGCTTTCCCCACAACTAGGAACAGGATAACTGATTCAGCAGTGTGGTCTATTGAAACCTATATAGAAGTGAATATAATTTCTCATCACCATTAAATTAAAGTATATGAAGTTCTTTCTTTACATGTAACAAGTGTTTGCAGAACCACACACAAAGCCACCCACCCTTTCCCTACCCATTGTAGTAAATTTAAATCTTAAGACTAATTGGTTTTCTTGTTTCTCATGGTTACTTGTAACCATTCAGATGAGTAGAAATTTATAGATACTCAGTAAATGTTTCTTGATGATGAGAAATGTTCCTAAAAGTCCATTTTAAATGTGTTGGGAAAGCTTGCTATTTAGCAGCCGCATCATTTCTTTTATGTGAATAGATTTGTCATTCCAGGCTTATTTAACTTGAGGAATATGTCTCTAATTATGTTATTTGAACTCTCTGGAATTCGTGTTCTAATGGAATAATGTGGACTTTTATGTACCACTGTTGGGACATTACTAAAGTTTCCCATTTATGTGTTTCAGGACATGATCACAATGTCTCTTCAGTAGCCATCATGCCTAATGGAGATCATATAGTGTCTGCCTCCAGGGACAAAACTATAAAAATGTGGGAAGTGCAAACTGGGTGAGTGAATCTAGTCGGAAAAACCCATCAGTGATAAGGAACAGTTTGCTCATTGTGTGGCAGCACAGTACCAGGCACATAGTAAGCCTTTACTAAATGCTTGTTTCAGCCTCAACCCAATGTTGTTATCATGCCTGATAAGCATTGTTAACCTTTAAAAGAGTTATTAACCTTAAGAAAAAAGTTTTTATAAGGTATGTGTGCTGGTGGGCAGGGGGAGAGCAGTTGGTTTCCAAAGTTTAAGGGCCATCTTCAAAGAGAGACTTGAAGAACTCAAGCAGTGTGTCTTAACTTGTATTCTTTGAGATCTGATTGAGGAGATCCCCACGTTCACAAAACTTTACCTCTCCTTTGTCAGACTGAATTTCTTCATCTTTTGTTTAGAATAACTATGCTTGTAATAAGACATTAGCCCGTGTTTTTATTCTTTACGTGGTATTCGTCTTCTCTCCTCCCAGCGGAGTTATGATTGGTTTGGTTTGGTTTTGCCTTGGCTTGTTAGGTTTGCTTTACAGAGCTTCTTTCCTTGATCTCTGTCCCCTCAAGGATGTGTTAGGTATCCTCTGTAGATCTGTTTTGCCAGCTGTCTTTCATATTATTCCTCACAAGTGTCTGGTCATTTTAGCTTCCTTCTTTTGTAAACAAATTAACTTCCAGCCTTTCCTCTTCCCTACATTTGTATGTGATCTCCCTGACTTGGAGCTCTACCATAAACAGTACCCTCTATGACTGTATCATTTAAAATTGTGCTGTGCTCATTACAATGTGACTTGGATTTTTTTGTAGCTACTGTGTGAAGACTTTCACAGGACACAGAGAATGGGTACGCATGGTGCGGCCAAATCAAGATGGCACCTTAATTGCCAGCTGTTCTAATGACCAGACAGTACGTGTATGGGTAGTAGCCACAAAGGAATGCAAGGCTGAGCTCCGAGAACATGAGCACGTGGTCGAGTGCATTTCCTGGGCCCCAGAAAGCTCTTATTCCTCTATCTCTGAAGCTACAGGATCTGAGGTACCATGTTGTTTGTGTTGGACCCTGGCTGCACCCAACTTGTTGTAGGATAGTTGTCTGTTAAAAGGCAGCATCCCAAATCTTAGCTGTGTAGATGTTGATGTGAGCTAGTGACTATCCGTGCTGTTGGCACATCCCTATTGTGACATGGAGCCTGTGGATGGAAACAGAATCCTGAATGTTGTGGTCATCGTGACATAGAGTGAGACATCTGCACCCTTTCTGAGCCTTCATTGAGGAAGCTGCTTAAAAAAGAAACTTGTTGTATAGCTTTGAAATTTAAGAAATTTTTATTTGTAAATTTCTAGAGCTATTTTTAGTCTTTCAGAGATCAATCCAGGTTCATATATCCCCACATAATCCTTTTGTGATTGTATTGATTAGAAGATCAAGGGAGCAGCATGGTGAAGTGGCTAGAGACTTGGCTTCTGAGTCAGGAAGACTTGGGTTCAAGTCCTACCTTTGGCACTGGCTGACTCTGTGACCCTGGCAAGTCACTTAATCTTTAAGTGATAGGATATACAGAGAAGGCACCAGCCTGCCTTGGTGTGGCAGGAGGTTTCCTCACCTGAGAGTTTCTTAAACCATTGAAATTATGGGTAACCAGTTCTTATCACCATATTATTGATTAGAATTAGTGGCTTTCTGTAATATCAAGACATATTATTTTAGTAAGCTTTTAAAAAGTCATTTGCTTTTGAATTACTAAACTTCCTCACTAAAATCTTGACTAATTTGGCAACAGATTCACTCATAAATTTACCTTTAATGTGTTCCAACAAAGAAAATACTCATTTGTTTTGATGAAAATCAAATTGTTGAGTAATCCCTATTGGCTTGCTATTTTCCCTGGAAAATTCTATTTACTTCTTTCTTGAGGTAGTCTAATTAGTATTAGTGGGTGGTTGAATACCAACGACATTCCTCATATAAAGGCTAAATTAAACAATCTTCATAATGAACATATAGCCTTTACATTTACTGTTACCACATAGGATTGTGGAAGAACAGAGATCTGAGACAGGTGGATACAGACAGAACTGGTCAAAGTTAGAGCCTCTTCCAAATCTGATGAGATTAATAGACATGTGCCAAGGCTTCCCTCAACCCTCCTTCCACTTAGCATTTTAGTGAAGCTTCAGATGAAGGCTTAAATGTGAACACTACTTGCCTACTTTGTAAATGAAGACCCACCTGGAAGGGATGGAATTGGAATAAAGAATTAGGATTGCTGACAGATTGGAATTCAAGGTTAAAGGTAGTAAGACATAATAGAATAGGATCAAGATAGTCTTGCCCAGAGGCCTACATAGTCAGCTGCCCAGGTAGAGAATGGAGGACTTTGGCTAGCCTACAGTTAATTTCATAAAGAAGAGATTTTAACTGACAGCAGGCATGATGTAACTGCCCCGAAACAAATACTGCATTAATACAAGTATAATTTCTGTAATTAGACAACTCTCTTAAGACTATTAAGTTTCAGAGCAGGTATTGATCTGATTTTGAAAAGGCTGGCTCTTCACTGGGAGTACCCTACCCTAATGATATCCCAAGGAAGTCTCCTACTCCCTTCCCAAAATTTACAGAAACAAGAGAAGTAATAGTCTCAGTGTAACATCTATATCCCTGGATATATGGATCACTCATTTCAAGAGAGTTTTGATGGAAACTAGGTAGAAGAATGGATAGACTAACAGGTAGATTTAAAAAACAAAACCAAACCTCATTTTAAGAGCTTCCTGACATTTAGAACAGGAATGAACTCCGTTTGATGGTGTTATGCTGGATGACCTTTAAGGTCATTTTATTTATTTATTTGTTTGTTTATTTATTTGCGGGGGGAGGGAGGCCACAATTGGGGTTAAGTGACTTGCCCAAAGTCACACAAGCTAGTAAGTGTGTCAAGTGTCTGAGGCCGAATTTGAACTCAGGTTCTCCTGATTCCAGGGCCGGTGTTCTACTCACTGTGCCACCTAACTGCCCCAAGGTCACTTTAAATTATGAATTGTTAACTATATTTGAAAACTGTGAAGCCTTATACAGATGAAAAGGCTGAGTATTATTGGTAGTAGGAAGGGCACTGGATTTGGGAGTTATCTGGGTTTGAGTCCAGCTTAAGATACATGTTAGCTATATGTCACACTTGGATAAGTTCCTGAATTTGCTAGGCCTTCATTTCCTCAGCTGAAAAGTGAGGGAGTCGGATTCAATGACCTCCACAATCCTTTCTCTCTGAATCTGATGATCCTATGATCTTAATTGTTAGACAACTGGATCTTAACTGATTATGTGTGGTTTTTTCTACTTACTAAAGACAGCAAGTGGTTACACTGAGCCTGGAGTTAAGGTTTGGCCTCAGACTTAACCCTGATCAAGTCATTTCATTGTCCTTGTCTGTAAAATGGAGATAAGCGCCTGTCTCCCAGGCTTGTTGTAAGGATCAGGTGAAATATTTGTAAAGTATTTGGCACTGTGCCTGGCACATATAAATGCTAGCTAATGACGATAATGGTTCTTCAAGACGATCTTGGTCTGATGTGTGAGAGTGCGTATTGTGTCCAGCTAGTTTCCAACTAATTCTTATGCTTCCAGTTCTTGCTTACTTTCAAAAACAACTTCAGTTACCTGCTTTTGTTCAGCTATGTTTGTATGTGTGGTTAAAACCAAATTTCTGCTTCATTGAATTAGAAATATAGGTCATTGCTAAATGAAAACCTAAAAAGCTTTTGTGTGGTGTTTTTTTTTTCTTGCATGGGAAATCTAATTTTGAAATATTGTCTCTGTAGACTAAAAAAAGTAGCAAACCTGGGCCTATCTTGCTGTCTGGATCCAGAGACAAGACCATTAAGATGTGGGACGTTATCACTGGCATGTGCCTTATGACCCTTGTAAGTTTTTTTGTCATTGTTCATTTTCTTAACTTTTGCCACTTACTGACTTTGAGGTTTGAGCTGCTTGTAATAATTAAATCTGAGGCAGCTCTCTTTGACCTCCTTCCTTTGGGGCCACCCCTCCCCCAAGCAGTTTAGTAATAACAGAAGTATTAGGTTTTTCCTTTATGCTTGGCTGTTACTCTGTCAGAAATCCTGTCTGTTCAAGTGGCCGTGTTGTATAAAGAGGGGCTGCAAAATGATCTCATTCAAAGGGAAACAAGACTAATTGTTCTAAGATTTTGTAGCATAGTGATGCCATGTTGCCAGTGTAGGGATCCCAAGTCACTAGATCACTCTTTGTGTAGCTCTCCTTGTGGAAGAGAAAGATTTTGAGAAGCTTGTTACTGAAACTGAGTTGAAACTTGAGTATTTTAAGTCTGTAGTCTGCTGCTTTTTCTATTCATGTAGAGAGTATTTCCTTTTTATATGAAGCCTTTAATTTGTCATGTTCTTTATTCATGTGATGTCAGCCACCTAAGATTTATTTTAATATTCAGAAGTTAATAATCCCATTTGGATGTCCTGGGAATTTTCCTTTTAACACAGAAATACCTATTTCATTATGAAAAGGAGATATAGATGGGCCCTCTTACTAAAGCTTTCTGTCTGGCCGCAGGAATAACACTAAATGAATATTTGAGTAAGTTAATCTAGAACAGTGGTAACCGTTTCTGTAATAGTTATGTGTGGGGAGGGGGTAATTATTTCAATAAGATCACGTATCAGCATATGTCTTGTGAATATTCATGTGTGAAAGTGTTGTCAAATAATTAAGAAGTTGCACTAAAGCCTCTCACTATTTCACTGGTGCTAGATCAGCTGTAATTTGTGTGTTAAGGGGATTTTTCTGCTACTTAGAACAAACATGATGCTAGAGCCTACCAGTTTCAAAGGAGGGAATGTTACACTCTCCATTCTCTTTAGTACACAAAGCATCTTATCTGTCCGACATTATAGAAGGAGGATTCTTGCTTCATGTTTCATGTAGGAGTTGGATTAAATGACCCAAAGCCCCTTCCAGATTTGATGAATGTATTC
>CM053593.1:366676854-366718105 GCA_028646575.1 Pseudocheirus occidentalis
TTTTTTTTTTTTTTTTTTTTTTTTTTTTTTTGCAGATTTCCACAAGACGGCACCATACGTGGTTACTGGAAGTGTAGATCAAACAGTCAAAGTGTGGGAGTGCCGTTGATTGATTCACATTTGATGACTCCCCCTCCCTTTCCTGGATGCACTCAGATACCATGGTTACCCCCATTGAGCTCTGTTTAAATAAATATTGTCCTTTCATGTAAATTATTCTGGATGTAGATTGAGCTTATTAAATGTTACACACAAAGTATTCATGCATGGTGAATCCAAATTGTATACTGTAAATTTACATACGTTGTCTAGAAGTACCATAGGGTTAAAAACCTGGGCTGGCATTGGTCACACCAGGCCTAAGAAGGCAGAAGTGGGATAAATGGAACTAGGGCACTAAACTGAAGAGTTGATGGTGTCATTCTATGTCGGGTTATTAATTCCTGTTTTTCTTTCTGCTGTCTGTTGGTGCCTGATTGGTGACCTCATTTGGGGAAAAAAATGGTTGTTGTTAGGGCTCTTTCAGAAATGTGTATCTATGTAACATCACTTAAGTGTGCTTAATAAATCTTCTCTAAGGACGCTAGATAATAAGGCTGCGATTCAAAAATCTTCTGAAACTTCTATGTAATTAATGGGAATGAAACCTTAGAATTTTTGTCATGACACTTTTGCCAAAACAATAGGATACGTTTGTTTTGGTAGCTGATCAAGCAAAAGCTAGTGGTATATTTGTATATGAAAATGACTGTAAACCTCAAATAAGAAGAAAAATCTCAGCAGCTAATATGATCAACCATTTATTTTATTTGGTTCTTGAATTTTTGTAAACAGGTTTTAAAAACAACACTGTAACACTTTAAGCTTCTCTTTTCCACACTAGATGTCTTTCCAGTTGTCCCCTATGTCCTGTTAGAGTACATTAGTGATGTGATTTCCAAGTAGAATTTAATCTTCCCATTGAGAATATGTCATAGTACAGTTCACTTTTGATGTTTTCTTAGGGATGTGCAGTGCACACTACATAAGGACAGAGAGCTATTGGAAAGGTTATTTGTTTCCCATTCTGCAGGAAGTGGGAAGAATTTGGGGGGGGGGGTCATCTGTTATTTTAACATCTACTTGACACTGTTTCATTTAGGGTCTTAAAAACAAAACAGGGTTTAACCAAGTTTGCATTCAAACACTGTCTTGTTCTCTGGCATAGATGTATCTATATCTAGAGCATATAGACATGATTGTCCATACATGTTCATCTGTCACTCTCTATATACATGTGCCCTCCATGTATTGCATACTAAAGCACACGGGTAGAATAAACTTTGTCCTGGAGTGCTGTACTCTGGAAGAAAAGAAACAGTTATGATACAGAAGCTTCTTCAGTAGACTGGCTCTAGAAAATGTTTTTCTAGCAAAAAAGTAAAATCCTATCCAGCGGGATAGAGAAGTTGATTATTCCTTATGTGGCCATCTCAGTGTAGAAAATGTTTTAATTGCATATCCCAGAAAGATGACTTTTTTTGACCGATATATTTAAGAGAAATTTTAATCTGACTGTTTTTGTTTACAAATTCTATTGTAGGTAGTAACTCCCTGGCTTAGCTAACCAATGAGGTCTCTTAGCAGTCCACTTGAAAACTTACAGTATAATGAACTAACAGTCTGACATTTTAATAGAAGTCAGTGTATTCTGTCTGCATTTCATTTATTGTGTCATATATGGCTTTTTTTAAGGCTGCCTCTATAGAATATATTGAATGGAAGACATTGGACTGCAGGTTACTGAAAACCATCAAGGATGAGGTAGTTTCCAGTAGTCACAGAGAATGGGTCACATATTGACTAGAAGCACGTTTGAGTTTGGCTTCTCATCTTTCCCTTTTTTCTTTTGTTTTCCCTTGAGAGAAGTCTCCGGGAGGGAAATTGTTGAAAAACTAATGTATGTTTTCAGGACAAAAATGAGAAATCGAGCTAACTCCTTAAATATCATGGAGAATGATTTTCAGGACAATATTGACGCATACTGTTCCTGCTGAAATGTAGGTGGTATGGCTTCTCTACCCCCCTCCCCCCCAACTGTTCTGACTGGAATTTTCTACAAAAGCTTTGGGAAAAGATACTTGTTTTGATTTGCTGCTATTTTTCTCTCCTATTTTGAGAATGAGAAATAACACAGAAATGCATCTTGACCTCTGTCTGTACATCTGCAAATGTAAACAAACGTAGTTCTGTATTTTAATTCTTTAGAATGTAGCGATGGGAATTACTTAAGGGTAAGCCACAACATGCATGCCATTCACAGATTGGAATGGTAAAAAAGGTACCGATTTCTGAGGAAATAAATAAGCTGTGTCCAGTGGGTTTCTCTCCCTATAGCATAGCGTGACTTTCATGGACAAAGGAAGAAGCACCAAATTATGTACTTGGGAATGTGGAACACCATTGCTATTTAAGTAATTCATGACTGTGTGTGTCCCTTCCCAACTTCTTCTATTTGAAAGCAGTGAATATTGAATCTCAGGGATGGTCCCAAACTGGATCAAAATGTCCTAAGCCCTGTTTGAATCATAAGGCAGAGGGGGAGAAAAGATGCCATCCACAATCCCAGAGTCAAATGTACCAAGGTTTCCTGCCCTGTCCCATTAGAGACTGCTGATTCACATTCTCACTGTGTTTCCTGTGTTTTCTCTGTTAGCTGTCTAATCCTGTGCCTTGCCTGCGATAAGTACAATGATGAGGTTACTGGCTTGGATTGTAAGTAGAGGAATATCTGGAAGCTTTAGAGGTTCACTGCTGCTTTGTCCATTTTCTTACTCAGATTGGCTGTTAACATAAGAAATTTTTTTAAAACCCAGTAGAATTGCATTCTCAGATAGTTTCTTTCTCCTTGTTAAGAGAACAGACATTCCTGTGCCACAATGATGTGAAGTGCTGGAGAAGTCTCACAGGCACTCTGGAGAGAGTGCAAAAGAGAGAAAGAGAGAGCGTGCTTTAGACACAGTCTGGAAAATGACGGCTTTTTTTTTAGCATCTTGCACTTTAGGAGACAAAGACCGTCCTGCTGTTGTGTATGTGTGTGGTGTGACCAATGGTGTGCCCAGGGCACTCATCTAAAACTAACTAGTCGCTAGTGAGTTGTGCCAGGCTGTGGAGCACGCTAGTGTTTTTGAGAGCTTTGGCTGTAGATGCACCAAACCCCATCTCCTTTATTGTCAGTACCCTGCTTCTCCTGTCTGCCTCTTTCTGATTTTATGTGAACTGCCTGGTAATATCACTCTTTTAAATAGTTTTTTTTTAATGAGTTTTTAAAAAACTATTTAAAAATAAAGGAAATTTTGTTCTGTTGACAGTAGTGGCTTGATAATCCTTAAGTTGAAAAAAAATTTTTTTAATTGCTCAATTGAATGAAGGAAAAAGACACTTAAAATGGCTACGTATTTTCTGTCCAACTGTATATAAGTCCAATGTGCAAATTAAAATAGCTGACACAAAGAAGAATCTCCTGGTAGAGAAGCCAATCTGTACAAGATTTTTGGGGGGTGGAAGAGGGGGGGTAAATGGATTTACAAGTCACGACTGGATTGAACTGGCCTTTTTATCTTTCCACTGTATCATGTAAGTAGCTGCTTTCTTGTCCTGCCTATCCTTCAGACACCCAAGCGCATTCTGAAGATAAGTTAGAAAAAAAATCTTCAAGCTAATAGAAGTTGATCCTGACACTGACATGAAGGCAAGCATTGATTTCATAAGAATGATGGCGAGGTTATAATTGGAGAAAACAGTTCCCCAGACTGAAGATATTGACACCATTTTTTAAAAAATCAGTAAAGGAATGTATATAATATTGCTCTGTGTTTTACAGTAAGATTTGTTGCGCTCAGACTGTGTAAAACAAAATTTATTCATGTTTTCTGCATATTAAAAATCTTATTGTACCAATTGGTAAACTATTAAATGCATATAAAACTAGGTGTGGTGTTATTTTTATTTTTGTTTTTGTTTTTTTGGTCTCATACACAGAATTAAAAGGTTAAAAAAATCCAATTCTTGGGATTTCTCAGAACAATCTTTGATCAGGACCCTGTAGGAAGTGGTAGGTGTGTTGAGCATCCTCAGAGGATTGTTTCTACCCTCTTGGAAGTTTAAGAACTTCAAGACTCTCTAGGAATTGGCCTTGTGCTCCAGTTGTTCCGAGGTCAATTAAGATCTTATTAAGTCTTTGTGATACTTTTGCAACCAAGAGGGAAGGGCAGCTAATAAACAGCCCAGGTGGAATTGCAGGCAAATAGCCTAAGATCAACTCACACCCCTTTAGTCACTCACCATATTTTTCAGGCAGGTAGCTATTGCATCCCCAACAAGCTGATATTTCAGGGTATGGTCAACCAGGTTTCCAGAAAGCTGAAGCCAAGGAAGGGTATTAAAAGGTGAAGACAAAAGAGGCAAATCCTCAGGAGGGAGGAAAATTGGATAGGACACTCCAGTTATGCCTTAATGTAAATTCTGCCATCTACCCACCAAAATGGTTTTCAATGTAAATCTTAAATTATTCTTTGAACGTTGTGAAACACAGCATATCTACACTTTCTATTCTTTGCCCCTCTATATGAGAACTTCTCTGCCTTACCTTTATACTCTGTGAGTATACCTTTGCTGGAGAAGAGTGTGGTTTGAGATGGGGCATAGTTGAATGTAGTAACAAGAGCAGCAAACAGAAGCAATATTGCAGCCAGCAGAGTGCCTGCTGGGGGCAGATATTTTGGTGGATCTTGATGGAGACTTCAGAATCTTCATTAGATTTATTAGTCTTGGACATCCCCATTCTATTTCATTACCACATTTCCTTCCTCATTCCTTTCATAAGAACGATGGCGAGGTTATAATTGGAGAAAACAGTTCCCCAGACTGAAGATATTGACACCATTTTTTAAAAAATCAGTAAAGGAATGTATTTGAATGGAAAGCACTTTTGTGTTCCAGAAGGCTCGAGGGGTTTTGCTATGGAAAAAGATACTAGTTTCCTGGTATTTTTATCTAGCCTTGCTTCCTTTGACTGTTCCAGAGCATCCATGGAAGAACTTGATACAATATCCCAGTATCTTTTCTCCACTTTTCATACCCTCTACTTGCTAGAAGTGCTTATTGGGATATTAGTCTCACCCAGAAATCAAAAATCACTTCATCTGGGGAAACCATTGTGTCACCTCTCTTGGAATCACCGCCCTGCTTGACTCTTTGCTGCCACCCTTTGACTGGAACGTGTTTCAGTGCTGTCCCTAGACACTATATGTAAAACTTGTGAGAAAATAGTGCTGGTTAGAACTGAATGATAGGGACCTTAACAGTGATTTAAGCTCATTCAACCTCTTTTTTTGTTATGAGGAAAATGTGGACTGGGAGACGAAAATCAGTGAAGAGGAGTGTGGAAGGTGCAAAGTTGGACCACTAAGGGTTTGAGAGACATGGCCTGGATTTTTTACTCGTTTTTATTCATTCTTGTCTCCTACCAGAAGAGTTGTCAGGGAAATTTTGTAGCCTAGAAAGCCTAATTTAAAATGACTGAATCAAGATGAGAATTAGGACTAAAATCTAGCATTTTCTAAGGGCATGTGCTTTTAGTATCAAGCACAAGAAATTGTCTAGACAGAGCAGTGGTAGTGAACAAGGATAGTGGAGTCCTCCCCTCCTGGAATTTTGAGAAACAGAAAAATCTGTGGCCATTCCAAAAGCAAATGGGATTCAGTGTGATTTACTCAAACTTTAAAACTACAAAATGCTTTTAAACATTTTAGAAAGGAGCATGAGATGAAACCATTGGTATTTAAGTCATTGAAACTATGGGGAAAAAAAGCCCCAAAACCTGAAAATGTCTTCCATATTGTAGGGGATGTCCCCCCCCCCCCCCAAGACATGAGAACTCAGAAGTCAGCTGTTTGACATAGGGGACAAAAAGCCTCAGTCAGCTTTCTAGCACCGAAAAGGCTAGCAATAGACAGAAATCACTCCAAAGAACAAGTAGAGGGTAGGCAGCAGCAACGTTGAAGTTTGGCCTTGATCTGTGTCACTAGGCTTCTCTTCCCTTCTCACTGTGGATCATGCCAGTTCCTCCACATCCTCAGATTCTCTCCTGTCCAGAAGTGTCTACAAGTTGTTTTTTGGGGTCACCACGGTCCTTCTCAGATAAAGTACAGTGCATCAGTTATTCATGCTCTACTTACCTTCACAAGTCTGCCCCTTGCCCAGAAGAAACCTCTTCCAGGTTTTAATCAAATATGGAGGGCAAAATGAAAACTTGAGACCTGAAAGCAACATGGAATACAAAGTCTGACCTCCCTTATTCTAGGTCCAGCCACATTGGCTCATGCCGCTACTCTCACTGGACAAGTTATACAGTATCAGAAGAGGATGCTGAGGAAGGCCCAGAGAGGTGAAGTGATTGGTTTGAGGGTCAAAAGGTCTCCCAACTCTCCACCCACCGCTTTTCCCAGTCTTAAGAATAACAAGGAGGAGGAGCCAGTTGCTAGGGCCAAAAAGTTCAGAGAGCCCAGAGGCTTTAAAGCAGCCTTGAGCTGTCCCTCTCAGAATTTACAAATTACAGTGTGGAGGCAGGGGCAGCAGGTTTCAAAAATTCACTTTATTCCAATGTGAAACGAAGATGTGATGGTTTAAAAACAAGAAAACCAAGTTCTTGATCGGCTTGTGGGGACACGCTCACACTCACTTTCTCTCTCACACTCACTCTACACTTTTTGAAACAAGGCAGTTGGATGGACTGGACGGACCTCTTAAGACCCTTGGCCCGAGGGCTTCAAGTGAGGGGAGGAAGGTGGCATTTCACATCCTAGACCACCCATCCTTTTGACATACACACTCAGTGTACAGATCATTCTTCCCTGCTCCCTTTAATAAGCCAACAAACAGCCCACTAGGGAAAAAAGGTGGCAACCTCTCCAGCAGGCTCCATCCCCCAGACTCCTCTGTCCCAGCATAAACATCCTTAAGTAGTGACCATGATCAGCAAGAGACAGAAAGCCCCCCCCCCCCAAGAAAAGCAATATAACACAAAAATGTTCCTTTTGTGGGGAGGGGGTGACTTCTCCATTCATGATTCCACACTGGTTCCCTCCTAGGGTTCTCCCCTCACCCAATAAATCCCACCTTCCCCTATCAAAACAGCTTAGGACAAAGGGCAGGGAGAAGAAAAAAATACATTCACGTTGAAAGCCCCGCCTCCCCTGGTGTTCCCCCTACTCCATGTCCCAAACCAGGACCTGGAGTTGGAGAAAGGGGGGGTGCTCAGCTCAGAAGCTTGGGAGGGGGTTGGGCAGGAAGGGGACTGTGCGTATTTGAGCCAGGGCGCAGAGACAGTCCTCAGCACCACATGAGGCACTATGGACGGATGGGCAGCAGTGGGCAAAGGGGCCCAGCATGGAGATATCACAGAAGACAACACACCCCTCCCCCCAACTAGGCCCACTAAGCAGGAACTAGGACTCCCTGTGGCAATGGTCACAATGACACAATGCTGCAGAGGCAGCAATGGCTCTTTCCTAAAGCAGAAAAGCTAGCCCCAGCCCTCCCAGACCACTGCCCTGGGGGTTGGGGGCACAGGCCAGGGTGTGCACCATCCCCTCTAGGGTGGTGTGTCGGGATAGCAGAGAAGGGATGGCCCCTCATTTTGGCTTGGAACCTGGGTGCCCAGGCTGTGAGGGCAGGCAGACCCTTAGGAGGTGGTGGTGGCGGCGGCAGCAACAGAAGTAGCAGCAGCGTCCTTATGTCAAGCATACAAATGACCTGAGAAACAATCTCAACTCCACAGAGTCCATTTGGGGAAATAAGCTGGGGCTATATACACATGAAAAATGGACTGATCAATAATATATGGGGAGAAGGGAGGGGACAGAAGCTGCCCTTGGCACCCACTGTCCCTGGCCAGCGGCTACATGCTCACACACTCCATCCAATTATAGGTCTCCAGGAAGGACTTTGCATTGTGTATTAATTGTACCAGTGCAAGAACATTTTTGTTGGGGGCCAAGGTGCTCAGGAATAAGGGGATGTGACCCCCTTCCCCCATCAGCAGGACATGGCATATACCTGCCCTCTGCAAATCATTGGGGGGGGCGAGTGTCCAGTTTCTCCCTCTCTGCCCCTAGAAACATCATACTGAGCTCAAGGTGGGGGGATCATCCCCTGGCGAGAGGCTAGACTCTGCCTCCTCTCGAGACCCAGCAGCAGCAGCAGCAGCAGCATCTGAATCCTTCGTGGTGGCCTTGCTGGTTTCTTGAAGCTGGTGCCGCCGCACCACCTCAGCTTTCAGGTTCTCCAGATCTTTTTGACTGGGGAGGAGGGTAGGCAGGAGTACACACTTGATCAGAAAGAGGGAAACAGGGATCTTCCAGCCAACCCCAGTCCCGTCACCTCCCTCACGCCTGCTATGTTGTGTGTTGTGCTTCACAAAGGCAGAGAATTTAAGATCTGATAGAGGCCGACATCACAGACTCAGCCCTAGGTCGGTCCTCCTCTAGGACCTTTCCATTTCATTACCCTCGAGGGGGAACTTAAGAGGGACACTCACTTCACTTATCCAGAGCCTCATCTGATGATCTTCCCCTATCTAGAACCCAGAAAACTTTAAAAAGCCGAAATACGCCACAACACACATTCTCAGAAACTTGGGCATCTCGTGTCACAAGACACATCTAAATCCCATTTTCCCTTACTTTGCATACAAATGTAATAAAAGCTACTTCTGACCAACAAAAACAGGCCAGAACTTTGTCATGTTGAGACTTCGTGAAGAAAGGGAAAACAAGGCAAAGACACCCCAGGGAATATTAAACACAGACTCCCAAGGTCCTCATTCCGGCACTGAAAATAGTCAAACTTCACAACAGATTTCATCTGCGGCCTTAAAGGGGAAAGGCAGTGGGGGAAGTTTTCAAGGAGGGGGAAAAAAAGAGCAGGAGGGCAGATGGTACGGCTGGAAATTTCCTGATGGCTCCGGCTAACAAAAGACAATG
This sequence comes from Pseudocheirus occidentalis, assembly GCA_028646575.1. Taxonomy (NCBI): domain Eukaryota; kingdom Metazoa; phylum Chordata; class Mammalia; order Diprotodontia; family Pseudocheiridae; genus Pseudocheirus; species Pseudocheirus occidentalis. The sequence continues at coordinate 366,685,878 of CM053593.1, forward strand.
AGACGCTTTGGGGATGTGCTGAAGACAGAGTGTTTGGGGCCAGTGGGGTCCTGGCAGTAAAGGGGAGGGAAGCACAATGCTTGGCAGCTCTAGGGCTCTCTAACTGGTTTTCGGTTCAGCCCTGGGCTCCAGGACCTGCTCAGGTCAAGGAATCCCTCTCATCCCCCAAGGGTTTCCTCTAAACATTCCCAGGACCTTGGACATTCATGTCAAGTCAGAATGAAGAGCTCAGCAATTAGGAAAGGCATTGATTTGAGGAATGGCTGAACGAGTAATGGCCTATGAATGTGATGGATACTACTATGCTGGAAGAAATGGGGGGGGGGGGGGGGGCCAGTCAGAGAAACCTTTGAAAATTTGTATGAACTGATGTTGTCAAGTGAGCAGAACCAGGAGGACTATTTATATGACTATGACAAAGACAAACAACTGAATGGGGTGCATGACAAGACATGCTACCCCACCTCAGAGAAGAAGTATGTTTTTAGACAGGGCAATGCTGAAAATAGGTACTGCTGGTCTAGACATGTTTGTAAAATGGGTTTTGTTATTCTTTCAACTCTCAACTGAAAGGAATTTTTGTTGACTGAAAAATATAAAATTTTTTTAGAAACCAATTAGGGTAGGAATAAGGTTGCCTTTGGAAGTGGTGATTCCCCACCCCCCACTTGATGTAGGTCTCTAAGTAGAAACCCACTTGCAAAGGATTCTGGTTTGGGGCAGAAGCTAGACTGGAAGGTTCCTCCCAACTCTGAAAATGGGTGATGAAGTTTGTTCATCTGGTTCCCTGGTCCACAGACTGTTCTAGGCTGGAACTAAGCAGTTCCAAAGTATCTCCAAAACACTAGCCGTGTGACTTTGGGCAAGTCACTTAACCCCAAATGCCCTCTAAAAAGAGAATCTCCAAAATGTAAGGGACCTTGGAGGCCACTCTGTAGCACTCTCCCTAAGGAGCTCTCCACTCCTTTCAGGCTCTGCTTGAGGGCCTGCCATGATGAGCTGACAGCAGGGAGTATGCCCCAAACCCAGCAGTCTGGGGCATTCAGTGTAGGGCCAACAGCCTGTGACACCTCCACGTGCCAAAAGCGTGCCTGCTTTGCAAGCTCCTAACTCTCAGTCATTGAGAAGGAAGCATGTAACCTATACGGCTGGACCTGCCCCGGGAGGCCTCATTCCCCAGTGATGCTGGAGGATGGATGCACCACTATCCTTGTCAGCCCCACTTCCACCCACCAGGCTCCCTGAGGGCAGGTGAGAAAGGGCAGGTATTGTCAGTCCTCCCCAGCAACCTCAAACTGACCTGAGAGGAATGAAGAGGATGCCATTGATGATATGAAGCTGTTCCAGGACACTGGCCATGCTGGGAGCTGTGACCTAGGGGAGGACATTGGGAATTCATGAGACCAGGGACCTTCGGCATAGCTGCTGCTCCAGCCAGGGTGGGGGTGAGGGGTACAACCAGGTACCTTGAGGGGCACAATGTTGGCGCTGGAGCCATTCCGGTAGATTTCGTTCATGGTGCGCTGCAGGGCCACAGCCTGCTGGGTGAGGCACTTCAGGTAATCGGAGCTCTCCTTAGTCTTCTCGTGGTTCTCTCCGAGCTGCAGAGAGACAGAGAGAGAGAGACAGAGGGACAGAGAGAGTCAGGAGACTGGAGCACCAGCTTCCCATCAGCCCACCAGCCCCACCACCAGCCACAGCCCAAGCTGTGACAACTTCCTCACCTGGCTCTTATAGATGGTGTAACCCTCCTTCTCATGTTGCAGGGCTGATCGGAACTCGGCTTTGCTCTCATAGACCCGGGCTACCAGATGGTGACTGCAGAGGCAAACAGATGAGGCACCAGGGGTGGAAGGGGTGAATGACCCAACTCCTGTCCCACAGTCCTAGAGGATGGAGGTCTCCTTCCAAGACAAGGGAAAGCCTGGCCTGGTCTAGATCCAGGTAATACAACCTCACCTCTGCCCATGGATTCCCAGCTCCTTCCCCCTACATATTCTCAGAAAGAACATGACTGGGGGAAGAGGTGGAAGAAGAGCTGCTTCAGAATCTAGGGAAAAGGTTCTCAGGGTCTGCCCCACACCGAGTCATCATTAGCTTTGGGATACCATTGGGACCCTTGGCTATTCTTAGTAAGAATGGGCATAACTCTCATACAGTCTGCCCCAAGTGGAGGCTGGAAGGTCAATGGTGGGAGAGTCTTGTCAAGGGTTGCAGGGGCCTTGAGAACTTCTCTAACCCTGACTCCAGTGACCCAGTGTCTCTTTTATCTTTTCCTCAAGGACCAAGCAACACCAGTGTTCTCTTTCTGCCTCAAGAAATGCATTTATCAACTCAGACAACATGCAAGGCTACAAAGACAAATGGCCAACAGGCCCAGCCCTCAAGGACCTTCCATTCTACTGGAGGCAGTAGAACTATAGATTGCTTGTTTTTGCCCTTGGAGTCTTCTTGTGAAAGAGGAACCAGAGGCAAATGGAGGCTGAAGGATGGCAGAGACCTGAGTAGGTTTCTAGGCACCAGGAGAGAGGCCAAGAGTTCGGAAGGCTCTGCCGCCTGAGGGGAGGGGATGGAGGCTGGTCTTGGCAGGAGATGGGAGGAGAGGAGGGGAGTCGCTTCCTTACCTGAGGGCCACCTTGAGGGACTTGGCCCCATGGTACTTGGCATTGATGCTCAGAGCATTCTCCAGGAAGCGCAGGGCCAGCTCGTACTCCATGACCCCATGCAGCACCAGTCCAATGTTGTTCTGGGGAGAAGCCAAGCATAAGGCGGGGGCCGGGCACCACCCCCCCAGGACCCCTGGCCTCCTGGCCCCAACACCTGCCCTGGACACTCACATCCAACAGAGCCATTTCCGGGTGGTCTTCCCCAAAGACCAGCAGCAGCAGGTAGCGGGCGCGGTAGAGCAGGCTCAAGGCTGTGGACAGCTGGCTGCTGGCAAAGCAGTAGAGTGCCAGATGCATCTGGGGAGATTGAGGAGTGGGCTCAGCACCCACCCTCCGCCTCGGCTGACAGCCCACAGGCTCACTAGGGGCAAGCGCTCAGGCATCAGCCTCCCTTTGTTTTTTCACATACAGGTGTGTGCCTTCCCCCTTCCCTGACTGCCAGCCTGTGAAGTGTTTTCACACCTTCCTGCCTTGGCCAAAGCTGGGAACCAGAGGCCTGGATGTGTGGAGAGGCCTGGCGAGCCCACGTCCACCTCCTGGCCTTCCCAGGCGGGGGCCCCCAGAAACTGTCACTCACGTATTCCTGGATGGTGTTGGGGTGCTCGATTCCCAGCACTCGCTCGCTCATCAGCACAGCCTTCTGTTGGTTACTTAAGGCCTAGGAAGCATTGGGGGGGGGAAGGAAAAAGGGAGAGATCATTGGCCTGGAGGCACAGGGGGGAACCTGCTCCCACCCAAATCCTAGAGGGCAGGCAAAAATCAGACTGTCCAGCAGCCACACACAAGAGACAGCACACTCTCCTCCCTCCTAACCCCCACAGCAATGCCAAGGCCTCTCCCACGTGAGCAGCACCAGAGGAACACCCAGGCAGGACACAGTCCTGTCCATCCACCTGCTCCCACCCCTGCTGATGGACACAACCTCCCTTTCCCCCCTCCTCCTTGCACTATATCTTTTCCAAGGTCTTTGCTGATGAAGTCAAGCTCCACCCTGGCCCATCTAGGGGCTGAACAGATGAAGGCCAAGCACCCACCTCGGCGTAGTCACCCATGATGTAGTGAAGTCGGGCCAGGAGGCGGAGGCAGGCGCAGATCTCCACGTGCATGGCCCCATAGACATTATTGAAGAGGTTCAAGGCCTCTGTGATCAGCTCACAGCCCTCCTTCAAGAAGCCTGGTGGAGAAGAGAGGCCCATGATTCTCGTGGCCTCAACCTTCTCAGTCGCTTCCCCCCCACTGCTGCCTGGCCCGGCCCCATTTACCCTGCTGCACTTTGGCCTGGCCACTCTGGAAGAAGTGGAAGGCATCAGAGGCCTTGGGGTTGACGTGCTTGACCACGGGGAAGATGTTGAGGACATCCTCCTCAGTGAAGGCTGGCTTATGCCTGCTGTCAAAGCTGTATTCTTTCAGTAAGATCTGCAGGAGGCCGTGAGGGGGGGGAGGGGGGGAGGAGAGGAGGAGGAGGATGAGCGAGAGGCTTTCTCCTCTCTGGATTCACTAGCTCTAGCCCACTCCTCACAAACACTGTGACCTCACAGCTCCCCACGGATAGGCTCTCCTGCCAGGTGAGAAGCAACACGTGGCCCCTCAGATCTAGGTAAAGCAGGAGGTCTCTCCACCCACCTGGATTCCAGTTTTCAAGGAGATCTCCCGGAGGAGGGTTATCTTCTGCAGTCCAAAGGTTTCCACAGCCTGGTCAACAGTCTCACTAAAGAACAGCAAGGGCTAAGTACCAAGCCATGGATGGAGCTCCACGGCTGCCTCTTCCCCAGGCCCCGCCTCGGCACTGCTCCCTACCCCTGCTAGGTCCTGAACAAGGAAGGCAGGTATCCTGGTACCTAATCCTTAAGAGCTGCTGCTCTGGGGGTGCTGAGAAATGGCCAATGTCACCTGTGCCTGGAGCCCCTTGGCAGGGAGGGCTCCTGGTTTCTAAGTTCATTCACTGGTTCCTAGTGAAGCAGGAACAGAGTCTCCCTGGAAAGGGATTCAATCTGCTTACTTAAGGGTATTTCCTAACTGCCCAGAGCTTGGACTCTGTGGATACAGGCATCAATCCACCAAGGAGAGAAAGGCCTCTTGGACTGGACCAGATGTCCCTCACAAGCTCGGCTCAGGGCACGTCCCTGCCAAATTACCTTAGTTCTCCTGGGGAATGGGGTCTGTCTGCCTTTCCCAGTCATATTCCCAGCACCTCCCACGGTGCTCAGTACACATCTGTGCTCATGAGACAGGCAGAAGAATGTGCCTAGACCTCTCTCCCTGACAGAAAAGGGTAGGGCAGACTAACAGCTCTCTCTGCATGGGGTCAGCTCTCCTCAGGCTTAGGCCTCCTCAGGTCCTTGTCCTGTATAACCACAGCCCCTGGGGATTTCCTCTACCTGCCTGCTTTGCTCCCTGGCCAAAGCCCAGACTTTCTCCAGTCCCCTTCCCCATCCCCACACCTTCTTCTCCCTGCCCCCCCCAACCCTTTCCCAGCTCTGCACCTCCCTCCTCCTTTCCTTACCACTCAAGGTTGAAATCAAAATAATTCTTGGCCTCCTGGCAGATGTCCTTCCAGAGTTCCTGAGGGGTCATGACAGCCCAGGCTGTGTTGTCAGCGCCTCCTGGGGGCCGGTTTTTTCTCCTCTTGTTCTTCTTCTTGGAGACAAGTTCATCAGCAGGGAGGTGGGCAACAGGGTTGGGGAAGGAACTGAGGAAGCAGTTGAGGAAGTGGCTGATGGCTGCTGAGAGGCCCGAGAGCTCCACACCCTGGGTCAAGCACATTGGTGGTCAGGGCCTGCCCCTGGGCACCCCCTCCAGACCCACCACTCCTCTGTCCCACCCACAGGGCCAGCTCCAGGGGAGGGCCCAGACCATGACTACCTGAAGGTATGTCTTAAAGATGTGCTTGGCAGATCGTGTGATGAGCTCACTGATGCCAATTTTCTGCAAGGGTTGGGGAGAGACAAGCCCTTAGCTCCCTCTGGGGGGTGGGGGGGGGTCTCTCCTTTGCTTCCCCTCCCATTCCCTGACCACGCCACTCACATAAATGTGGTCCAGCTGAGGCCGGGCGGGGCTCCTCAGCACAAAATCCAGCACCTTGCCTAGGTAGCGGATGTTGATGCCACGCTGGTGCATGGCTTCTGCCAACGTGGCCCCATCCATGGGCAGCACCGTGTGGTCTGTGCAGTCTTTCACCTAGGGTATCAGCAGGAGTCAGGATGGCACCAGTGCTCTCCATTCTCCTCCCTGGCGCTTCTACAATCCCAATTTCAAAGCCACCCCTGTCCTGTCCTGGTTCTCCTGGAAACCCAGCTCACAAGTGAACGCTGAGCACTCTGCATCATTCGCTCTGAGCTTCCCTGTTTTTCTGGGTTAACATCTCCCAAAACAATGGATTTAGAGTTCGAGGGCTACCAGAGAGGTGGCCTGCCCAGGTCACCCAGGGGCTAAAAGCAAAGGTGGGGTTCAAACCCAGGTTCAGGCTCTCTGACTCTAAATCCATTTCTGCCTCCACTAGGCCACACTGCCCCCCACCAAACCAATATAATCCAATTACCAGAAAGGCCCTTTGCAGCCTCAATTGATTTACAAAGGAAAAGTCTGAAAAAACTAAGAGTTTTCTATTTAAAAAAAAGTTTCCTTCCCTCCACTCGCTCAATCCATTGTGTCCATGGATTTCTAGAGAGGTTTTGCACCTTGCCTTCCAGCATAGCATGGAAGCAGAGTGTGGGGGGCCGGGCAGCAGGAGCTCAAACAGGGCATATCCTGCTGGAGTCTCTCCTTATGGGCCCCAAGCACTCTCAGCAGCTCACCAGGCCAGGAATCTGGCAGGACAGCAAGAAGGCTGCAGCATCTTTCAGCAGCTGTTTCTGGTCCCGAACTTCATCCTGGCAGGACTCGGGGAATCTCACACCTATCAACAGGGTAGGAAGAATGGGCTATGATCTGGGGGTAAACAAGGTGACTGCAGTGGCAGGGGGTAAGCACTTAGCCCTGGAATAGGGTAGAGGTGACAAAGGCTGATTTCGGGGTTCTGCTTCCTCTCCCAAACACCCCCACCCCCCACATACCCCTAAGCCTCCATACCTGGTGAAAAGATGTCAGGGTTGAAGCGGATATCGAAGGAGGTACTGCTGACGGAGCCCACAGCCTTGCAGGCATTCTGGATCACTTCCCGGCTCTTGGGGTCCACTGCTGGGGAAAGATTGGAAGGCATGGGGAGGTGAGGAAGAGAGCGGAGCGCAGGTCACCTATGCCTCACCAAGCTCCAAACACCAAACCTCATAGGGAGCGAGACCCAGAAATGCCCCCTCTCACGCCTTCAGGGCAGAATGTGGATGAGGAACCTTGGGTTTCTTTGGGGGAGCACCAGCTGGGGTGGAGGAGAGACCCCATCCCCATCCCTGTAGCAAGCCCCACCACCTGGGCCTGGTCATCAAGTGCCACGGTCCCAGCAGCCTCCTTCAGTTCAGACAACTGCTCTTCATCCAGTCCCTTCTAAGAGCAGCCAATGGGAAGGAGAGCCAGCCAGCTTAGAGACACAGCCCGAAGGGCTCAGGGACTAGACTGGTAGTGGTGAAGCAAAACACCCTCAGAGAGGTGGTAGCTGAGACACTGAACGAGGCACAGCCAGCATGTTCGTCCCTTTTGCTTACCTCTGGAGGAGATAGAAGCTAGGAGAGTGACAAAGATGTATCCAAAAGGGCACAATGAAAATCAAGTAAGAGATGGACTGGTGACCATAAGCTCATTAGCACACCCTCCCCCCTCCCTATACATAAGAGAAGGTCATGGCGAGATCCTGACCCCAAAGCCCAGGCAGAGACTTGAATCAAGAGGCTCCAGGCACCAATCTGAGGCCCTCCTGAACCACAGGGTGGAAACCCAGGCCAAGGGAGGCTCCTGAGGGCAATCCCTCACACATCCAAAGGTGCTTAGCCAGTGGTGAGCTCCCTCCCCTCCCCTATCCCAACCTCCCCAGCCCAGCCCCACCTGGGCCGTTGTCAGAGGCAATGGTCTCCGCGAGCTCCTTCACCTTGGCTAGGCCACTGGCCCCTTCCTCCCCTGCAGCCTCCACGGCCTCTGGTGTCTCCAAAGCACCAGTCTCAGAAGTACCGTTCTCCAGAGGGCCTGGGCTCTCAGCCCTGTTGGCTTTCTGCTGCATGAGCTGAATGGCTGCCAGTTTCATGAAGAGCAGGTACCTGGAGAACCAGGCCCTGGGCCTTAGACCAGAAGGCCCTACCCAGCCTCAGCCCCAGGGACAGAAGAGACACGGCCAACACAGAGTCAATCCCCCCTTTTTCTCCTTCCCCTCCCTCCCCATGTGCTGGACTTGCATCCTGGAGAAGGGACTTTAGAGCTTCTCTAGGCCAAGCACCTCAGCACAAGAAGTGGCTACAGCCTGGGGTCCCACAGGAGTTGAGGTCTTTGGGATGCCCATGTTCCACACTCCGTCACATCATGCAGATAAATGGGGGAATGGGAAGGGGTGGAGCTCTGCAGGCTAATCCCATGGATAAGGAACCTCAGGTTTATTTGGGGCAGAGTAGAGGGAACCTCTTCCTACCACCCAAGTGGTCATCAGGAGTCTCCAGACTGGCCACTGCCAGGGGACCATGACTGTTCCTTGGGGAGCTTGGCCTCACCTGTGCTCCACAAAGGCATCCACCAACTCTTGGCGCAAACAGCAGAGCTTGTGGCGGTGAGGCTTGGGGAAGCCGGCCCGCCGGCAGTCCTCGGGCAGCTCCTCACCAGCCACAGGCAGGAAGTTGAGGTCAGGCGGGAAGGTGCGCAGCAGGTCCAGGATGTAGTGCCGGCCATCATTGCCAATGATGCCTTTGCATTCCACGGAGGAGCAGAGCTCCACCTCCTCATCTCGGTCATTGAGCACACGGTGCCGCTGGATCTTCAGGGGGCGGCTTGTCTTCTCCAGGAGCTCTAAGTAGCGCGGGTGCGACACCACTGTCTTGCCAAAGTCGATAGAGCCATAGATGACACTCTGTTCCTGCTCCCGTTCGAGGATGCCAGGGATGATGGACTGGGCTGTGACACGGTATCCTCGGTAGTCTACCACCACTGTGCCCAGTGTGTAAAGGCCCTCTACATCGACGGCATTGTAGGTACGCACCCCATTCAGGTCATTGGTGGGGGCCACATAGGCAGCCACATCCCCACCAAAATCCTTGTAGTGGTCTCGGACGTCAAAACCCAGACTGAAGAAGATGTTATTCCAGATGAACATCTGCATCTTGGTCTCCTCACTGGGGTTAATAGCCATGACGTTACCATCGATGACTGCCATGGCCCCCCGAGTGGCCGCTGCTGTGAAGTCACTATGGACCTATTGGGCAAAGGGACCATCTTCAGAATCCACATACTGAGACAGCGGGGCCTTTGGTCAGCCCCTCCCCACTTCAGGGGATCTCCATTTTCTTGGTATCATAGACCCCCGGATCAGTCATTCTGGTGAAGCACAGGGTACACATCCCTTCTCAGATGAATGCTTTTAAAACCATAAAACAAAATGCATGGGACTGCAAAGAAAACTAATTCTATTGAAGTAAAGGTGGAACTTTTTTCAAAGTTCACCATCTCCTGAAATCTGTCCTCAGAGCCAAGTTATGTACTAATGCTGTGGGCCTCTTTTCCCCAGTAGGCCGCAGTTTTCTCGAGGATAGGGGGCATGTTTATCTTAGGACCGTGCCTGAGGTGGTCAAGCATAGACTGCATCCTACTGAGGAAAAGGGGCGCACAGCATGAGCACATAAGTCTTCAGTGATTAAACACCAAGTGCTACGTGGCAGCAAGAGGGAGGAGATACAGGCCTCCTGTTAGGAGGCCGCGTCTGCACCAAGCCTCAAAGGCAGCAGCGAGAGATACCAAGTGGCTGAGGCAAGCCCCTTTCTAGGCACAGGGGGGAAAGCCCATGCAAAGGTACAAAGATGGAAGTATAATGCCATGTGGACGAAAGAGCGATGGAGGAAGGATAAAGGGCATCTGTGTACAATCAGCCCAGAGCCACGCTGTGAAGATCACACCATGTCCAGGGTTTGTACTTTCTCTAAATATACAGGCAGGGCTTTTGGAGAATGGGAGCAACAGGGTCAGAGGTGCCAGTGATCTGTTTCTAGCCTTGCTACCAAAATGACTTGGCTCAGTCGCTCCTCTCGTCTCTGCCACCGTTTGTCCAACCTGAAGACTGACCTAGACAGCTAGGCCCCTCAAGCTCTCACATTATGGGCTGGCCTAGGTCAGTGGCAAAGAAGAGTGGGGTGAGTGTGTGATGGAAACTCAGGAGGTGGAGGGGGACATGGGCAGACACACTCTGCTCCTCAAACCTTCCCAACAAGGGCACAGTTCATGAAGGACTCAAAGAGCTGGGGAATACCAAGGAGTCCCCAACAAAGGCATAAGCACCACCTTCCACAGCACCCTACCAGCCCCGAGAGATTCCATGCCATCTGCCAGTGTGGGGCTCTCCCACCCACACAAGGAGCCAGCTTGCTTCCATCCATCCTCCCCATCTCTGGAGCCATTGGGCAACCCAAAAGGTCAAGGGACACGAGTGCTCCCAAGCCGGACAGCGTGGGTGCCCAGCCCTCCTGTGCGCACCTTAAAGATGGCGCGTTCCCTCAGCAGCCGCTCAGGAAGGTTCTTGCGGGGAAGCTCCCTTGTTGTCTGTAGCTCCTCATTCCAGTCTCGGGTCTAAGTAAAGGCAGAGGGTTAGCACGCTGTGGACACGAGTTCAGGAAGCGCCCCTCCCTCACCACTATCAGCAGTTACCCCTGGGTGAGAAGGTCGTCACCATCCTGACCTCCCACCCTCCCTTTGCACAGAGGACAGACAGGAAGGCAAAAGGAGCCAGGAGGCTGAGGGGGCACCTGGCCAGGGATGTGCTCTTCGTAGCCCAGCCGGGACGTGTAGGCATCCTCAGCCCGCACACAGTCCATGGCGTGCTCCACCTGGGGGGCTGTCCAGCTATAAACCTGGAACGGGGTGGCGATTCTCTCAAAAGGATGGCGCTGGACCCTACATCGGGGGCACACACCAGATATCCTTAGCACCAAATGTGCCTCCCCCAACTCAGGCATATCAAAGGAGTCAGGATAGCCCTCAGCAAACAGGGGGTGGCAGGAGTGGGATTTCTATCACCCTCCCTCCACCCCCGTCTTTCTCTTTGCTGAACCTCTCTCCAAAATGTCTCTTTTTCCCCCTGCCTTTCCCCACTCTCCTCTCCAGGCCCTCGAGAGACCTAGGGAGGTAAAAAGACCTAAAGTGTCCTCGATCCGGATGCGCTTAGCAGTCAAAATGTAAGGCACTGAATCCCTAATGGTGGCATTTCAAACAGAAGCCCTCCTGGAGAGCTCCAATGCATCCCATGTGAGCTTGTTCCTCCCATCCCCGTGCCCCACCTTCTGGTCTGAGAAGAGAAGAAGTAGCTGTGAACAATGACAAGGATGGGACCAGTTCTCTTCCAGCTTAGGGCCTGGGCTATTCTGGGCAGCGGGGTGAAGGGCAGAGCAGAGCCAGGGGGAAGGGAGGGCCAAGCAGGCAGGAACCCCACCTTTTCTTCTGCAGGAGAGCAAAGTTTTTTTTGAAGGTTGGACTGATCTGATTGAGCAGCTCCACCAAGGAATGGCTCAGGAATCGGGGGCTAGCAGGTTTGGGGTTGAAGTTGTATGCTGTGGACCTGTCGAGGCAACATCCGGGGTGTCACAGGTCACTCCCCCAACCCCACTGCCAGGGCCCAGAAACCATACAGAGATGGCCTCATGCTAAGGGTCTGGTGAGGGGGTAAGGGGGGGAGAAGGAAGGGGAGTGGAAGGAGGAGGAGGGGGAGGCACCAATAGCCAAGGGCCAAGAGGAGGGGAGCTTCTGAGCTGGGCTGTGGTGAGTGGACAAGGGGGCCACTCACTGGTTCAGGTAAAAGCCGCGAGTAGAGGCTGTGATGCTAACGTGGCGGTCCTCAGCCGTGATCACAAAGAGGTACATGAGATCTCCGTGCATCTTGCGATTGCCAGGTGGGGGGTTCCAGCCGCTCATGGTAAGAACCTTTAGACACTGCAGTGGCTGTGGGGGTGGGGGTGGGGGTCACAGGGGCAGTCGAGCCCATTCAGCACATGGCTTTGAGCAGCCAGGCTGTGGGTGAGTGGGAGCGGGCAGGCAGTTCCTGCATTCTGTGCCCCATTCCCTCCCTTAGGGGGACCCTGGGCTGCCAGGGGGGACCCTGAGCTGCCCAGACGGCCTGCAGGCCAGGCACACCTCACCTTCCAGTCTCGGTTCTGGGGCTGCAGAGCACAGAGCGGCCGCTCCTTGCTCCCGGGGAGGATGTGCTCAGGCGGTGTGCAGTCAATGGGCTCCATTTCAATTCCCTTCTTCTTCCTCTTCCCACTATCTGAAGAAGCAAAAAAGCCAACCCCATCAGACAAGGTCCTAGATGGGTAAGGCACATCTCTGAGGTCTCTCAGTCCCAAAAGGTATCATATCCTCAGGAGACCTGGGCGAGGGCAAAATGGAACCTTGTGGAAAGAGTGAGACATTTCCCTCCATATACGTGGAAGCCAAGCTCTCCCATTTGCTGCCACCACTTCCCCGCCCCAGATTCCTCAGGCCCAGGCAGGGGCCCCCCAGCAGGGCATGGGGTAAGGACCCCAGCAGGGGATGGGAGTCAGGGCCCAGCAGGGGTTGAAGGGTGAAGACCCCAGGAGGGCAAGGGGATGGGTACCTCCTAGGTCACCATCTGTGAAGACACTTAGGAAGGAGAGGGAATTGCAGTCCACTCCATTGAAGGCATCAGAGGGATCCAGGCTTTTCAACAGGTCTCGGATGTGGCGCACGTGGATTCGGGCTTCCCGTACAGTATACGGCTCTGTGTAAGAGGCAAAGGCACATCACAGAGAGGCCCTAAGCCACAGAATCACAGCAGCATGAAGGTCAGGTGAGACCTTAGGGCTCAGGGGTCCAACCCCTGGCTGCATTGACTGACAGTGTGATGACAAGCAGGCGGTCCTGGCTGCCTGGTCTCGACTGGTGAGACACCCAGAGGACTGATTCCCTCCCCTCCCTCCCTCCCAGTCCTTCCCATCCTGCAGTCTGTTCAAGGTCCTTCTTAAGTCTCAGTTTAACCTGACCAAAGCATAGTGTGCAGAATGCAAGCTGGGCTCTGAACAAGAGACAGTGAAGACAGCACAGGCCCTAGATTGAGACCCAAAGTAACCCTCTGTGTCTCCCCTGACAGAGTTTAGCTTAGTCCACTTCCTAAGTTTGTTTTATTGTAATGTATGTATGATAAAAGAGCAGAAACAGTGTTATCTCCAAAGGCCAAGGAAAGGTCATTACTGACTGGTAGGGTAAAGGAACAGAAGGGACATCCTTCCGCTCCAAGAGACAGCCCAGAGCAGGGGGAAGATCAGTGTGCTCAATGGAGGCCCTGATGCTGACCTGAGGCAGAATTGGACCCCACAGGCCAGAAGGAGCCAGGAAAGGGCTTGGAGCACAGAAAAGGACAGAGAATCAACTGGCTGGCACAGGCTTGACCACAAAGACACTTCAGCTTGCAGTTAGTTGGGCAAAGGGAGGGACAAGGCAGGTGGAACTGCAAAGGGTCTTTGAGCTCATTTTACAAAGGGGGAAACTGAGGTGTTGCCTAACCAAGGACACACAGCTGGGTAAAGCAACTAAGCCAGCACTGGAGTCCCTGCCCCGCAATTCCGAGGCCAGCACTCCAGCCAGAACCCCTGAAAGAAAGACCTCTAAGGAATGGGGCTCTCTGAAGTCAGGGTATGGTGGGGAGGAGAGGACAAGTGGTATGGGTCAGAGGCCCAGCAGAGCTGCTGGAGCTTGGCACCTGCTTACGTGTGGGAAGGAAGAGACAGGGAGACTGCCAAAAGGAAGGACAGGCTGAGTCTGGGACATCTGGAACTAGATATTTCCAGGGACATCCTGACAGAGGGAGCTTGCCACAGTGGCCTGAAAACTATCTCTGACGCTCACAGCCCAGCTGCAGCACTACCAGGACAGCTCTCTCTGAAGCCAGGGGCTGGGCAACTGAATTCACTTTAACAGACAAGTTTTATATATCTTGGGAATACGAAACGTGTCATGCTCAGAATGATGGGTAAATAATTTATAAATTGTCTTTTATCCATAACAACACCCCACTGCTGGAGATGTATGCATTTCTCAATTGCCAAAGCAACGGGAAGGCCAGAAATAGGTTTCTCTTGTCTGTGAAAGTGGGTGAGATGGAGGCGTTTGTGGAAAGGTGGTAGCTCAAGGCACAGGAAAAAGTAAAGCTCCTGGGATAAGGGATGGAGAGGGCAGAACTGAGAGAATATCTATCTCTCAGGGCTGATGACCATGAAACCACCTCAGAGGCCCTCAGGCCTAATTCGAGGAAACTGAGGCCTTGCCCAGGGTCCCACATGTTTGAAGTGGCTGAGCCAGAATCTGAACCTAGGTCCCATGACACCAAGCCAGGGGTCTAGTTGTTATTCAAAGCAAAGGAGCCAGAGGATAGCCAGAACATGAATATAGAAAAGCCATGGAGGGAACAATCCTAAAAAAGGAGCCAAGGGGTGGACAAAGGGATCACAGGTGACCCCGAAAACAGGATCTGTCAGGTGCTCAGGAAGAAACCAGATGGCATAGCCTGAAGATTCAAATCCAGCACCAATGCTTACTAAGGCTGAGATCCCACCCTAAGCTGGATCCCCCAAAACTGAATAGGAAGTCCCTGTCCTGCCAGAAAGAGACAACATGCACAGGAAGTGAGAGGAAGAAGAGACCACTGACAAGGGCTGTGGCCGAGGGTTGTGTGGGGAGGGGGAGCGAATTTGAGGCAGGTGGGAGAGACTGTTCTTAAGGGCAAAGCTGGTTTCTCCTTTTCCTTAACCTGGTTGTCCCCATTCCAGGGCTAGCACAGAGCAGGTGGCTAATAAATGCTTTCTGGCCTGAATGGGTGGCACGTCGGACACAGGACCAGCCAGCAGGCCTGTTTGCCTGCAAAGCAGTGTGCAAAAAGAGTACAAAATGAGGCCGAAAAGGGACTCAAGATTTCCTTTTACAAGTGTGGCCGTGAAGGGGAGGAGAAAGATGTGAGGCAACTGAATGGGGTCAAAGGGCTCAGAGAAGCCTAGGAGGAGAGGCTAAATGTAATGAAGTGTAAGGCAGTGAACAGAGGGGAAGGAGTTAGGATTTGGGAGGACGACTGCTGCTAGCGGCAGGAGGATGGGCCTAGCAGGAACAGAAAAACCTGTTCTGAGATTCTAAGGACATCAAAATACTCAGGAATCCTAGAGGTGGGCGAAGAGAAGGAAGGGAGCTCCCATCCACTGGTCTCCACCTCCCCAGGGCATCCACTGTACATGGAGAGACTGGGGGTGTTGTGACTGGCCTAGGGGTGAGGCCAGTGAGCAGGAGCACAGAGTGACAATCAGGTCACACAGCAGAGAGTAACGGTGGAAAATCAATCAATGAAATGTCTCCCGATTCTTCACAGCCAGGAACAGTCATCCAGCATTCTGAAGTAGGTGGTCAGGCATGGCCGCAGGTCTGGGAGACAGGAGGCAAAGCAGGGCAGGGAATGTGGTACCTGTAGCCTGGCCTGGGGAGCTCTGGCCTGAGATCACACAGCTAGCTAGCAAGCAGCAAGCCAGGACTCCAACCTAGGCCTGACCTTTCAGAACTTGAAAGAACCGAGGTCAGCTATGGGAGCCAGCACTCTGACCAAATGTGGGAAAGCTTGGTGAAGTTCTGACCCCTCAACCCTCAGAGAGGAAAACTTAGTTTTAGGAACAGGAACAGAAGACAAGGAGATAGGGGAGAAAATACTAGACCCAAGGTGAATGCAAAGGACTAATTCCAGGGATGTGGGAGGTGGAAGACTTGAAGAAAACCTTACTTTCCCCAATTTCCATCTCTAAATCTGTCCTAGACTAGGAGGGGGAATCTGTGGCCTCAAGGCAATAAATATGTGGCCCTTCAGGGACCCAAGTGACTGGGTCCAGACTTCGAGGGAATTTGTTCTGTGGAGTTTAGATTCAGTCAAAGGGCTGCACTTGGGGCCCTAAAGGGCTGCAAGGGGCCTCTGAGGCAGGTTCCTCAGCCCTGTCCTAGACCCTGTCCAAGAGAGAGAACCAAGAAGCAATTTACTCTTCTTCGGCAATACAGCACAAGTGTTATCTCCACTCCAGCATCAGACCTGGGGCTCCGTCACAGTTTCCTAGAGTCAAAACCTTCAAGGTCATTAAAAGATCAATGACTAAACAAATTGGCTACCAGTTAGTTGCTGACTCAGACGGAGCCCCAAGTCCTTCCCACATGCTGTCTTCAAGCCACAACAATCCAATCGTTAGCATACTAATTATTTTTTGAACCAATGTCAAGATTTTTACATTATTATTTACCTTGGTTTCAGGTGACTCTGATCCTCTAGGGCAGTGGTTCTCAACCTTCCTAATGCCGTGACCCTTTAATACAGTTCCTCATGTTGTGGTGACCCCCAGCCCTAAAATTATTTTCATTGCTACTTCATAACTGTAATTTTCCTACTGTAAATATCTAATATGCAGGATGTATTTAAATTGAACATAACCCACAGGTTGAGAACTGCTGTTCTAGGGATCTTGTTTGCCCCACACCCCCAGCCCCAGCTTCGGCTTTAAAGGATGCACATGTTTGAAAAGCAAGCCTTTTCTCTGACCTTCCACCACTCGCAGCATAGAGCCTTCCTCCAACCCCTCAATGGTCCGGAGCTCTGAGAAGTTGTCCAGAACATTGCCATCCAGTTGCAAAGAGAAGCATGTGCGGTGGCAGGTGTCCTCCCGATCCATCAGCACCTGGTGGATCTCCTGGACCATCTCTTGGGGAGAAACCTGTACAAAACAGGCCCCAACCAGAATGTGAGAGCCTTCCCAGTTCCCCCATGGCCTGCAGAGCCATCCAAGGCAAAAAGAAGCCTCCAGTCCCAATCCCCAAACCTGACTTAGGATCAAGAACCTTCCTTGGTGGGAGCAGGGAGTGGAAGCCAGATACTTCCCTGGTTCCTAGTCTGAAGACCTGGACCCCAATGGTGCTGCCGGGGGAAAGTAGAGCTACAATCTGTGTCTGGTTCTCACTTCCGTAATGTATGTCTTTTCTAACCCCAAAAGGGAAGTGGCAGCATGCAAATAATTACCAGACATCTATTCTGCTTCAAAAATTCAACAATGCAATTAAATGGGCATTATTACACACATAAGTGTACACATGAGACAACAGCAGTGATTTCTACAAAATGTTGGTTTACAAATAATTTTGATTACATTAAATTAAAAGGTTCTTACACAAACTATCCAAAACAGCCAAGATTAGAAGGAAAAGTAGGAAATTGGGAAAAGAAAATTTTATGCAAGTTTCTCTGATAAAGGCCTTATTTCTCAAATATATAGAGAACAAGTCAGATTGACAAGAAAACAGGTCATTCCATATTGATAAATGGTCAAAGGATACGAATAGGCAGTTTTCATAAGAAGAAATCAAAATTATCTAGTCACATACAAAAATGCTCTAAAACACTACTGATTAGAGAAATGCACATTGCTGAGGTACCACTCACACCTATCAGATTGGCTAATATGACAGAAAAGGAAAATGACAAATGTTGGAGGGAATGTGGGAAAATTGGAACATTAATGGTTAGTGGAGTTGTGAACTGATTCAACCATTTTGGAGAACAATTTGGAACCATGCACAAAGGGCTATAACATTGTGTATACCCTTTGACCCAGCAATACCACTCCTACATTTGTATCCTATAGGGATAAAAAGAGAGAAAGGAACTATTTGTACAAAATCATTTATAGCAACTCTTTTTGTGGTGCCAAAGAACTGAAATTGAGGAGAAATCCATGAATTGGGAAATGGTTGAACAAATTGTGGCGCTGAGTATGATGGAATACTACTGTACCATAAGAAATGAGTAGGCTGGTATCAGAAAAAACCTGGGAAGACTTCTATGAACTGACGCAGAGTGCAGTGAGCAGAGCCAGGAGAGCATCTACACAGTGACAGCAACATTGTAACAATGATCATCCTGAGTAACTCAACTGTTCTGATGGGTTCTGAAGGACTTATGATGAAAAAGGCTATTCACCTCCAGAGAAAGAACTGACTGAGTCAGAATACAAGTTGAAGCATATTTTTAAAAAATGTTCCTGGGTATTTTTTTAGTCCACATTCTCTTTTTTAACATGGCTAATGTGGAAATGTTTTACATGACTGTTCATGTATAATCTTGCCTTCTCGAGACGGGAAGGGAAAGGAAGGAGGGAGAGGTAGTCTGGAACTCAAAATTCTAAAAAAAAGAATAAAGGACAACTAGGTGGCACAGTGGATCCAGTCCTAGAGTCAGAAGGACCGGAGTTCAAATCCAGCCTCAGATACAGGACACTTACTAGCTATGTGACCCTGGGCAAGTCACTTAACCTCAACTGCCTTGCCAAAAACAAAAGGCATGAATGTTAAAAAATTGTTTTGACATGTAATTTGAGAGGGAAAAAAAAAACAAAATAAAACTATTCTTGAGAAAAAAATGTTAGCTTACAAAGGACTTTTATTTACATTCATAATCCCACTTCACATGTACAACACAACTCCATGATCACATGTTGTACATTTTACAGATAAGCAAAGAGACTTGAGGACTTCTCTAAGGCTGCTCAGCCAGGTCATGGCACAGCAGGGGGTCCTTCACATACCATACATACATACACACATACACACACACACACGCCACTTCCCGGCTCTATGCCTTGTCAGCAAAGCTTGGCGGACTGGGGCAGCAGAACACACACATGGAACAAACTGATCACAGAACAAAAAGAAGGTACCTAGGAAATGACCCCACAACAACTGGAGAGGCAGGACAGGGCTAGAGAGGAAGAGGTCAAGAACAAACAAGGCTGTGGGGAAGAATCTAAGCTGGATCCCAAAGGAGAAGCTGTGGTCCTTCCTGCTACCAGGGAGGGGCCCTGCCTGCCTGCTCCTGCTCCTCCTCCTCTTCCCAGAATCCCCCTCTGATGCTCTGACTGCCTAAACTCCAAAGATATCAAGGACAGGGGGAGGGAAGGAAGATCCTTCAGCTGAGATTGCGCCCCAGGGCAGCCAGCTCCCTCTTCCAATGGCTGCCTAGAGCAGAGCCTGGAGTGCAGGCAGCTCTGCAGGGACCGGCCTGGGCCCAAGGTGCTCCCACAGTAGCAGCATCCTCCAGATGCAGCCGTGGTCCCCTCCCAACCTCAGGAGCAGGCCTGGAGCCCAGGTGACAAGAGGGCCTTGGACAGAGATGGGGAGAGAGTGGCCAAGATATGCTGACACCAAGCACAAAGTTGGGAAGGCATGGGGGAGGAAGAAGGGAGATGGTGGAGGGGGACAGGAGATTGAGGACAGGATATATGTACCTTCCTTCACCCCTCCCCCAAACAAACCTGCACAAGGACAGATGTTAAGAACTGGAACAAAAGTATTTGAGACACCTTCTAGTTCACCAGCCACCTTTCCCAAGTGGTAACTGAGTTCAAGGGAGATGTTCTTCGCAGCTCACAAAGACTGCCCTATCCCCTTCTAGGGCCTGCGGCCCCTGTCCTTCCACATCCCCCGTTCTGGGAAGCCAGGAATGCTCTAGGGCAGTGGTTCTCAACCTTCCTAATGCCCGACCCTTTAATACTCACATGTGAGGGCATCTGCATATGGGTGTATCTGCATGTGGGCAGATCCACCTGGAGACGGACAGAGGAGTGGTGTCTCAGTTCCTAAGACCATCGGAAATGGCCTCAGGCGATCTCAAGAAAGGGTCATTCAACCCCCAAAGGGGTCACGGCCCATAGGTTGAGAACTGCTGCTCTAGGGAGTAGAGAGGGTAGAAAGACACCAGCCTTGGACCATAGAAAACTGGCCTGAGTCTCACTATTTTGTCCATCTAGGCCTCCATTTCCTTCTAATGAGAAAACTGCCTTAAGAGGCTCCCAAAATTCCCCTTTGGCTCTGGTATTCTGACTGACTGAGAGGCTCAAAAATGACAAGACCAGGAGGGAAAGTACTGGAGGTCCATGCTTCCTGCCAAGGGCCATGACACCCCGTGCCCACCTGACAATTCATTGGTAGGGGGCTTCAAGACTTAAAAATGCTTTCTTCAAATTCCATTGCACGGCCACAGCCATCTCAAGAATGCGCGCATGCTGGCCCCATCACAGGCTTCGAAGGCCATCCTCAGCATGGCAACTTCCTGAATCCATCTTCTAACTGTCTTAGAATGTTATCTGGGACCTCCCCCCAACTTTGCAGGGGTAGGGGTTATGAGTGTGGAATGTTAAACACACCTGTCAGAAAGAGTGGGCATAGAAGCTGCTTTGGCTTCATTTTTCTTCCCTTTCTAATCTCAGGTGCACATTTCATCTCTTGTCTACACAGACTTTACCCCACACCTGCAATGTTCTCCCAGGCAAGGCATGGGGCTGGGGACCTCCCAGGGGGAGGGGGGCACTGGGGTGGTAGAGATAGTGTCATAGAAGCAAAAGATGTGGATAAAGAAAACTGGAAAAAAAAGTTTCCCCAACAACATTTACTATGTAGACTGTACAAGAATTAGTATTTAAAGATGAGGAAACAGGGTCTAAGGTGAGATCGCTTTTCCACACTCACAGACCACAAAGGTCTGAAGATATTCAAACCTGAAGTAGGACTATGGGATCCTAGACCTTCATTTAGGAGATGGGGAAGTGCCACCACTTGCCCGAGTCACACAGGTACCAGCTGCTGGAGGTAGGATCTGAACAGAGATCCTCAGAGCCCAAATGAAACCCTCTATCTGCTAGGCCAAGCTGCCTCACCCAGCCTTGCCCCACCTTCCCCCCTGCTGAGTTTCTCACCTGCAATGAGAAAGTCTCAATCCCTGGGACCAAGATCTTGACAGTGAAGCCGGTGTCCTGAATGACAATGACCTCCTGCCCGCTGGCCTCATCACTGGGCTCGACCTCTTCGTGCCCATTCTCCTTAGGCTCCTCCTTCTTCTTGTCCAGACAGTTCCCGTTCAGCAGCATAACTGTTGGGAGCTCTGGGATTGGGGAAAAGGAACAGATTAGAGGGGAGTGGGTCCCTGGGCTAGCCTTCGGGCTCAGCAAGGACCGAGGACTCCCAAATTCTGCAACCATGCCAGGGCCATCCTCCATGAGCCTCTGCTGCTCCCATGTACCAATGCACCAATCCTCTTGTTTCACCTGCTTTCCCTACACCCCTCACTCCCAAGAGGACCAATGGGACATTCCTTAGAAAAGGGGACCATATATGGAAGGGGGTGGAATCTGGCTATGCACCCCCCATCTCCACCCAGAGCCCATCACTCTCATGGTAATGGAGGTCCCCATCAGGGAGACTTCACAGTATGAGTGCAGCATATTTCTAAGAAATTATTTACAGTCTTTTTTTTTTTCCCAGTTGAACACAAAGTCAAGGCACCAGGGGAACTGACATGAGAAATGAAATCACCAAGTAGAACAAGGGGACTGGATGAGGGCATCTCTAAGACACCCCTCTACAGCTCACCATGCTACAAGGGTCTCCAAATCTGCCACAATATTCATGGTCCCTGCCCCCAAGGAACCTCCAGTCTCAATAAAGGAACCTTAGAGAGGGTCTTTTTGGACACCCTGAATGCTCCTGCTGCCTCTGCCTCAAAGGAAGGAAGGGCCTGGGTGACTGAACCACAACAGAGTCCACTCCTCCTGGTGGCCCTGCCTCCCTACCCTGACTCCCCAGGCCCAAAGAGGCACCTGACCTGAGCACAGTCTATACACCTGGACGCCTCAGGACAGCAGCCACACACCCAGCCTGGCAAGCTGCCTGCCAGTTCAACTGCCATCTACTCAGGCCATGGTCCAGGACTCAAGCTGCTACCCCTGCCACTTGGCCTGAGCCTGGGCCCCACAAGTAGCATCTCGTATCAACTGATACTTCCCTGGAGCTGAGACTTGGAGCCTGCACTGAGTCATGCAGGAGAGGAAAAGATTCAGGGAGGCCCTCCTCTAGAAGGACTTCCCTGAGGACGGGCAACTGAAAGCAGAAGGCCTCCACTACTGTGCACCATGCCTGGGATAGAGGGAGGCGGAGTACAGAAACTGGCATCCAGCTACCTCTGGCTCCACTGAGGCCAAGACTTATTCTCCAGGGTATCAGGGCATGATCCTGGGACCTCAAAGTGTCTGTTTACCAGCCATATGTCTTTTCTAATAGGACAGATTCACCTGAATCACAGAAAATGATCAGGGAGAAAGCCTTAGTTATCTAGTCTACCTCCCCCAATTTACAGAGGTTACTGAGGCCCAGAAGTCACATGTATCTGTGCCTCCAGAGAGACAATGAGGAATAGAGGAGAGATCTAAACCCAGGTCTCCTCACACAAAGACACAGACACAGACACACTATCCTACCCTCACTAGTTCTGGAGTGGAAGGAGCCCTGATGCCCGGCCCAGCTCCACGAGGTGGCCACATCGCTCCCTTTCTCTGGCCTCTGCCCAGTGAGAAGGTGGCCACATGCCCTCCTTACTCTGGTCCTTGAAGCAAGTGCTTGTGGAAACTGAGGGCTCTGGCCCCTGTTCTCCCTCTTCCCTGAGCCCAGAACACAGGGGAGGTTGTGGAGGATAGGCCCTGGGTTCTCAGTCTAGAAGCTGACCTCTCAATCCTGAAAATCTGCTCACCTGGGCTGACAGCAAGTCATGTGGCAGCATGAAGCCACCTTTCCCCTGCCAAGGTTGAGGACAAAACACAGAAACTAAGGCAAACAGAGCCAAAAGCAGCAAGAAAGTAAGTCAGTCACATGAACCTGGCAAGAGGAGTGGGGCAAAAGCAGCTCAACTCCTGGTGGAGGAGAAGCAGAGGAAGAGACAGAAGAGATGCAGAGATACCCCCCCCCTCCCCCAGACAGAGAGCCCAAAGCTGCCCCACCACAAGGGATGGGTAGGGACAACAAGATGACCCCCTCCTTCCTCCAGGCGTCACAGAGATGAAGAGGGGGGAGCTCAGCATCTGGTACATTAACCAGGTTACACCAGGGAAATCCCCTTGTGGGGCCCATCTCTGAAGACAGAAGCAGACCCCCAACCCAGATGCCTGAAACCAACATCCAGGAGGAAGAGCCACAGCAAGCGGGCAGGCAAACAGTAAGTGTGAACCCAGCTCGAGGTCTGGCTAACCTTCCTTCACTGAATGTGAAAGACCATAAGAAACCACCCAAGGGACAGGACAAGACATGGCTCTGCCCAGCCTGATGCTGGGGCATGGCTCCTTTCTACCCAAGACTAACTAGGAGAGCAGCAGAGAAGTCTGGCATGGCCTGGTGTGGCAGGGGCTAGAATCCTCTTAAGGCCAGAGGTACTAAGCTCAGGTGCTTGGCACATCTGCTGAGGGAAGGGGGCAGGGCACGGGGCCCAGCAGCAGAAGGCCAAGGAGGAAGAGTCCAGGCCAGCCTCTGCTCTGCAGGCTTGGGCGACATTGAGCTGAGCCATCTCCCAGGCAGACCCTCAGCACAGACAACTGAAACAGCAAACTCTAGAAGGCTCCTCTGCCCAGCTCTCCTGCTTAGGAACTAGCTGTGTGTCCTCTCTGCTTTTGTGAGGTCTCAGATTCCTCTCCCAGAAAGTGAGGACAAGAGGAAGATGAGTCTCCCCCCACAATCATGATGTTTGTGCCCCAAACACAAACGAAGCACCCCCCAGCATTGTACCCTTCCAGTAATATGGCACAGTCATGGGGGCAACAGACACTGACACACACACGGGATGCACAAGAATGCACAGGGAATCTACATGCACACCAACACTGACAATGCAGATGGTGCATCTGCACACACAGGGACACACGCATGTGCACACGCAGTATGTGCACTCACACACAGCACTTACAACCCCACAACCCCTACACACTGACCACTTACACACAGTGCACACACATGCACATGTACACACACACTCAGACACATTCACTCACATGTGCACACAGATACTCAGACACATATACACTCATATATGCACACACAAACACACTTTTTCTCTCTCTCTCTCTCTTTCTCTCTCTGAATGCCACCCCTTGGTCTGGAGGTCATAACTCCACCAGGTCTACACTGAGGGAGGGCACTCCTGGCCAACAACTAGTTCCAAACATGTCAGACAGACCAAGGGACAAGCGGTGGGTGGGCCTCCTGTGGTGGGTGGCCATCCCCTGTCATTCTGAAGGGCTTGGTATCTAAGTTGTACTCACAGGACCTGAAGGTAAAAGGGCTTGGGGTCACATTTCCTGCGCAAGCCAGCCAAAGACAGAAATCTGATCCTCCCTCACCTACCAAGAGCACGTGTTCCAGCCACACTTATCAGAGGCTGGCATGGGGTGGTGCCCTTCAATACACATGGCCACTCAACCCTCCAGCAAACAGCCAGAGAATGTAGGTGACTCGACGCCGCTTAGAAGACCCTGGTACACCTCCTTGCCAGCCAAGGACAAGGGGCCCCTGTTGACCCTGGACCCACCTTGCCCAGGCCATGGTAGTGGTGGCTCCATCTCCTCTCTCTTCTGCTCTGGCAGTTCAGAGCTCTCAGCCCCCAGGCCCTTGGGACTGGAATGCTCTTCTTGGGGGATATAGGGACTCCCAGTGCATGCCAAATTGGTTTTTGCAGCCCCCCATCTACCCTGCCAAGTAGAAACCTCTCTCTCTGCCTCTAGTTTATGGGTGGACCCCCAGCCCTGTGACTCATGGCTGCTATATGTGAATGGGGCTTCACTGGCAAGACCCACCCCACTAGCTGCTCCTGCCCAGCTGCCCTCTTTAAAGCCAGAACTGCTAGCTTCAGGTTTCACAAGGCCCTGCTCTGCTCCACTGGACTGAGGACAGGCTAACTCCCCCCACTTGGTGCCCAGCTCAAGGTCGGCTGGAAGGACGGCAGCAGGGCAGGCATCTGAACCTACTCTAAAAACCTGAAAGTTTTCAACACTAGCCATCTCTACTCTAGGGGAGTCCAGAACCCTTCTCTCTGTAGCCCTCAGTCCCTCACTACTGGCTGAACTGCTAGGAATAATATCTGGGTAAGGGTCCCTGGCACAGGGAGCATCTGACTCACTCTGCACTGGCAATGGGTTCTCAATGGTAGGCCTGGGAAGGAGGGGGGCCCTCTCCTCATCTCTGGCAGGAGCAGACAGAATGGCCTCTGCCAGCCGCCAACAGCAGTTGGCACAGACCCCAGCCCAGGACATTGGGGACAGCCTCACCAAAATGTCCTTCCTCCTGAAAGTTGCTACCAGATCGTCTTGTAAACTCCTCTGGGGTATGGCGGAGTGGGGGAAAATGACCTTTCCCAGACCCCCACAACTCTTCTTAGATCTGCATGCCTGGAACCCTACAGGCGACCCAACCCTGGCACCCTTCCCTTACGAAGTCACACATTCTAGAGAGAAGAGGGCAGTAAGGGAGCAAAGCGGAGTGTAAATTCTCCCTCACTACTGATCTCGTGACCCAGCCTCTCAGCCCCCAATGAGGAGCCAGCTTGCCCCCTCCCACCCCCTGAGAAATACTAGCCTCAGAGATGGGAGGGGAATGAAGCCAATTCATTCCTCCCTCCAATTTTCCCAGGAGAAGCCCAGCTGGCAGCAGGAGACATGTAAAGGCCCTGAAAGAAGGAACAGGAGAGGGGCTAAAGCAGTGGTTCTCAACCTTCCTAATGCTGCGACCCTTTAATACAGTTCCTCAGGTTGTGATGACACCCCAACCATAAAATTATTTTCATTACTACTTCATAACTGTACTTTTGCTACTGTTATGAATCTATCTGATATGCAGGATGTATTCTCATTGTTACAAACAACATAACCCACAGTTTGAGAACTGCTGGGCTAAAGGAAAGCAGCCTCCAGCCTCGGTGGAACTGCCAAGTCAGACTGGGCAGACAAGACTCCTCTGCTACCTGGGCCTGGCTAGGACTGCTCAGCATGGATACTCAGCAGTAAACTCAGCCCCATTTGAAAGGGGACACATCTCTGCTCATCTCTACAGCCCCCCAGGCCACAAATGGCCTTGGCACAGCCCCAGCTGCAGAAATCAGTCCAGGAAGGAAGCTGAGGTCTACCAATCTTAAGTGTTTCCTCCAGGCTCCTCACAGGAGGCCCACATTAAGTTCTAGGAGCCCAGGCCCCTGAAGATCCTAGGGCCTAGATCTTTGATCTCACCCCTCAGAAACCTCGGTCTCCTCTCAGGGGCTTCCAAGGTCTCTTCCGCCTCCTACTCTAGGCTGCTGTCTGTCAGACACCGCCTTAACAAGGGACACTTCAAGACTGATGCTTCATAGACTGGTAGACTGATACTGATAAGGTTGACAGAACATCCTAATCACACAAGGCTTCCATCCACAGTGTCCACCGGGGGAGGAAACTTTCTTCCCCTCAATCTTGGGCTAACTAATGTGGGGTGACAGGGAAGGAGAAGGGCTGCTGCAAGCTGAGCTTTCTGTTACTCATTCACATCCCCATTTCCCAAGTATGGGGTTAAATGGGTTTTGTTGACATTGTATTGCCTTCCCCATCCCTGAAAAAAAAAAAAAAAGGTCTTCCTTATTCAAGGCCCTCCCTTCTCTCACTAACCCATGACACTGTCTCCTGAAAAAGGAGCCCACAGAAGCTAGGCACAAGTCTCTTGGATTGGTAGCCAAAGAAAAGCCCCTGGGGCCTTTCACCCTTTAAGGCTCTCAACCAGAAGTCTCATTCCACCCCACCCTCTAACTTCCACTACGGAAATTCTCAGGTATAGAAATTAGGCCAGGAAACCTGAGAAAGTGAGAATGTGATAGTCTTGAACTTAATTCCATTACACAAAGGTCAATCCCCTTCCCCTAGGTAAGGTGAGCCCAATTCTGAAAGCCAAACAAGTCTGCATTTACTAGGAACCTGCAGGATCCTTTTCTTACTGGGGGTTACAAGACACACCCCCCTCCTCCTCAACTTCCATCTCCTTAGGATTGGACAGAGAAGACAGGACACTTGGGGCCTTTTTCTGGTTTTGTTTTGAAATCACTGGGAGTTTGAGATCATTTAGCCTTCACCCTTCATTTCACAAAGTGGGCCCAGGGAAGTTCACTTTCCCAAGGTCACACAGTTTGTTGGCAGCAAAATGCTTTCTCCCATTCTGTGCTATCTGTCTGACCACCCTCCCCCCACCCCCATCCCAACCAAAGGAATGAGATGCAGTCTTGCCTTTACCCTTGAAGCAGCGTTGGCCTATGTCTTCCACCCAGTCCACCACCAGCTGGCCCATCAGCCTGCCATAGGAAAGTATTCAAGTATTTCTCTTGGGGCCTCTTTGGGAAGTGAGGGCTCCTGAGGGCTGAAACATGTTCAGAAGAAAAGAGGGGATCCCTGCCACTGGAAATCAATTTTGCTCACCCCTGAGCAGTCCTATTCTCCCTACTCTAAATCTCATGTCCAACAAGCAAGAGGGGGTGAGGGCAATGAAGTTTTCACAGTGACTTATTATTTGCCCATAGCCTGACTGTTCTCCATCTGTACAACCAAGATCAAGGACAGTTTAGAGAGAGAGGGGTCCAAACCCACAAGATCCCTGACTGGAGGGGATACAAACCTGGCCCAGAAATTAGGCCTGGAATGGAACTGACCAGGAAACACACAGGCAAGAGAAAGAAAAAGCAAGGTTGCTGGGCATGCACTTCCCTGCTCCGTGCTCCGTGCTCCCTCCTTCCCTCTTTCCCCTCCCATCAAACACCTGGCCTAGCTTCTCTCACTGGAGTTTGGATCAGGGCCCAGGGCCCTCCCAAGGCCTTGCCAGGCCTCAACACTTTCCCCTTAAACACAGTAGTAGGTAACCCTGCCCAGTGAGGAGTTACACCCCTGCCCCAAGGAATCTGCAGAGAAGGGGAGACTAGACAGCTACCAGGCTTCTCCTCCCACACTCCATTCTCCTGAGTAAAGGGGGTGGGGAAGTGAGAAGCTGCTAGCCGAGGCCCGGAGAGAGACAGGAGCTGATGGGGGCAGCACCTTACTGGCCCAAGCCAGAAGGTCACCTGGAATCTCTGCTCAAGTTAGGGTAACAGGCTGTCATGGGGGAAGATCACCCCTGACCCCCTTGGACTGCCCCCTGCCTTCCTCCAGAGCTTAAGCCAGTTGTTCCACACTCTCCAAACCCCAGAGCCTGACAGAAGGCTGGCTTTCCCCAAGGTGATCAGCCAGAGGGCAGACAGGTAGAACACATTAGAAAGAACTTGAAAAACCTGCCTGCTCTCTTCACCCCTCCAAGTTCATCTTCTTGCCAAAGAAGAGGGCCTCTAAGTGCCCCTCTGCTGAGCCTCAGTTTCCTCCTCCTGAAGGAGGGGGCTGGCCTAGAAGAGCACTGAGCTCCCCTCAGCTCTAATACTCCATGGATGGCTCCCCCAGAAGGAACAATATCTGGAGGGCTTCAGCCCTTCAGGCCAAATGCCACAGATTCTGTGACCAGCCCCTGTACCATCTCTAACTAACAACCCCAAGCTGTGGTTCATATCTTCCATTTATAATCTGAATACACTATACTTCCCTGTCAAAGCACACTGGATGGAGAGGAAGAAGTCAGAGACACCAGGTGAATCTGCCCCCTTGACTCCAGGCCTGGATCTCCACTAACTTAACTGTGTGTGTTCTTGGGTTGAACCTCTTAATTCCCTTAGCTGCAAAACAGTCATGACAGGAATGGTGACTTTGAGCTGGAAGGGACCTCAAAGATCAGCCCCCCAAAATCTCCAGTGTCCTTCCCTGACTGCTCTAGATCCAAACTTCAGGGTAAACATCTTAATGTCTCCTGATGGTGAGTGGCCAACACCAGCCCTATCCTCTGCCAAAAAGGTATCTGGGCTAGTCTTCCCTACCTCTCAACCCTGGTCCCAGGCTCAGAGAAAGCCTAGAGACCGACCCTGCCTGGGGTCACCACGGGCAATGTTACAGCCCTGTCCAGTATCCAAGGATTCACCTGGGGCAGTAAAGGAAAAGGTGCCATTAAAGTCCCAACTCTTGTGGGCAGCAACATGCGGGAGCAGAGGCTGGCCCAGTAGGGCTCACTCTCTTTTCTAGGAAAAAAAAGGATTGAGAGAAAGACAGAAGGCACACTCCTTACTCCAACAAAAACCAGGGTAGAGTGAGAAGCCCCCAGACTGGCTGAATCCCAACTGGTCAACCCAGGCTTGGGGACTTGGGCTGTGTACGACCCAGCATCCCAGAACTAGCAAAGGTCTAGGCCCTTTCAGGTGGCAAGGCCAGTAGGTGGGCCCAAGAGGGGCTAAAGGGACCCAAGAGAAAGTTAGAGAAAGCTGGCCCCACCCCTGCCACTCCCTGCTTGGCTGACACCTGCCCCACTGGGATGGGCTGTGGGATGGGAGGAGAAGAAAGAGGGGAGGGGAGAGAAGGGAGTGGAGAAAAGTTGGGGGGGAGGGGGAGAATCCACACCAGTGAACTTTGCTTTAAAAACAGCAGCTCTGGAGCTGACCCATTTTTCGCAATAAGGTGGGTTAATGATCAAGTTAGGATGCAAAGGCCTTCCCTGCCACCCCCATCCCTCCATGTTGCTCAGGGCCAGGCCACGGATGAAACCACAGGAAAGGGAAAAAAAAAGCCTGAACCCAAGAGACTCCTCCCAGCCTGGCCCTACACACTACTCCACAAGGAAGGCACATGTACAGAACCAAGAAGCCTTCAGGGCTCCGGCTCCACACACCAGAGAAAAACCATCTCTAGAAATTCATCTTATCCTTTAAAAACTGCCCAGGCCCATAGACATGAAGATCACAAGTGAGCCTCACACCAATCAGGGAGGGGAAAGAGGGGTCACTGCAGACTGGACAGAAATGGGATGGGTCGGCAGGAAGGATGGGGTCCTGGCCAGTGACCAACCATCCACTGAAAACCAAGAACCCGGCAGACTTTTGGCAGAGGATCTGACCCCTGGCTGAGGAGGGAGATGAGAAGCTCCCCCACACAGGGAGCAGAGCTGGGCTCAGCAGGCCCCATTCAGCGCTCTCTGGGTGCCACCCACCGTGGGAAGCACTGAGGAAGCCCCGGAGCACAGGGCCAGCATCCTCCATTCCCCAACACACACCCATCACTCCCACCCAAGAAGGATGTGGGGAAGCAGGAGCAGGCCTATGAACCCCTAGAGGAGGGGGGAACAGGACCCTGTCCAGAGAACACCCTGCAGTTTGGAGCCGGGGGATGCGTCTCGGCCTAGAGAGGGCCCCAGAGCCTCCGGCATTTCCACAAATGAACACCCGGGGC
Organism: Pseudocheirus occidentalis; assembly: GCA_028646575.1. Classification (NCBI taxonomy): domain Eukaryota; kingdom Metazoa; phylum Chordata; class Mammalia; order Diprotodontia; family Pseudocheiridae; genus Pseudocheirus; species Pseudocheirus occidentalis. The sequence continues at coordinate 366,715,849 of CM053593.1, forward strand.
CTATCTGCAAGTCCTGCCACCCCCATACTGGGCAGGCCTAGCGCAGGGCCTTCAGGGATCCCTCTTGTCACCCTCACCACCTTGGGGCTGGGGGCGGCAGCAAAAGCCCAGGTGGTCCTGGGCTGCGGGAAGAGGGTTGGAAAGGGACATCCCCCGCGCTTCCCGGGCCTGGGCGCCTGACAGCTGCCAAGAGAGGCTGGCGGCGCCCACTACCCACCCATTTCGGCCAGCCGTAGGCCCTTCAGCCCCCTCCCCACTGGAGGTCCCAAGAGCAAAAATCGGGGAGTGGGCAGCATCAAGCCGTGTCTCTTTAACGGTTGGGGGAGGGGGACCACGTGCAGAGTTGGGGGGCGGGGGATCCCCTGATGGGACAGCACAGCAAAGGGAGACAGCCAGGGGCTCTCGGCGTTCCCGGGGCCGCCGAAGGAGGAAGGGTCCGGCCCGGTGGGTGGTGAAGGTGACCTTCAGGAAGGGGGTGGGGCGGCAGAGCCTGGCAGGCCCCGCTCGGCCCCAGGGACCGGCCCCCTCCTGAGGAGCCCTGAGAGATAGAGACGAGCTCCATTTAGGAGGGAAGGGTCTTGGGAGGGAGGGGAATAGGAAAGGGGGGAGCCGGGGGAGAACAGGTATCTGAGAGCATCTGAGAGCGAGGATGGGGAGAGGGAAGGAGGGAAGGGGACTGCGGCCTGGGAGGACTGAGGTCCGAGGGAAAACACGGAGAGACAGGGGGAGGTCTGCGGGTGACCGGGAAAGGGCCAGGACTGGGGGAGGGGCATAAGGTGGGGAGAAGGAGCCAGCATGCTCAAGTCTGGGGGGGGGGGGGGTCTCAGATGGGGATCTCGGGAAAGGCAGGGGAGAAGGATCCAAGGTGGTAGTGGGAGACAGGGAAGCTCAGAGGAGGGTGTCAGGGAAAAGCCAGAGACTGGGGTCCAAGGTCGGGGGAGACACGGAGACAGAAGTCAGCGGCTGGGGTCCAAGGTCGGGCCTGACGAGTTATGGAGGGGGGTGTCGGGGAGAGCCCTGCCTCCCCCGCCCGCCCGGTCCCCACCCCGCGCTCCCTCCCCTCTCACCTCCCCGCTCACCGGCCGGGCCGGGCCGGGCCTTCCCGCCGCCCTGCGGGCCGGGCTCCCGGGGGCCCTCGGCAGGGGCGGCGGGCGGCAGCTCGTCCGTCTTGATGACCATGGCGGGCCGCTGCTGGGGCTCGGGTTCGGGCTCGGGGCTCCGGCTGGACCGTCTGCTCTCGCTCGGGTAGCGCCTGTAACCCAAGCCGAGCGCCCTGACGCCGCCGCGACTCCTGCAGGGAAGGACGGAGTCAGGCAGCCGCCCACGTGGTGCGCGGCGTCACCTTTGACCCCCACCGCCGCTCCCCGCCCCGGCCCCGGCCCCTCCCCGACACCACCCCCGCGCACGGTGGCCCGCCGAGGACAAAACGCCCCGCGAGCGCCCGCCCGCCGAATGCCTTAAAGGGACAGGGCTCCCTGGGAGGGCCGGGGACGACGCTCTGCGGGGCTAGAGACTCCGGGAGGAGGGGCATCCGGCGTGACCTTGAGCTGGAGACAAATGCTAGAACTTCCTCCCAAGCCGTCACCCTTGTCCTTCCACTTGGACCGGCTGAGGCTGGAAGGGAAATTCAGGGTGACTAACACAGCTCCCTCTGGTCACCAGAGGACTGAGACTCAGATGGGGGTTGGGAGGAGTGGGGAAGGGGCTTATGCAAGGTCACAAGAGTCACGATCAGTCTGCCTCCGAGTCCCTCACCGCTCCTCTCCATCCTCCCCAGGGGCACAGACCCCAAAAACCTTCGGCAGCTCCTACAGTCTCTGCAGTAAACGAGGCGCGACCCCCTGCAAGCTTCCCGGCTTGGTTCCCAAGCCTGTCCTTCGCTGGCTCTGGCTTTCCCCCGACCGGGCCAAGCGTCCTGCAGTTAGGCTCGGCTACTTGGTGAAACGCGCTGGGGTAATTTGGGGATGGACTCGAGCACAGGGGGCATCTTTTCTGGCCCCTGGTTATGTAGACCCGTGATGGCGGAGGGGGTGCCGCCGCCTCAGTCCAGCCTGACTCCAGCGCTCCTCTAGGTTCCTGCTGGACACAGACGGGCCTTGGGACGCCCGAGGGGTCATCTAAGCCAAGCCCCTCGTTTTAGACCCCAGGACACGGAGGCACAGAAAGTCAAACCGTGGCGTGGTCAAAACCATACAAAGAAAGCAAAAGTCTGTATCTTCTCAGTTCTCTGATCTCCCCTGGGTCAGGAGGCTTTGGG
>CM053593.1:366718605-366741359 GCA_028646575.1 Pseudocheirus occidentalis
CCATTTGGAGTTTTCTTGGCATAGACACTGGAGTGTTTGTCATTTCCTTCTCCAGATCATTTAACTGAGGCAAACAGGGTGAAGTGACTTGCCCAGGGTCACACAGCTGATACGTATATAAGTCCAGATTTGAATTGAAGTCTTCCTGACCCTAGGTCTGGCACTCTATCCACTATTTCTACTAGACCCCCTTGTCATCAAGATGGTCTGGCCCAGAGGTGGGGAACCTGCAGCCTTGAGGCCTCATGTTATTTGTTAGGTGAAGTTTGGATTCGGTCAAAGAGCTGCACTTGAGGACCTAGAGGGTTACATGTGGCCTTAAGGCCTCCAGGTTCCCCATTTCCTGGTCTAATCCAATACACCCAATTAATAGATGAGGTAGAATCTGGAGAAGTGAAAGGTCTCGTCCAAGTGAACTGAGCCAGGGCCCCTATAGACACAGATGAAGGGGGAAAGGTAATCATTGAGTCCTTAAGGAGGATGGGAAGGGATAATATGAAGATGCCAGACCTGGCCTATGGACATTACTTCCCACAACTCCATCTCCAGCCTCAGGGCTCCATAGTGCATGGCTTAGCCCCTCTGCTCTGTAGTCTGGTCCCTGAGCTCTGCTCAGTTGAGTGGAGACAACTTCTAAGATATCCAATACCCAAGGGCCCCTCATCTGGGACTAGGCCTCCCACAAGCAGAGAGCTATGAGGATCATTCAAAGTGGGCACTAGGGTTCAGCTGGAGATTACACCTGAGTCAAGGTTTGAAGAATTTCAAACATCTCCTAGCTACTATCAGGTCCCCTTCCCCCTCCCACCTTGCCCCATGGAATAGGGGACAAAGAGACCTCCCTAGATTTCATTGAATGTTAGAACTGGAATGGACTGAAGCAAACACCTAGTCTAAAGCCTTTCCTTTATAGGAGAGAAAACTTACACAAGTGCAACAGCAACCACACTGGTATCCCCAGGATGGCTGCTAGCACAGGTTCTTAGATCTGCTTTACTAGGAAAAAATAACTGTTCAAGGGCTCAACAATCTTTTTTATTTACATTCATTAGTTCAGGGGAAAAATCAGAACCCTGAGCTTCAGGGAAAATCCAAACAAAGAAAATAGTGAGAAAAAAAAACAAGCAGAAAAATAAAGGCCAACAGACAGGGCTTCTAACTGAGAAATTAGCACAAATCAACAGAAAAATCCAACTCTCTGATCAAGGCAATACATACATAGTTACCAGAGACAGAAACACCAACATCTGGGTTTTTCAAAGCTGGGGGGGGGCTCCTTAATGGCTACTCAGAGTCTCATCTGGTCAAATCACAAGAACACTCTTCCAATGCATGAGCCCCAAAGCAAAATGCTAACCTCAGAGTATATAGACCCTGTTTAGAGCCAGAGAACAGCACAACCCTCATGACTCCATGTGTAATTAAAAATTAACAAGAGGTGTGAAAGCCTTCCTACAATCAAGCCTCCCCTAAGCAAGCTTCCCTTAATGGGCTCCACATGAGTCCTGTTAATGGGCAGGAAGATCTTATATCCCATTAAAATTACAGCAAGTCACCTCTATATAGCTGGTACCCCCATTTTTCCTCTTATTCCAATCTCAGCTGTTTCTACAATGAGGCAGGTTTGTGCCAAGTCTTCAGGGCAGAAGAAAGGTGCCTTATAGACTAACAGCAAGGCATTATATAACCAGATAAAATGTATTTTCTCTGGAGGTGAGGGCAGGATTCTGTGAGCTGCCTAGAGTTTGGGTAGCCAGCCTATCACTGTCTCATTCCGGGTGGAAAGAGTAGACCCCTCCCCCAGAAGCACAAGAGATCCCATCAGCCTTACTCCCCTCCTCTACCATTCCCTAGGCAAACCTCAGTGGATAAGGGCTATGTTTATGCCGTCACCAACCTCCCTCATCCCTGCTTTCCTCCCCCTCCCCACACTCATTGACCAGAACCAGACTGAACAAGGGAAACCGAAGAGGGGGGAGGGAAGCTTCCATCATTCTCTAGGCCCTAACATCCCTTACCCCCTCTACACCACCAGCAATTGGGGATTTTTTCCTTGATTTTCCTGGCAAGCTTCCTCCCTGAATCCTCAGTCTTAACCCTTCCCAGAAGCTCCCAAAGACAAATGTAATACAGTAAATAATCATGTTCAGTCCCCCTTCCTTCAATAATTAGAAAAAAGCAAAGGGACACCTTTGGGGCATTGGAAGAGGGTAAGAGGAGCAGAAATGGATGGGTCCACTGGTAATCTTACAAGTATGGTTCTCTCTCCTTCTCCACACTTACACAATGAAATCCAACCACCTCTCCACCTATGAGTTATTTATCAATTTTTTTTAAAAAGACAATAAGGGTTAAGTGACTTGCCCAGGGTGACACAACTATTAAGTGCCTGGGGCTAAATTTGAATTCAGATCCTCCTGACTACAGGGTCAGCACTCTATCCACTGTGCCACCTAGCTGCCCCATTTGTGATTGCAGAGGCAGTTAGGTGGTACAAAGGATAGTGGGAAAGACCTGAGTGTAAAACGCATACTAGTTCTGTGACCCTGGACAAGTCACTTAACCTCTGTTTACCTGAATTTCCTCATCTGTAAAATAGGTTGATGAGAAGATAAAATGAGATAATATTTCCAAAGCACTTTCCTTGACTCCTTAGCACTTTTCTCCCTTCTTTACAACTATTCATATATCAGATTATTCCTTCTTTTAGACTGTAAATTCCTAAAAAGCAATACTTTTTTGTCTTTATATTGCTCCAATAATTGGAACTCCTCCATAACTTGAGGTCCCCCACTCATCACGGCAAGGACTGGGGAGGTAGTGAAGTATGGTGGAAAGAATACTGTCCCTGTAGTCAGAGACTATGAGTTCAAATCCAGCTGTAGCCTCTTACTACCTGAGCGACCTTGAATAAGATCCTTGTAAGGGCTCTAGGGCCTGTTTCTTCCCCTGAAAAAGGGAGAAAGTTGGACTAGATGACCTCTGACATTCCTTCTAGTCTGAATTTAAGATCTTTTGACATCCCAGTTTTGTTACATGCCACCTGTGTGCCACTAGGCAAGTCATTCAACTTCCCCTGCCTCAGTTTCCTCATATGTAAAATCAGATTTTACAAACTGATCAGACTAAATGATCCCTGAGGTCCATTCCAGCTCTAAAGCTAGAGCCTAGCATATAGTAAAATCAGAGCTTCCTGGAAAACATACTGAAAAGATATCTGTAGGTGGCATTGACTGCCTCATTCTTTCTTGATTTCTTTCTTTTTCTTCTTTCTTACCTTTCTCCCTTTCTTTCTCCTCTTCCTCCATTTCTACATCTCTCCCTCCTTCTTGCCTTTTTTCCTCCCTTCCTCTTTTCTTCCTTTATTCCTATCACCAAAGCCTGACTTTTTGCTTTTCAGTTGAGTGGTCTGGGTGGGAAGTGATAGAGGCCACTGTTCTCAATCCAGAATTATAATCCTTCCCAAATCTGCCTTTGTATACCATACCTCAACCACACACTGTGATTCTCACAGTTCACAAATATCTCCACCAGGTGGCGTTGGCTTTCCAGGTATGACTAATTCCCTTGTGAGTATCTTGAGGGGTTGGGGGACCCTTACAGGCTAAGCTCAGACACAGGTACCTGTCTTACATTTTTTCCTCCCTCTCTCAGAGGGGCTAATCCCCACTCCTGGGGTATTGTCTTCCTGACAATATGCACAGGTACACACACATACATAAGCACATAATAACTTTTCTTTCTCTCTTCTTTCCCCCCAGAACTGACCCGGGACCTGGAAACCAAAGAGTCACAGTCAGACCAGCAAGGTAAGAAGGTAGTCCCTAAGAAGATAGTAAAGGGGGTGGGGAGAAATAAAGACTCAATCAAATCATTCATTCAGCAAACATTTAAGAACCTGCTATGTGGTAAACCCTATGCAATGTACTGGGGACAGAAAGACAAAAGTGAAATGGTTCTCACACTCCCCTTCTATTAGGGAGACAGCATGTGTGTAAGTATTGACCATATAGGTTCAGAATAAAGTGAAGGCAATTTCAAGGAGACCCACTTGGATTAGTGGGTAAAAAATCCTCATAAAGTGGCTTCTGAGTTGAGTTTTGAAAGAAAATGAGAATTTTAAGAGACAGTAGTGAGGAGATAATATAGTCTAAGGATAGATAATGGAGAGTACAACCTTACAGAGGTGGGAAATGGGATGTTCTCTGAAAAAAAACAAGAAAATGTATAAAGGGTAATAAGACATGATTAGGGGGCAGCTAGGTAGCGCAGTGAATAGACCACCAACCCTGGAGTCAGGAGGACCTGAGTTCAAATCCAGTCTCAGACGCTTAACACACACACAAAAAATAGCCATGTGATCTTGGGCAAGTCACTTAACCCCAATTTGCCCTGCCTTCCCCCCTCCAAAAAAAAAAAGTAGAGAGTGGGAATTGTCTGGGATTTCCTTTACCATATTTGGTTCCTCAGGTAGTAGGGAATTCATTTATTGGCCAAAACTTATCCTTTAAAAATCTGGCCAAACAGAAATCCAACCTAATGGAACTGGTTTGGTTGGTTGGCTTGTTGAAATTTATTTATTTTTAATTTACAGCATTTAATTCCACAAGCTTTTGAGTTTTACATTTTGTCTCCCTCTCTCCCCTCCCCTTTCCCTAAGACAGAGTGCAATCTGATACAGGCTCTACATATGTATTCACATTAAACATATTTTCACATTAGTCATGTTGCAAAGAAGAATTATAGCCAAGGGAATGAACCACAAGAAAGAAGAAACAAAACAAAAGAGAGGGAGCAGATGGTATGCTTCAATTTACATTCAGACTTCCATAATTCTTTTTTCTGGATGTGGATAGCATTTTATATCATGAGTCTTTTGGGAGTTGTCTTAGAACCTTGCATTGCTGAAAAGAGCCAAGTCTATCAAAGTTAGTCATTGCACAATGTGGCTGTAAGTGTGTCTAATGTTCTCCTGGTTCTGCTCCCCTCACTCAGCATCAGTTCATATAAGTCTCTCCAGGTTTTTCTGAAGTCTGCCTACTCATCATTTCTTATAGCACAATAGTATTTCATTACGTTCATATGCCACAATTTATTCAGCCATTCCCCAATTGATGGGCATCCCCTCAATTTCCAGTTATTTGCCACCACTAAAAGAGCTGCTATAAATATTTTTGTATATATGGGTCCTTTTCCCATTTGTATGATTTCTTTAGGATACAGCTCTAGAAGTGGTATTGCAGGGTCAAAGGGTATGTATTGTTATAGCTCTCTAGGCATAGTTCCAAATTGCTCTCCAAAATGGCTGGATCAGTTCACAACTCCACCTACAATGCATTAGTGTTCCGATTTTCCCACATCTTCTCCAGAACTTATAATTTTCCTGTTTCGTCACATTAGCCAATCTGACAGGTGTAATGTGGCACCTAAGAATTGTCTTGATTTGCATTTCTCTAATCAATAGTTATTTAGAGCATTTTTTTCAGATGACTATAGGAATCATTAATTTCTTTCTCTGAAAACTGCCTGTTCATATCCTTTGACCATTTATCAACTGGGAAATGATGTGTATTCTTATAAATTTGACTCAGTTCTCTATATATTTTAGAAATTAGGCCCTTATCAGAGATACTGGTTGTAAAAAATTCTTTCCCAGTTTTCTCTCCTAATTTTCATTGCACCAGCTTGAAACTGTTTTTATTGTTAAAATATTTTCAATTTGCAAAGTCACCCTTTGGTAAAACTGGAGACATTTAAGTCATTGTTTATAAACAAGGTTATTTAACTGCCCAATAGGAAACCTTGGGGTTGAAAGTAGATTTACATGACAAAAATAATGGAAGGAACAGGTCTTAGATTCCAGGAATCCTGGCTTCCCACATTTACTGATCCTTATCTGTAGGCAGGGATTCTAAATTTCTTCCCCAGAAGAATTACAGGTCTAGTAAAGATAGGGACTGAATGGGCAGTCCCTTTGATTTGTGGTTTAGTCTTTTCCATTATGAGTGACTCTTCCTGACCCCATTTAAGATTTTCTTGGCAGAAATTCTGGAATAATTTGCCATTTCCTTCTCCAGCTTATTTTACAGATAAGGAAATTGAGGCAGACAGGGTAAAGCAACTTGCCTAGGGTCATAAGTGTCTGAGGCCAGCTTTGAACTCATGAAAATGACTGAAAGTAATAACTAAACAACAAACTGGGTAGGGATAGGGACTGAGTGGGCCATTCATTTGACTTAGGGAGATCCCAGATGAAGAAACTCCAGTCAAAGCAAGTGACACCTTTCCCAGACTTTTTGCCTTAAAGAGAGCACTGAGAAGTTAAGTCATGTATCCAGGATACATGGCCAGGAAATTGGAGGCAGGTCAGCATTGATTAAGAGCCTACTGTGTGCCAGTTACTGTACTACACTAAGTGGAGAATGTGAAACTCTGACATCATCATCAAGAGTCAGGAGGCTATGGGTTCAAGTCTTGCCTCTGATATAAAATAGCTGGGCATCTTCACTCTAGTACTAGGAGTTACAGGGGTCTCCAGTCTCTCTCGACAAAAGGAAGACCAGGACAAGAAAATAAGGGATATTCCCATAGTGCCTTAAGGTTTGGGAAGTGGTTGACTTCCATCCCCTCATCTGAGCCTCACATGACAGCCTTGTGAGTTAGATGATGCAGGTGTTGTGCCCATTTTATAGATGGGAACAGAGAGGTTAAGCCAGAGACCCAAGGTCACACCACTATTAAGTATCAGCTTCTAGAATTATATGCTTCCTATATGCATTAGCAGAACATGTGTCTAAGGAATGAGAGGTATAAGGGTAAAAGGGTATAGGATGGAGAAAGGTGTATTGGTACAGGAAGGGAGGTGGGAAACTCAGAGCTAGAAGTCTCACCACATTCATGGAGTCCCCTATCCTGTTGCCCTCTCTTTCCTAATTCTGTGAGATGCTCCATCATGCTTATCATACATTTAGCCTAGGGCATCTGAGGGTAAGAGATTCTGACTGCTTCTCCCAGAGTATTACCAAACAGTTTACCTCTTCTCCCTCCCCTCCATCCCCTTCATCCACATCCTTCCCCCACTCCCTAGTCAGAAAATTTAATCAAATCAATTCTGACAACCCTTCAGGGAGTGAGTAGAACTATGGGTCCTACCTACTAACCCTATCAATTTCTAATCCTTCCCCCACCCCCTTGGAACATTAAACTCCTTCAGGGCAGGGACTTTTTCTGGTTTTTAATTTGTATCCCCAGAATTTACCTCCAAGTCTGGTGGAAATTGTTGTACAGCAAGTCACTCAATAAATGCTTTATTATTCATCCATTACTTCTCCAAGTTCTAATTGTCCTAGGGGCTGAAGAAGAAAGAAATGGGGAATCTAGACTCTTAGCTTTGGAGCTGCTATGAGATAGCTAGATAAACAGACGGACGGACAGATGGACGGATGGACAGACAGACAGACAGATAGATAGATAGATAGATAGATAGATAGATGGGTGGGTGGATGGATGGATAGGTGGATAGGTGGATGAATGGATGGATGGATGGATGGATGGATGGATGGATGGATGGATGGATGGATGGATGGATGGATATATAGATACATAGATGTTGTTCAGTCATTTTTTCAGTCATGTCTGACTCTTCATGAACCCATTTGGAATATTCTTGGAAAAGACCCTGGAGTGGTTTGCCATTTCTTTCCCCAGCTCATTTTACAGTTGAGGAAACTGAGGCAAACAGGGTAAAGTGATTTGCCCTGGATCACACAAACTAGTAAGTGTCTGAGGCTAGATTTGAACTCATGGAGATGAGTCTTCCTGATTCCAAGCCCAGTGCTCTGTACACTATAGTGCCACCTAGCTGCCCCAGATAGGTAGAGTATTTATTAAAGTCCTACTGTGTGCCTCACACTGTGCTAGGCACAAAATACAGTCACTGACCTCTAATAATTAACATTATAATAAAAGACTACACACAAAGGAGTGCTGGAAAAGGGGGGTGCACTTGGAGAGACCCTAGGGAAGTGGTGTAGATGTTTGGGTCCATGAAAACTGCCCTATCAGGGTCAGGGAGTCCAAGGCAGCGAGAACAATGCAATGTTGAAATGACTATTTGATAGTGACTTGGAGGTCTGGGCCCCATGGAGCCAAGGCAGCAGCCCACCTGGCAGAGTAGGGGTGCATGTGGTGTCTTCCCACATTCTGCCACTCTCTAAAGATACCCCCAGAACCCCTGTCTCTATAATAAGTCCTATCTGGGGAACATAACAGGCAAGAGCAGGGAGATGCCCATCCTTTGTTCCAGCAACCTCCCAATTCACCCAGGAGCTATGTGGGTTGGCTAACGGGGCTACATGAGGAAATCAATCAACTGATAGGTGGCACAGTGGATAGAATTTCTGACCTGGAATAAGGGAGATTTGAACTCAAATCCAGGCTCAGACACTTACTGGCTTTGTGTCCCTGGGTGAACCTGTTTGCCCAAGTTTCCTCATCTGTAAAATGGGGGTATTAATAACATCTAAGGGCAGCTAGGTGGCACAGTGAATAGAGCACTAGGCCTGGAGTGGCCTGGAGTCAGGAAGACTCATCTTCCTAAATTCAAATCCTGCCTCAGACACTTTTTTTTTTCCTTTGGAGAGTGAAGGAGGGCAATTAGGGTTAAGTGACTTGCCCAAGGTTACAGGTCTAGTAAACGTTAAGTGTCTGAGGCTCTATTTGAACTGAGGTCCTCCTGAGTCCAGAGTTGGTTCTTTATTCACTGTACCACCTAGCCGCCCCTCACCTAAGACACTTTCTATATGACCCTGGGCAAGTCACTTAACTCTATTTGCCTCAGTTTCCTCATCTGTAAAATTAGCTAGAGAAGGAAATGGTAAGCCACTCTAGTATCTCTACCAAGAAAACCCCAAAAGGGGTCATGGAGAATAGAACAGGATTGAAAAGACTGAATCACAACAGCAGCATCTCTGTCCCAGGGTTATTAGGCTCAAATGAGATAATAATTATAAAGTCTGTAGTGTAACACCTGGGGAATAGCAAGTGGTATTATGTTTGCTCTTATTATTAAAATAGATATCTAGAAATCATATTTATGTTAGATCTATGCCTACAGTGTTTGCTAGGTGTTATGGTCTAGACCAGTGGTTCTCAACCTTCCTAATGCCACAACCCTTTAATACTTTAATAAAATGGGTGGATCTGCATGGGGGTGGACCTGCCTGGAGATGGATAGAGGAATAGTGTCTCGGTTCCTAAAATCATAGGCAATATGTGTTTTCTGATGGTCTTAGGAGACACCTATGACCCCTGTGAAAGGGTTGTTTGACCCCCAAAGGGGTCTCGACCCACAGGTTGAGAACCACTGGTCTATAATAGGAAGTAGGAGACAAGACTTTGCATTCAAAGAAAGGGCTTAGTTTAACTGAGGAACAAATAATACATAATAAAGTCTACAGTCCTTACCCCAGTCAAGCCTTTCTTGGTCCCCTCTAACCCTCCACTATGTACCTTCCCTCTAAGAACATCTTCTCTGTACTCTGCATGAATCTGGTATGTAGCAAGTTCTTCATATGTAGTCTCCCCATGAAAATTTGAGCTCCTGGAAAGCAGGGGACTGTTTTTTTTTGTTTGTTTGTTTTTTGCCTCTTTGTATACTTCTCCCTTAACACAATACCTGATACATAGTAAGAAATTTGCTGAGTGAATTAACTGACCCCCTTTCAATCTTTCTCTGCAATACTAGAGGTGATTTGATACAGTGTAAAGAGTTATCTTTTTTTCTCTTTTCTTTTACAAACATTAAATTCTATAAAACCTCGAGTTCCAATTTATTCAAGATCCTTGGGCTGTAACTACACCATGGCATTTGGAGGATACTGTCCCATATCCAAGGCCCCAGCTGTAAGTGTGGTTACTTTCAAAGTAGGGAGGAAGAATTCAATTATATTTGCTCCAATTTCCCAAGCAATAGCAAATGTGCCTTACCCACAAATTGCTACCTGGAACCTTCAACTTATATCAAATCTATGGAAGGGGTTCACAGAATGCTGGACCTGTAGTCAGGAAAACCTGAGTTCAAATACAGCCTTAGACACTTACTAGCTGTGTGACCTTGGGTAAGTCAGTCAACCTCTGTTTGCCTCAATTTCTTCATCTGAAAAATGAAGATAATAACAGCACCTGTTTCCCAGGGTTGTTGTAAGGGTCAAATGAGATCATTATTATGAAGTTTAGTACAGGGCCTGGCACATAGTAGGTGCCATGTACATGTTAGGTATGATGATGAGATAATGGTAAATCGAAGAAGAGTCTGTTCCTTTGTCCCCTATCACTGGCTGTCTAAATTGTTGATCAGCATCAGGCTGGCCAGCCTGGTCTATAACAACCAATTTAAAACCATTTCTGGCTGCCATGATGCTAATCCTTAGGTTGTCAGAGCAATGAGTGGAAACAAATCAGTAGGGGAATAGTCAGTCCCCCTCCTTCTACGTTTTTTCTGAACCCAATGACCATTTCTAGAGTTTGCCTCCTTAACACAAATTTCCTGACTTTGGAGGCAAGTGTATTCTGGCCAAAACGAACAAGGTCCACTCACCCAAGAACACTTTGTACTTTTCTGTGGCTTTGCTCATTACAATTCCTTCATTTTAAAATTGGGAACATTAGTGATTTGCCCAAGGTCACAAAGGTGGTAAGCAGAGTGCTTCCATCACAACCACATTGGCTCCCTAATGATCTACCACATCCCTTCCTTCCATCCTCTTCCAGACCTAGGTCAAGTATCACCCCAGCTCTAATCCCACCCACCCCCACCATGGGAAACAAAAAGTTCACCACCAGAAGCTCCTTACACGAAGAAATATCCAGCTCTCTCTCTCTCTCACACACACACACACACACACACAACCATGGAGATATTTGTAATACACACCTGTCCTGTAGGGTTGGAAGTGTTGTATTGTTATTACTATTAATGAAATAAAAATATTAGCTAGAATTTATAGAGCAGCTTTAAGGTTTGCAAAGCACTTTACAGGTTATCCTACAATAACCCAGTGAGATAAATTGGATTATTATCTGCACTTTACAGATAAGGAAACTGAGCTGAGAGAGAGGTTATATGACTTCCCCAGGGGATACAGTTAGTGCCTGAGACATAACATCAGAATTATCAGAAGACTATTTTCTTGGAACAGTGGAAAGTTTTCCAAGCCTCTGATAGGAGGACTGACTTAGAATCCTGACTCTGTAGCTTCTAGGTGGTATAGTGGTTAGAGAGACTGGCCCTGGAGTCAGGAAGACATGTTTTTTCCAGTTTCAAGACCGAGAGAGATTGGGTGACTTGCTTAGTGCCAGAGGTGGGACTTGAACCCACATCTCCCAGACTCCGAAGTCGGTGGTCTTTCTGCTAATCAGAGGGATTATTGGAAGGAAAAAGATAGTGCCTCAGTACTCACCTCATAAGAGTACCCACATTAAGGGGAATGTGAAGTGTAGATATTGTCCTGAGGGAAGGGGGAAGGGAAGAGAGAAAAGTAGGAATCTGGGAGATATTATGTGGGAGAAAGGTGAAACTCAGAGTATGATATGTTGGAAAGATCCCACGGAAAAGGGACCTGAGCCTCCATCTAGTCCAGTGGTTCACAATCTGTGGGCTATGTTCAATTTGTAACAATGAAAATCCACCCTGCATATCAGATATTTACATTACGATTCATAACAGATGCAAAATGACAGCTATGAAGTAGCAACGAAAATCATTCGATGGTTGGGGGTCGCCACAACATGAGGAACTGTATTAAAGGGTCGCAGCATTAGCAAGGTTGAGAACCACTGCTCTAGTCCAATCCTCTCATGTCATAGAGATAAAAGTGGACCAGGTAAATGACTTGCCCATGGTCACACAGGCTATCAGAAGAGTCAGGATTCAAATGGAAGCTTTTTGAGAGTATAAAGACAGCCTTCTTTATACTGTACCATGCTGTTTACTCAAATTAGGAGCAGAGCTAAGAAGATACTCAGGATGGAATTAGTGGGAAGGGAGTGCCTGGTGTTCTGTTGCTTTAAACAGATTAGTGATCCATTTATGATTGCTGCTGTTGCAATAAAAATAGGCATCTATAAATCTTAAGGAGAACAAAGCTATTCATTCTCTCACCATAGTCAGGAGAGGTAGGAGGGGAGAGGAGGGAGCAATATGCTGGTCTCTGAGGGAGATACAAAGTTAGGACACAGACCTTACACTGTAGTTAGGGGATGAGACAGTTTAACTCATAATTATAATATACAATCATATATAATAAGTGCATCAGAGAAGTATAAAAAAAGGTGCAGCATAAAGTCTGGGCAGGGGGGAGCAGTAGTTGGTGTAATCTAGGAAGGCTTCCTGGAAGAGGTGGCAATTGAGTTGGGCTTTAAAGGAGGGACAGGAATTGTATAAGTGAAGGGAGGGAGGGAGAATATTCCAGGTCTAGGGCTCATTCAATAATAGAATGCAAGCTCCTTGAGGATAGAGACACTTCTACTTTTTGTCTTTGTATCCCTAATGCCTGACTCAGTTTCTTGCATATAGCATGGAATCAAGAAATGTTTGTTGAACTGAATTAATAGGGTATATTTAATAAATAACATCTATAAAGCTTTTTGCAAACCTTAAACTGATTATGTAAATGTTAGCCATTATTGCTAGTCTTATAAGCCTAATTGTGACACCTGGATGCAGCAAAACAGTGGATACAGATTTAAAACAAGGCTCTTCCATTTACCTTCCCCTTTCTGGGACTCAGTTTCCTCATCTGTAAAAACAGAGTTGGATCCAATGATCTCAAAGGTGTCTCTCAGTTCAGTATGGGTGATGCAGTGGCCTACAGGTGAATCTGGGTTCTCAAGGCTATGCCAGCTGAACACAAGCTCAGGCAGGTCTCACAATCTTGGAAAGACTTAATGGACAGGGAATAGAAGGCATGTTGTGTGAGGCCAGTCCGGTTAAATTCGCAAAAGCTCAGCACCAGGTTGATAAATTGTTCAGCCCCAGGAACTCTGTAAGGCCATTCTCTTGGCATATAGAAGGACTGGGAGAGAACAGCCAAATAGAAGAAATGATTGGTCTTTGAAGGATTGGATTAAGTACTGATCTCGCTGTAGGTAAGAAGTAATTCTGACAACACCCAGTATATTTTCCACTAGAAAATAAAATAATTCCTCAGAAAAAAGAGGGAGGGAGGGAAGGAAGGAAGGAAGGGAGGGAGGGAGAGAGGGAGGGAAGGAGGGAGGGAGAGAATCACAGGATCCTAAATCTAACACAAAAAGCTATCTTCTTTGCTATCTAGTTCAACCTCCTTATTTGACATATTAGGAAACTCAGGCTAAGAGAAGGCAAGCTACTTGCCCAAGGTTATAGAGACAGTAAGTAGAATCATGGCTCTAGAGTTAAAATAACCTTGGGGATCACCTAGTCCAACTCCTTCCTTTTACAAAGAAAGAAACTGAGGCCCAGAAAGTTTAAGCAACTTAAATGACACAGGTTCTAAGGAGAAGAGCAGAAATTTAACTCAGGTCCTCTGTTCTAAACCCGCTGTTCTCTCCAGGGTACCAGGCTGCCCCAAGAACTTGGGTTTGAGTATAATCTCTGCTGTTTTACTGCCTTGTGGCCTTGAGCAAGGTTCTCTGAGTCCCAGTTTCTTTATCTATAAAATGAGAGGGTTGGAATTAGCTGCCCAGGCACCTTTCAGCACTCAAAGATCCAGATTCTTGTTTGGCATTCCTAGTGTTTCCCAACCTGACTCCACCCTTCTCTTCCAGGCTTATTCCATATTACACTCCCCAGAGTCATGCTCTCTGTGGGTTCAGCCAACCTCACACACAAGAGGTCTTCTTACAGGCTGACCCTTGCAAGTGAAAAGCAACCCTTTCTCACCTCTGTCCCTTCTACCTAGTACCATTCAAAGCTTAGCTCAAGCATCACCTACATGGGCCTTTGCTGGTTCTCCCAACTGCTGGTGCCTCCCACCCTCTTCACTGCTTTTAGTTCATATCCATTTGTGCATATGCTATCTCCCAAAATAGGATGTAAGCTCCTTGAGGGCAGGGACTGTTTCACTTTTGTCTTTTCACCTAGCACAGTTCTGGCACATGGTGAGCCCTTGATAAATGCTTGTTGACTGATTCTGTGAGGGTGATGATAAGACTTAAAACTCCCTCCTTTGAAGGGCTGTTGTGAGGACTAGACTTTAAACACCTTAAAACTGCTAGATGTGAGTGGTTATCACCAGAGGGTGATGAAATTTATTGGCACGAGACTCCCTCTAACCTAGATGTCTGTCCAATCTGCCTATGATTTATCTATCTGCTAAAGCCTTGGGAGTTGTCTGAGGCACCTGGAGAGATGAAATCATTTGCTCTCAGACCTACAGGGTGAAAAGTCAGGGTTTAAAGGTGAAGCCCAGGAGTTCCTCTCCTATTTCACAGTGTTTATTCTCATTGTTATTAATAGGCACATTTATGAGGATGACAAACTGAGGGGGGCTTTCCAAGGACAAGTAGTAAGTGTCCAAAATGGGTGAGATTTGAACCCAGATTCCAAAAGCTTTGTCCTTTTCACTAGACTGGGATATTTTCTCAAATGTTTATTGAAATCCCTAGGACAGGAACTGCTATATAGGACCATGGACTGCAAAGTGGAGGAGATGTTAAGGTCCACCTACTTGATCCCCCTTTTTTTACAAAACAAGAAAGGGAGGCCCAGAAAGGGGAAAATAACACCCAATGATAGGTCAAAATCCTGTAGAAAAATCCAGGTCTCGTTAATATCAAGTCCAATACCTTACATAGCTTTTCTCTGTTTTCTGGGGCTTCAGGCCTTTCTTATACTGAGCTTCACAGATTTGGGACTGGAAGAGAAGGAAGTCAGAGAGGATGAAATCCGCCCTTCCCATTTTACAGAGGAGGAAACTGGGGCTGGGGGGAGAAAAGTGACACCTACAAGGTCACACAGCTATTAAATTAACTCCACAGAAAGGATTCTTATCTTCATCTTTGTGTGTGTGTCCTAGATCCCTTTGGCAGCAGACTCTTGAAACCCATGAACTGTTTTCAGAATGTTTTGAAATGCTCAAGATAAAATACATATTAATTCAAAGGAAATCAATTATATTGAAAGTTATCAAAATATTTTCAAATGGGGCGGCTAGGTGGCAGTGAATAGAGCACTGGCTCTGGGGTCAGAAGGACCCGAGTTCAAATCCCACCTCAGACACTTGTCACACATATAAAGCTATGTGACCTTGGGCAAGTCACTTAATCCCAACTGCCCTGCCTTCCCCCCTCCAAAAAGAAAAAAAAAAAGGAAGAAAGAAAACCTTTCAGAAAAAATATTTTTGAAAACAAGTTCATAAAACCCAAAGGATCCCAAATCTAGAGCAAGAAGGAACCTAAGAGACTGTCTAGTCCAATTCTTTTATTTATAGATGAGAAAATTAAAGCCCAAGGAGGGGAGGCGACTTCCAACTAATGAGCTAGCAGCAGCGGCAGGAGTAGTGGTAGCAGCTGCTAGCATTTAGAGATCTCTGCAAGGTTCGAAAAGAGCTTTACATATATTGTCCCTTCCTCATAACGACTCTGGGAAGTGGATGCTATTTTTCTTCCCATTTTACAGATGTGGAAACTGAGGCAGAGGAAAAAATTACTTGCCCAGAGTCGAGCAGCTAGTAAGAGAGAGACTTTGAGCCCAGGGCCTTTGGGCTCGGGGCCAGTGCTCATTCAACTGTATCATTGTTCTCAGCTTAATAAATATTTTAAGCAACAAGCTTACTAAATGCATGTTGCATGGGTAGATGAAAGGAAGAATGGAAGGATGGATGGATGGATGAATGAATGAATGAATGAATGAATGAATGAACGAATGAACGAATGAACGAACGAACAAACGAACGGAAGACCAAAGGGATGGATGAATGAACAGAAAAATAGGGGGATGGAGAGGGATGAATGGATGGAGTGATGGATGGATGATGCCGTTAGAAAGAAGCAATGCTTCAGATGGGGAGTGCGTGGGGAAGCCCGGGGCCCCGGGCCCGTAAGTAGCCCGACGGGCGCCCCTTCAGCTCTCCCTCCCCGTCCCGTCCCCGCAGAGGAGGCGTCACGGCAGCTGGAGGCCAAGTGCCGGGCGCTGGAAGAGCAGCTGGCGGCGCGGGAGCGAGGCAACTGCGAGCTGCGCCGGGAGCTGCGGCAGCGCGACGCGCTCGTGTGGGCGCTGCGTTCCAGCCTGCGCAGCAAGGAACGCCGCTTCCTGGAGGAGCTGCGACGCCGCAGCCACCGTGCCACCGTGCTGGGTACCGAGCTGCAGAAGCAGAGCGAGGCGGCCGCCTACCTGGCTTTCCAGCTGCACGCGGCCCGGCAGAAGCTGCACGGAGCACCCCGCGCGGCCCCAGGCCCCGGCCCGGCCGCCGGGGGTGCTGCAGCTTCCGGGGGTGCAGCCAGAGCGGCCACGGCCCCCACAGGAGGAGGCCGGGACCGCGCCCCGCAGCCTGCTGACGGGCGAGCCAGGAAACGCGAACCCCGCCCCCGCCGCCCACAGCCCCCGCCTTTGGCGCTGCTCCCCGAGCCGTGCGCCCTGGGCAGCGCCAGAGACTGGGCTGCGTGGGAGCTGAGCTGCAGGCTGGACGAGGCCGAGCCTGAGCCCATGCCCGACCCCGCCCTCTTCCTCAACGCCTGCAAACCTCCGCGGCCCAAGGCCCGGGACAGCGCCCTTCCAACCTGCGCCAGCCCCCGCAAGCCTCCGCCCCGGGAGCCCCCCGATACCGCTGCTGGCGCCGCTGCCCCAGCCCACCCTCGATCCTGCAAGAGTTCGCCCGGGAGGCGGCCGGCTGCACCCAACCCGGACAGCACGGTCGATCTGGAGTAGGGAGGAGCCTGGGGGAAGGGGTACAGCGAGATGGGACGGGACCCCTCCCACTCCGGGGCGGACAGAGGGGCCTTGGAGGAGCTCACGTCAGTCCCTAGACCGAAGGCTAGAGCCCTGGAACGGGCCTGTCCCGGGAGAATGGGCACACCGGAAGCGCCTCGGGCGCCCTGCTTAGGCCCGGAAAAGTAAGAGAAAAATCTGGTCCAAGTAGAGGCTGGGAATAGGGGGCCCTGTACCTGAACAGGGGGTCGATGATGGAGGGACCAGCTTTCCTCCACCCCACCCGTCATTTATATTAAGAGACTTCTCTGAAGCTTGGCCACTTACCCAACCGCTCACAAAGATACCCCTTTGCTCTTTGGGAAGGAAACACCCAGGTCCCTCCTTAGAAGGAGAGGAGGGGAACGTTGGGGAAATGATTGCACATTTTTTGTAAAAAGGAGATTATTTATCTATATTATCTTCTATATCCCCCTTCCCAGTGAGAGGGTCGGAGGAAGAAGGTCGCAGGGAATAAGATGACAATGGGGGGGGGAAGGGCGAGGGGAAAGGAGAAAGGGAAGGTTTTCTAGGACTTTAGAGAGAGGGAGAAGGCTGGTGGTCAGAGAAAAGTGGGCAAGTTCTGCTGCCTCTGGTTGTCCCTAAGACCTTGAAGCTGCCCTCTCCTAAACCCTCCCCGCCCTGCATGGCCCATACGCCCCCTCCGCAGAGCTAACCTCTCCTTAGCCAGTGCTTTGGTCTGGCAGAGGGAGGGGCGGGGGCGGGACCGAGGCCTCCCCTGAGAACGTGAGTATACCCCCTTTTGCATCAGCTTTGCAAGCAAGCACGGAACACTTTACCCCCACCCCCTTTCTTCACCCCCACCCTAAGCCTAACATCCCTCAGGGGATCCAAGGAGAAGAATCCACCTGGTTGGCGTCTTTGCTACTTGTTTCTGAGCTTGTTACTTCCAAGGATGAGTGGGTGAGGTAGGGCTGAGGGGAGGGAAGGGCACCCTTTCCTGCAACTTCTGCTGTTGCTGCTCTGGGCCCCCCTGGGGCCAGGTGGAGAAGTTCTGTTCCCAGATTGCCGTAGGAGGGGCTGGGAATGGGAACTGGGCAGGTTACTCTGGGAGATTTTCTAGGGCCTTGTTCATTGGTACTCGTTTCTGCCGCATCCCAATTAGCTGGCTGTGCCTGAAGGGAGGGGCTGGCTGCCGGGAACAGAAAGTTATTAATGTAGGTGTGGGGTAGGGGGAGGGGGTCCTTATAGTTGTATTACAACACCCCTACCCCACTGCTTCCAACTTTAAACATCTAGGAGACACCTTCCCCCATGGGGATGCTAGATCTCCGGATGTCCATTTTGCTTAGGTAAGAATGGGGGGGGGAGTAAAAGATGGAGAGACACTCCCCGATCTGCACAGCCTGAGCTTTCAACTGCATCATCTGCCTGGAGCCTATGTAACCCCAATCCTGGGAACAAGCAGAAATTGGAATCCAGGAAACAGAAGAAGCCAGGCATAGTCATAGCAGGTCTTAGGCAGTGGGAGGAGAGAAATACACAGGGTACTCCTCCCCTGGACATTTGGTACCTGGCTGGACATGGGGGGCTGGGGAGGAGACAGACACACACATGAAAGTGCACAGTGCAAACCTAGCCTATGCTGCTCAGCCATGAAATTGGGTCTGGGAGCCCATTTGTGGTTTTCTGGCTGCAGGCCACGCCATCTCCTCCAAAACCAAGAGGGGCAATAATTGGATCTCTAACCAAATCCCTGGGAAGAAGATGATAGAAGTGTAGGGGAAAGCTGCTTTTTTCTGTTTTCCCTTGCTTCCCTTGCCTACTCAGGGTTCCTCTCCTGCTTCCAAACAAAGGGGGTGATCCCTAGCCCCTGGGGATCCAATCAGGAAGAGCCCAGCCCCCTAGTAGGTCCTGCATTGAGCTCCTAAGTGCCTGTGAACAGTCTTCCAGAGAATTAGAAAAGATGTTTGGAGGAAGTGGGAGAGAACCTTTGTCACACATCCACAGCCCCTGGCTCACCCAACAGGCCTCTGCCCAGATTCTATTTTCCAAATAATTTTGATTTCTCAGCCTTTTTCCCCTCATGGAGGAGGGAAGGGGCACATGAACTCAGGACCCTACTCCCACCCACCCTAGAGAACCCACTCCAATACTGGAGAAGTTGGGGGGAGGCCTGGATCAAGGCAGGGAATAGTGGGGGTGGGGGTGTCTGCGGTTTGAGAGAGGAAAGGTCTGAAAAGGGGACAGGACAAGTGTCTGAAAAAGCTCTTAGGGCTAAGGGATGAGCAGAGGATCCTTGTTCAAGAAGGGGGAAGCCAGAGGGGCACCATATTCATATCCCAATTCCCCAGAAAGGAAGTTTTGAAAAAGGCTTCCTTCTTCCAAAGCTGGGGGTGGGGAAGCCTGGTCACTGTTGATCAGTTTCCAGAAAGGTTTTTATGGAAGAAGTGAGCTGCTCCCTCCCTCCTGGGAAGTGATGGTGGATCCACAGTCCTGGCCAAGCAAATGGCTACTCTGAGTGAGCACACTGAACCCAGAGCAAATGTAGACAGTTGTCAGTCAGCATGCGCTTATCCCGGTGTGACCCAGCACCTTGAGGAGTCTAGCTAAGATACCCCTAATCCCTTCCAGACCCTTCACCACTGTTGGACAAAGAGGTCTCTTCCGAGCTCCCTTTCCCTGGGACCAAGCGTCTGCTCCCCTTCCCTCAGCTTTGGCCGGAGGCTTGCAGATGGTCGCTTCACCTTCCTCCCTCTGTCTTCTCCAGGCTTTAGAGTTTCAGTTTTCCTTCCCCTTGTCTGACTTTCATCATCTCTATCCCACACAGTCTCTGGGGCACAGCCTTCCTCTCTTTCCTGAGTTTTTGTATCTCTGCCCCTCCCTTAGATGGGAGCTGAGACAGGTGAAGGAAGAGAAAACGAAAAACATTTCTCCTTTGGCACCTTCATCTCCCAGGACTGCACACCTGGGGTGGGGGGGAGGCAGGGTTCACTCATTCATTTTTCTGCTGCAATAGTGGGGAAGGGACTTTCCCTATCACCTAATAAAAGCCAGGGCTCTCTCAGCCCTGTTGCAATAGCCCTTCTCTCCCTCTCCTTGTCTTGGCTTCTGATCCCCAGGGCACCAGGCACTTTCCAGAGAGGCTTCACCCACACAGAAGTCACCATCCAGCCTGGCTGGCCTCTCCCCAGGTGACCCTCCCTGGGCTTCCAAGCCTGCCTCTTCCATATGCCCTCCTCCTCCTGGCAAATGGCGATAATAACACTTAATTGTTTGCAGGGCACTTAGAGATGAAAGGCTGTGGGTGCTGGGAAGCAGGGGGAGGTCACTGTATGCTCAGAGGAGGCCAGAGGAAGCAGGAGATATGGGGAAAAGAAAGCAATTCAGTCTACCCCCTGATGTACTACCACCAGCAGCACTTAGTAGTGTCTGACACACGGTAGCCTCTTAATAAATGCCAGTTAACTGACTGACCACTCAGATTGAAGATCCTGCCACTGCTGGGGGAGGGTCACCAAACTGACAACCACCTAGAGACTTTACCTCCAGAAACACTCTTAAGGGGACAGCTGGAAGATGGGAGAGGGACCATACAATCACAGACTTAAAGCTGGGAGAGACCTCAGAGGTCAGCTAGCCCAACTCTGGGGGAAACTCAGTCCTGTAGAGTTTAAATGACTTACCCAGTATCACACAGGTAGTTCTTTCAGAGATAATATTTGAACCCAGGCCTTCCGACTACAAAGCAGGTGTTCTCTTCTACTGTATGGTAACAGGGCCCTGATAAAACAGGTAATAGTATAATAACACCACAGTCTGTCAAATCCAGACCCCGTCTTGTATCCTTACCACCCCCACCACCGCATACATACTGTCTCCTGCAGGCCCTACCCTCTACCTATCTGATGAGGAAGCGGATAAGGTGGGGATGGTCAGGGACCATCTCCCTTCACTCTCCCCCTTGAGGTTGGAAGGTTTGAGGCCTGCAGTCTGGCTTCTTTACAGGTGCCTCCCCTTCCCCTCAGGCCTGAGTATAGCACAAGCCAGAGCTGTATGATCCCAGCAAGGTGGGGATCTGAGTAATGCCATCCCACTAGAGGCTCCAAAGGGAGAAATCTTTTCTTGACTTGGGGGAGGGAGGTGGTGCATCAAGGAAAGTTAAAAATCAGGGGAGCTGCTGCCCTAAGGGTACCTGCCTTTCCTACTCCCCCTTCCCTCTCTGCTTTTGAAATGCTGCTGACATTTTATTATAAACTACAAATCGCACTTTCACCTTTCTCTCCTGGGAGGAGGGAGGACTAATTAATTAAATCCTACATTAGGCCACGGTGTTCAGATGGGATGTGGGCAGGTGTGTTGGCTAAGTCCACTGTGCCCCCATCTCTCCTCAGTGGGAGGGAATTCCCATTGTAAAACCTTCCCTATGCCTCTCGATCGTGATGGCACACCTAGGTGCCTTGATCCCCAAAGTATCTTTAGAACTAGAGTGAAGGGGAGGGGAGTCCGACTGTGTGAGTCCCCCAAGTACACTAGGAGATCTGGGAAGTGGGTTGGCCCATCAATCCAGAAGGCAAGGACTCTCATTTCCAATATCATGCTAAGGTATCTCCCGTCCTCAGGCCTGGGCATCCCCTGTCTGATTTTTTCAGGCTAGAAACATGAACTCTGTCCTCTTCCTTCCTCTATCTACACAGATTCTCCTTTCTGATCAGGGATCAGTAGAGACAGAAACTCCCTCCCTCCTTGGGAAACATACCAGGTTCAGAAGAGCCCCCACCATCTGAAGGTACAGTTCACCTAGCATAAGGCTGGAGTGGGGTAGGCTTGTGGCAATAAGTCCACATCTCCACCTGGAACAGCCCATTTGGTGAAAGTGGGAAGCCATTGGGTGGCTTAGATGGTATAGGTCAAGGTGGGCCTGGATTTCCCCTTGGGTAGGAGGCTGATGGGGAGAGAGCCCAAGAACACAGGGTGGAGAGGTGCTGGGCTTTTTAAATCCAGTGCTTTTCAAAGTATATTCTTCTCGGATCACCCACCCACCCACAGAATTAGAGCCCTGTGCTGTAAGCGTGACTGTGGTATGCCTTACTCTTAATAAAAACACAAGGAAAGGAAAAACATGAGCAGTGTCTTCTTTTTACCTTGGCCTATAGGTTGGGGAGGATTATTGGTGGGATGAGCCTCAAAGACACTTAACAGGCCGTTCTGAGTCAGCTTCCCCCAGGAGAGAGCAGAAACATGAGTATCATCAAGGCAGGGTACACAAGAGAGAGCCAAGCTTGGACGGGGCAATCAGAACTCGGAGGGGTAAGAGATGGCAGAGTAAGTTATCTGCTGTGGCCCTTGTCACCTAGACTGGCCTCAGAGAAGTTAGAAAGGAAAAGTATGGACAGATGAACAATAAGGGGCCATAGACCTGTATCAGCCGGATGAAACTATTGTTCTGCCCCCAAATTGAATCAATAAATTAGGAAGCATTTATTAAGCACCTGTGATGTACCAGGCCCTGGCACATAAAAGTTTTACTGTTGCCTTTTGTTCTTAAATCCTGTTAATTTTTTAATATACTCCCTCCCCCTCCCCGACCCATGAGCCTTACCTGGTAACAAATATATTGAAGGCATTTCAGCAAAATTAACATATTGGCAGTGTCTGATAGCACAGGCAATATTCCACACCCATGCTCTCCCACCTCTCCTAATCAAAAGAAAGATCTGTATTTTCTTCTTGATGTGTTCTCTGGGGCCGAGCATGGTTGTTCTATTTTGATAGCCTTTGGTTTCTTTTTTAAAATACATCATTATTAATGCTTTTGTTTTCACATCACTCATATTTCCTTGTGTTTCCC
>CM053593.1:366762020-366777078 GCA_028646575.1 Pseudocheirus occidentalis
ATTTTATTTTTTAAAATTGAATTGTTTATTTATTTTTAGTTTACAAGACTCAGTTCCAGAATCCTTTGAGTTTCAATTTTTCTCCCGTCCCTCTTCCCCTCCCCCCATGGCGGCTTGCAATCAAATATAGGATCTACAAATACTTTCACATTGGACATTAGTCTGGTTGTATAGAAGGGTTGTAACCGATGGAGTGAACAATGGGAAAAAAGAAACAAGTCCAAACATGGGAAAGAACAATATTGACTTAGTTTTTACATAGCATGGTTCCACCACAATCAGAAGCCCACTCTGGGCTTGATACCCAGGTACCCTGGCTCCCCAGGATTTCCTTGGTGATCTCACAGCAATATCCAACTTGGGATTCTGCCTCCATGGTGACCATGGCTTTAGTCTTTCCAGGGATTCCACAACCTATGTCTAGAATGGAAAAAGATAAAAGAAAAACCAGACTGAGCCCCCAGGCCCATTTACTGGCATCATGGAGCCTTAAAGGGGAAGCTGAAAGCCATCTTCCTCCTGTTCATGGTGCCTGTGCTGTGGTTGATCATTATCTTCTCTTGAATTCAGCTAGAAAGAGAGGATGAGAGTGTCCCAGGCTGATGGCTCCACAGCAGATGGAAAGATACTGTTTTCAGCCTTGTGGTTAAGGAACTCAGTCTTCTCCCAGAAGCATCTCCCACACCAGCACCTCCATGTTGGTGATCTGTGCATGGACCAAAAGCCCTTTTCCACATATAGAAGATCCCTGAGGGTGAGAGAGGCACTAGCAGTTGAGAGGATCAGGAAAAGGCTCTTGTAGAAAACACTACTTGAGCTCAACTTTATTTTTATTTTTAAATTACCTCATATTTTTTTGTTTAATTTGTTTATTTTTAGTTTTCAACATTCATTTCCACAAGATTCTGAGTTACAAAATTTCTCCCTGTTTTTCCCCTACCCCAACCCCAAAATAGTAATCCTACTGAACACCCCTTTCCCCAATCTGGTCTCTCTTATATCTTCCCCCATCCCCCTCTGACTTTCTAGTAGAGCAAGATGGATTTCTATACCCCAGAGCCTGTATATCTCGTTACCCAGTTGCATGTAAAAAAATAATTATATATATATATATATATTTAACATTTGATTTCAAAACTTTGATTTCTAGATTCTTTCCCTTCTTCCCTCCTCACCCACCTGCTACTGGGAGGAAAAGCAATTCAATATAGGTTATACATATGTAGTTACATGAAACATTTCCACAGTAGATATATTGTGAAAGAATGACTGTATTTCCCTTCATCCTATCCTGCCCCCACTTATTATATTTTCTACTTTGACCCTGTCCCTTTTCAAAAGTGTTTGCTTCAAACTACCCTCCCCCCCCAACCTGCCCTCCCCTCCATCATTTCCCCTCTCATCCCCTTCCCCTCTACTTTGCTGTAGGGTAAGATACTCAATTTAGTGTGTATGTTATTCCCTCCTTAGGCCAAATTCAATGAGAGTCAAGTTGATCCATTCCCTTTTGCCTTCCTGTTCTTTCCCTCCATTGTAACAGTTTCCTCTTGCTTCTTTTATATGAGGTAATTTACCCTATTCTATCTCTCCCTGTCTCCTCTCATATTCCTCTCTCACTCTTAATTTTATTTTGTAGATATTATCCCTTCCTATTCAACTCATCCTGTGCCCTCTGTCTGTGTATACATGTACACATATATACACATACTCACACATGTATTTATACACACACCCTCCTATGTAAACATATATATGAATGTATGGAGAGAGAGAGAGAGAGAGAGAGAGAGAGAGAGAGAGAGAGAGAGAGAGAGAGAGAGATTCCCTTCAACTGTTCTAATACTGAGAAAAATCTCACGAGTTGCAATTTTCATTTTACCATGTAGAAATGTAGATAGTTCAATTTTAATATGATTTATTTTCCCTGTATACCTTCTCATGCTTCTCTTGCTTCTTGTATTTGAAAGTAAAATTTTCTATTCAACTCTGATTTTTTCATCAAGAATGCTTGAAAGTCCTCTATTTTGTTGAATGACCATATTTTCCTCTGAAACATTATACTCAGTTTTGCTGGATGGGTGATTCTTGGTTTTAATCCTAGTTCTTTTGATCTCTGGAATAATCCAAGCCCTTTGATCCCTTAATGTAGAAGCTGCTAGATCCTGTGTTATCCTGATTGTGTTTCCACAATACTCAAATTGTTCCTTCCTGGCTGCTTGTAATATTTTCTCCTTGACCTGGGAACTCTAGGATTTGGCTATAATATTCCTAGGAGTTTTGTTTTGGGGATCTTTTTCAAGTGGTAATTGGTGAATTCTTTCAATTTCTATTTTGCCCTCTGGTTCTAAAGTATCAGGATAATTTTCCTTGAGGATTTCTTGAAGGATGATTTCTAGGTTCTTTTTTGATAATGGCTTTCAGGTAGCCCAGTAATTTTTAAATCATCTCTCCTGGATCTATTTTCTAAGTCAGTGGTTTTTCCAATGAGATATTTCACATTGCCTTCTACTTTTTCATTTGTTTGGATCCGTTTTATAGTATCTTGGTTTATCATAAAGTTATTAGCTTCCATTTGCTCCAATATAATTTTGAAGGAATTATTCTATTCAGTGTGTTTTTGAAATTCCTTTTCCATCTGGCAAATTCAGCTTTTTAAGGCATTCTTCTCCTCATTGGCTTTTTGAGTTAGTCTATTTTTTAAGGTGATATTTTCTTCAGTCACGTTGTTGACTTTCTTTTCTTGATTTTCTTGCATCATTCTCATTTCTCTTCCCAGTTTTTCTTCCACTTCTCTTACTCGATTTTCAAAAATCCTTCTTGAGCTCCTCCATGGCCTGTAACCAATTTATATTTTTCTTGGAAGCTTTTGATGTGGGAGTTCTAACTTCATTGTCTTCCTCCCATTCCATGCTTTGATCTTTTTTGTCCCCATAAAAGGATTCTATGGTCTGTTTGTTCTTCCTGTTTGTTCATATTGCCAGTCAATTACTTGACTTTTGAGCTCTTTGCCACAGTAGAACTCTGCTTCCAGAGAGGAGAACTTTGTCCCAAATTACTGGGGTTTTCACAAATGTTGTCAGAGGTTTGAGGAGGATGCCATCTCTACAGATACCACAGGTCCAAACAAGTCAAAGCAAGAACAATTATCCTCTGAACAGTCTCGTGGTCCCCCTATGATCTGTAGACCAGGAGCTTCTGAGGCAGCCACATGGTAGCAGCTGCAGTAGCAGTACCTCTACCGCCTCTCATCCTGGGGTCAGAGGCCAGACCATGCCCTTCTTTTCGAACAGAGTTCCCAATTAATCTTTTATTTTCTTTTTGGTGTATGGGCTGAAAAGTCTGGAAATCACCACAGGTGCTGGTGATTCACTCTCCTGAAGTTTGCTTTGGCTACCACTGCCTCCCTGGGACCAAAACCCTATGGCTCACATGGTACTGCACTCAGCTCCCAGCATGCTGTGATGAACCCTTTCTGTTGGCCTGCCAGACTGCCTTCAGTAGATTTGTTTATCTCTGCCACTTTGTGGGTTCTGTAGCTCTAAAATTTGTTTAGAGTCATACTTTATAGGTATTTAAGGTGGTTGTGGAGGAGGTCATGGAATTTCCTGCTTCTACTCCTCCATCGCAGCTCCTTCTGAGCTCAACTTTGAAGGAACCTAGAGATTCTAAAGGGAGTAGTGTGGAGGGAGTTCATTCTGGGGGTAGCAGTGTTTAAGGGGATGGTATAGGGATCAGGTTCATGCAAGGGCACCTATCTGCCAAGTTCACCCTGTCCTGGAGTCCCTCTGGGAAGTGCTATCAAAGAATCCATAATTCTCTTTATCTTGTTGTTAGTTCTGAGCCCCAAGTCAGACACAGTGCCTCTGGCAAAACACATTAGTGTTAGATGGTTTCTCTCTTTCTTCTCTGGAAACGTTTCCTTCTCACTCATACTTCCAACTATATCCCCAACAAATACGCTCTCATTAAAAGATACTGGCGGTGGACATAATTTATAAAGATGAAGATAACATTAAAAACAAAGAAAGGAAAACAGACTTAGAGGGAGGCACATTATTACCACCTTGGGGTCTCTAGGAGGGGTGAAATGGTAGACTCAGCAATAAAATTTCTGCCTGCTTCTGACTGGCCCAGGGAGCTGCACTTCCAGAAATCTGGTTCACTTTCTTTGGAGTGTTTACCTTTTTCCATCTATCTCGTCAATAGTTAGGTCCCTCCCTGGTGTCCAGGAACCAGCAGACTAGAGTGAAAAAAAATCACCTGGAGGTGTGGACTATCACTTTAATCCTATTGAACTTCCTTTCTGATTCACTCAGAGGACCAATTTGCACCTTATAAAGGCATCACCTGTCCTGACCTTACTTTTCTCAGTTAATTTAACACTTCTTTATCTGACCCCCTGTGTGTGTGTGTGAGAGAGAGAGGGGGGGGGAATCAGAGATAGAGAGAGCAACAGAGAGATGCAAAGAGAGGCAGAGAGAGAGAAAAGAAAGAAAGAAAAGAAGTGAAGAGGGAGGGAAGAAGGAAGAAAGGAGGAGGGATGAAAGGAAGAAAGGGAAAGCGGGAGGAAGGAAGGAAAAAAGAAGAAGGAAGGTAGAAAGGAAGAAAGAAAAGGAGAGAAAGGAATGGAGAAAAGGAGGGAAGGAGTGAGGAAAAGAAGGAAATAAGGAAGAAAAATTAAAAATGAAAAGGGCTTATTAAATACTTAGCAAGTTCTAGGAATTGTGCAATGAGTGCTTGCGATAAAAATACAAAAACAAAGCTAAGTAAAAACAAAAACACAGACCCTGCCCTCAAAGACCTTACATTCCAATAGATTAAGATGGCACATATAGGAAGGAGAGGGGTATTTGGGTCAGGGAAGTCCCAGGGATGGTGAATTGAGATATAGAACAGTTGGCTGACATGTCCTTTACTGTGATGGTGGAATTGATTTTATTAGCTTTGCCACAGGTAGAGGTAAAATTAAAGGTGGTGGGTGGGCTGTAGCATGGCCTAAACATGATCAGAGAGTCAAAACAGGGTGGGCCTGCATCAGGCTAGAAGCCCATTGGAAGCTGGGAGGGAGGAGATGGAATGTTGTGTGTGAGGAACCAAAAGAAGGTGGCTTGGCTGGACGTGTGTGTGAAGAGGAATAATGTATAATAAACCTGGAAAGAAAGGTTGGAGCCAGATTGCAAAGGGCTTTAAATGCCAACCAGAGGCAATAAAGAGTCACTTTCTGGACATTGTGCCTCCATTAACACTGCGTAAAATGGCATTAGGTTGTTGGCTGCCATTTCCTGTTGAGGACTCCCATTGAGTTTGAAGCACACTAAAACCCACATGTCTCCCCCTCCCCTCTAGGAGTTGTTATTCAGTCATACCTTCCCATTCTATGTTTATGTAGTTGACTTTTTTAAAAATGATAAGTGTAGGACTTCACTTTTATCCTTTTCAAGTTTTATTTCATTAAATTCTGCCTATGGTTCTATCCTGTAGGGATCTCTTTAGATCCCGACTCAACCATCCAATACGTTAGCTATTCCCTCCTGGCTTTGGGCCATATGTAAATGTGATAGTTGTATATTTTGTGCCTTTCCCCAGGTCATGGATAAAAATCTTGAGCAGAACTGGGGCAAAGGCAAGGGCGCTGGGGCATTTCGTTAGAGACCTCCTTTCCGGTTTGTATGGGCTCATTCTCTTACAACTTTTCAGGTACAGTCATTAGACTTTACCTAACATCACTATCAGCTAGTTCACATCTCACCTTTTCTACCAAGATAACATGAAAGACTTTGTCAAATGGCTTGCTGAAATCCAGATATATCAGACTCACTGTATTCCTCTCATCTCCTAGTAGAGTCGTTTTGTTTTCTTTTTTAAAGGAGTGAGCTTTTGACCTGCCTTTGATGACCCCCTGTTGGTTCATAGTCATTCCTGCTTCTCTTTCTAAATGCTCTGTATCAGCCTTTCTATCAAACATTGGTCTGTGTGCAGGTACCAGTTATAAGCTTCTGGAATGACTTACCTAAGACTTTTAACAAGACTGGAGATATTTGTTGATGAATATCCCAGGACAGGAGGAATGAGTAACACAGTCAGTACTAGTAGCATGTTAATCAGTAGCATGTCGGTGGCCAAAGTTAGCCCTTGATATTCAGTCATAGCAGGAGACGATGAACTACTCATTGATAGAAATTTTCTCCATTCTCACCATTTTCTTTCCCTCCCCTTTCTATCTCAGGTCTCCTTTGTTTACAAAATTTGTTCTTTTTATTTTTTTGGAGGCAGTCAGGGTTAAATGACTTGCCCAGGGTCACACAACTACTAAGTGTCTGAGGTCAAATTTGAACTTGCGTCCTCCTGGCTCCAGGACTGGTGTTCTTTCCACTTCACCACCTTGCTTCCCCTACAGAACTTGTGTCCGAGGCCAGATTTGAATTCAGGTCCTCCTGACTTCAGGGTGAGTTCTCCATTTACTGGGCTACCTAGCTACCCCAGAACTTGTTCTTACCCTTGGGCAGATGGGTTTTCTTGGTGGATCCCCTGCCAAACCTAAATCTGAAGATTACTTTTGCTTCCCATCTCTGAAGCACCGTTTGAAACTCTACCAGTCATCAAAGGCATAGTCATGGCAAGGGAGCTCATGGTGCCATCTGCAGAAAATGTAACTTTATTTGTATTTGTCTCATCTTAGATTTACAAGCATACTATGTGCCAAGCACTGGGACACAAAGAAGGACAGAAATTTTGGTAACTTAAAACTGCACTAAACTTTAAAAATGCCACAAAAAGTGCTGCTATAAATATTTGTGTATACTTAATACATTTCTCATTGTCTTTGATCTCCAAAGAGTATACATCTGGTAGAGGTATCACTTTATCAGAGAGCATGTATGGTTTAGTGACTTTTCTAGAATAATTAGAAATTTTTCCCAAGATAGTTGGACCAAATTATAGTTCCATTAGCAATGCATTATTGTTATTATCTTCCCACAGTCTTACAACATTTGTCATTTCATCTTTTGTCATTTTACCAACCTGATGAACATAAACTGAAATCTCAAAGTTCTTTTTGACTTTATTCCTTTTACTGATGATTTGGAGTGTTCTTTCTTAAGTTTGTTGATGTTTCATACTTTTTTCTTCTTTTTTCTATTGGTCAACTGATTTACTTTACAGGTTCACGTAACAGAATCATGGAATAAATACGTTTGAAGCTTCTGAGAAATAACTTTTTAAAATATTTTAACTGATTAATTTTCTATTTTTCACTATTCACTCCCATCAGATTTTGAGTTCCAAATTTTCTCCCTATCTCTTTGCTCCTCTCACCCCAAGATGGCATGCAATCTGATACAGGCTCTACATATACATATATTAAACATATTTTCACTTTAGTCATGTTGTAAAGAAGAAGTAGAACCAATGGGAGAAGCCATGAGAAAGAGAGAGAGAGAGAGAGAGAGAGAGAGAGAGAGAGAGAGAGAGAGAGAGAACAAGTAGTATGCTTTGAGCTGCATTTAGACTCTATAGTTCTTTTTCTGGGTGTGGATAGTATTTTCCACCATGAGTCATTTGGAGTTGTCTTAGATCCTTGTACTGTAAAATGTTCTGGTTCTGCTCACTTCACTCAGCGTCAGTTCATGTAAGTTTTTTTGGGTTCCCATGCTCAGAATTTCTTATGGAACAATAGTATTTCATTACATTCATATACCATTACTTGTTCAGTCATTCCCCAAGTGATGGACATCACCTCAATTTCCAGTTCTTTGGCACCACAAAAAGAACTGCTATAAATATTTTTGTACATGTGGGTCCTTTTCCTGTCTTTATTTTCCTGTCTCTTTGGGACACAGATCTAGAAGTGGTGATGCTGGGTCAAAGGTTATGCATAGTTTTATAGCCCTTTGGGCACAGTTCCAAATTGCTCTCCAGAATGGTTGGATCAGTTCATAACTCCACGAACAATGCATTAGTGCTCCATATATTTCTTCCTTTGAAGGTGCTTTTCATATTCTTTGAACACTTGTCTGTTGGGGAATGACTCTTGTGCTTATCCTTCTTAGTCTTGCTTATGGAACTAGGATATAGGGATGTAGAAGGCTGTAGAAGATTAGTCTTCAGGATTGTGTCATAAGGCCTGAGTACATAATCCCTATGGGTATATGATGTACTTATTTGGTATATGAGGAGCATATAGAAAATATCCTTAGCTGTCAAAGATTGCTCTCAGAGAGCAAATGTGTCATGCCCTTCATGTCACAATATTCTGCTAGTTTCTTCCTTTACACTTGAAGTACTTGTACAAGGCTGTCCCAAGAGATATTTGGAGGGTACCATTATCCATCCTTCCTCTGGAATATAAAAACCCTCCCCAAAGGTGGACCATGGGCTAGGCCAGTGTCAATATACATTTTGGACTAGTGGCATCTGAAGCATGCCTCAAAAGGCAAGATGCGAAAACATGGTACTATCTATGCTGAAAGGGACTGCCACTGCTGGACTGTTGGGGGTGAACCACAGGCTACTGATGAAATGTATCTATCAATAAACATTTCTAGTCTTGTGACTCTTTCATGTAAATTACTACCAACACCTTGCAGTTCAAACCCAAGGACTAATTGGCTTGGATCACTAGGATAATGCATATTTATAAGCCACCTCTTAAAAATATATTCTAGGCTTTTGTCAGAAATTGAAGTGAAACTCTCCAGAACACAGTTGAAGCACTCATTTATTTTTAGAAAGAAATCAAAAGAGCCCAAATGGTGAATTACTCCAAATCATTCATACTATTGTGCAAATAATAAATGATAAAAGGTAGCAACCCAGCCAAACTCTCCCAACATTCCTTTAAAATAACTTTGAAATAATACCTCAAATTGAATTTTGAAGCAACAGAACCAAAGTTTAGGGTGAGACATCTTAGGATGTTAGCAGGAGAGGTCTATGATACCAGGGTTGAAGCTAGTCCAGATCACATAAGGTAGCAGAACTAGTGGCAGGGCTAGGCAGGAGGACAGCAACAGCAACAGAGGTGTCCTGGTCTCACTTTCAGGGTGGAGAGGAACACTAGCATTTGCCTTTGCAAGATAATAGGAGACATGGTCCAGGTTCCAGGGTCAAGAGAAGTGGAACAGGGACCTTTCCTAGGTAAACACCAGAGCACGAATGAAGAGAGCCATAACCACACTTCTCTTTATCATACCATCTTGGAAACACCAAAAACTTTCAGACTTCTACAACTAGCTTTGAAAACAGCAGCACAAAAAAGTTTGGGATGTGTTTGGGATAGTGCCTCCCCATGCTCAGGTGAATAGAGCCTAACTTGAACAGAAAGTTCAAAGTCAAGAAATAGACTGAATAAATGAGCAAGCAACAACAACAAAAAATAAATTGACCACAAAAAGCTATTATTGTGACAGGGAAAACTGAAACACAAATTCAGAAGGAGACAACAATGTGAAAACACAAAAAACCAAACCCTGAAAGAAAAATGCTAATTGGACCCAAGGCTAGGAAGAATTCTCAGAATAGTTAAATAAAGATATAAGAGTGGTAGAAGATAATTTGGGGAAATAAATGAGAGTGGTGCAAAAAAATTATGAAAAGAGAATTAACATCTTGGTAAAAGAGGCACAAAAATATTGAAGAAAATAATACCTTTAAAAAAAAACAACAGGGGCGGCTAGGTGGCGCAGTGAATAGAGCACCCGCCCTGGAGTCAGGAGTACTTGAGTTCAAATCTGGCCTCAGACACTTAACACAAAAAACTAGCCGTGTGACCTTGGGCAAGTCACTTAATCCCAACTGCCCTTTAAAAAGCAAAAAAAGAAAAAAACAGACTTGGCTTAATGGAAAAGGAAGCACAAAAGCTCACTGAAGAAAATAATTCCTTAAAAACCAGAATTGGGCAAGTTGGAGGTAATGACTCCATGAGACATCAAGAAACAATTAAACAAAACCAAAAGAATGAAAAATAAGATAGAAGAAAATGTGAACTATTTCACTGGAAAAACAATTGATCTGGTAAATAGACCAAGGAAAAAGAATTTAGGAATTAGTGGACTACCTGAAAACCACAATCACCAAAAAAGCCTAGACACCATCTTTCATGAAATTATCAAGGAAAACTTCGTTGGTACTTTAGAACCAGTGTGTAAAATAGGAATAGAAAGAATCCATTGATTTCCTCCTGAAAGAGATCCCCAAATGAAAACTCCCAAGAATATTATAGCCAAATTCCAAAGCTGCTATGTCAAGGAGAAAATATTGTAAGCAGCAAGAAAGAAACAAATCAAATATTGCAGAGCCATAGTCAGGATAACACAAGATCTAACAGCTTCCATGTGAAAAGAGCAGAGGGCTTGGAATATGATTTTCTAGAAGGCAAAGAAGCTAAGATTACAACCAAGAATAACCTATCCAGCAAAACTGACTTTAATCCTTTGGGGGAAGATTGACATTTAATAAAATGGAAGACTTTCAAATATTCCTGATGAAAAGACCAGAGCTGAATAGAAAATTTGACCTTCAAACACTAGATTCAAAAGAAGCATAAAAACTGTTTGCATTTCTATATAGGAAGATGATACATGTAATTCCTAAGATCTTTAGCATCATTAGGGCAGTTAGAAAGAGTCTACGTAGACAGAGGGCACAGGACTGATTCACTTATGTTGGGATGATCTAAAAAAATGAAGGGATGAGAAAGGGATCCACTAAGAGAAGGGGGAAGAGAAAAGTAGAATGGGGAAAATTATCTCATATAAAAGAAGCACTCAGGAAAGAGCTTTTACAGTGGAGGTGCAGTGGTGGTGGTAGTGGTGGTGGTAGAAGACAATGTTTGTACCTCACTCATCAGAATTGGTTCAAAGAGAGAAGAATATCAATTTCTATATTTATCTATCCATCTGTCTACACACTCATTTGGGTATAGAAATTTATCTTAATCAAAAGGGAAATAGGAGGGCAACGGAATAAGAGAAAGGGACTGGGAGGAATGATAAAAGGGAGAGTAAATTAAAGGAAGCAGTGTTTAGAAGCAGGACAGATTTTTGAGGAGGGACAGGACAAAAAGGGAGAGAAAAGGACAAATGAAGAAAACAATGGAGGAAAATACACAGTAATCATAATTGTGAATGCGAATGAGATGAACTCGAAAATAAAATGAAAGCATATAGCAAAATGAATTAGACACCCAAATCCAACAATATGTTGTTTATAAGAGCCATATCTGAAACAGAAAGAAAACTCACACAGAATAAAATTAAAGAGATAGAGTAGAATCTATTATTCTTCAGCTGAACTAAAAAAGGCATGGGTAGCAATCACAAAGCAAAAGCAAAATAGACCTATTGAAAAGAGATAATCAGACAAAGTAATGTCAAAATTTTTGCATTAGGTTTCTCTGATAAAAACCCTCTTTTCTCAAATATATAGGGAACCGAGTGAAATAAAAATAAGAGCCATTCCCCAATTGATAAATTGTCAAAGGATACGAACAGGCAGTTTCAGAAGAAGAAATCCAAGCTATCTATAGTCAAATGAAAAAAAATAATCCAGACCATTATCGATTAGAGAAACGAGAATTAAAACAACTCTGAGGTATCAACTCATACCTATCAGAAATGACAAATGCTGGAAGGGATGAGGGAAAATAGGCAAGCAAATTAACTGTTGCTGGAGTTGTGAACTGGTTCAGCCATTCAGGAGAACAACTTGGAACTATGCCCAGAGAGCTATAAAACTGTTCGTACCCTTTGACCAGCAATATCACTACAATATCACTATAATATCACTACTCTCCCTTTTATCATTCCTCCCAGTCCCTTTCTCTTATTCCGTTGCCCTCCTATTTTCCTTTTGGTTAAGATAAATTTCTATACCCAAATGAGTGTGTAGACAGATGGATAGATAAATATAGAAATTGATATTCTTCTCTCTTTGAACCAATTCTGATGAGTGAGGTACAAATATCACTATATTTCAAAGAGATTGAAGAAAAAGGAAAAAGACCAATATATGCACAAATATTTATAGCAACTCTTTTGTGGTGGCAAAGAATGAGAAATTGAGGGAATGCCAATCAGCTGGAAAAAGGCTGAACAAATTGTGGCATATGATTGTGATGGCATACTATTGTGCTATAAGAATTGAAAAAATATGGGAAGATTTATATGAATTGATACAAAGTGAAGAGAACAGGAGATCATTGTACACAATAACAGCAATATTGTAATCATGAATTGTGAATGACTTAGCTACTCTGATCAGTTCAAAAATCCCAGACAATTCTGTTTTGCTTTATTTTTTTTTGGAGGAAGGAAAGTAGGGCAATTGGAGTTAAGTGACTTGCCCAAGGTCACATGGCTAGTAAGTGTTAAGTGTCTGATGCTGGATTTGAACTGAGGTCCTCCTGACTCTAGAGCCACTGCCCTATTCACTGTGCCACTTAGCCATCCCAATCCAAAACAATTTTAAAGGATTCATGATGAAAAATGCTATCCACCTTCAGAGAGAAAGAACTAATGAACTCTGAGGGCAAATCAAAGTATAATTTTTCACTTTCTTTATTTTTCTTATTTTTGTTTTTTTGCAACATAGCTAATATGGAAATATGTTTTACATGATTTCACATGTATAATTGATATCATCTTGCTTACCTTCTCAATGGGTAGCAGAGGAGCAAGAGAGAGGGAAAAAAGGGAGAATTTGGAATTAAAAAATTTTTAAATGTCAAAAATAAACAAATAAATAAATAATAAATGAGAACATTCGCCTATTTCCAATCTTGTCATATCAACTGTTCTACATGATTTTTCTTTCTTCCATCCATTTCAATATTCCAAACTTAACAGACATTAAAATGAGGCCTTCCTCAGAACAGAAAGAGAGGGGGTTGTACACAAAACTGCAAATGCCTTTTATGTACAACTTGCTTTAAAAAAAAAAAAGTATACACAATGTCCCCAAAGTCTTAGTGCAGCTTTAAACTGGTTAAAATTTAAAGTGAAGCTTTACTAGCTTATATAATAAATGAAAAGAGTAGCTTTCAAAGTTGTCCAGCTTTTCTTGAATTCCTTCTGAACTTCCTTCGTTTCTTTGAAGTTCAAAAACATGTTTTGATGATGCTCTTATACTTTGTTTTTTCTTTCTCTTTTTTTGTCAGCCACATCTCTAGCACCTCTCTCCCTCCTTCTTCCTCTTCCCAACTGAGAAAAAAGAAAAACAAAACCTTTTTAAACAAATATGCAGAGTTAAGCAGAGCTAATCCTTGCTTCTGTTGTGTCAAAAATGAACTTTTCGTTCTGTGACTTCACCACCTCTCTGTCAAGGAGTAGGCTAGCATATTTCATCATGAGTCCTCTGGAATCATGATTGCATCGAGCAGATTTATGATTGTATCAGTTGTTCTTTTGGTTCTACTCATTTCGTGTTCTAGGTTTCCCCCAAACCATCCCTTTGATCATTTCTTATAGTACAATAATATTCTATTATATTGCTACATTGTAATTGGTTCAGCCAATTCCCACTTGGTAGGTAGCTATTTTGTTTCTGGTTATTTGCTACAACAAAGAGCTGTTGTAATTAGTTGTGTAAATATGAGCCCTTTCCCCTCCTTCTTTGATCTCTTCGGGGGTTTAAGGCTAGGATTAGAACCAGAGCTAGAGCTCTGGTTCAAAGGGTGTGCACAGTTTAGCAACGTTTTGGGCGTAGTTCCAAATTGCTTTCCAGAATTGGTTGGACCAGTTCCCAGCTCCACCTCGCATGTTAGTGTATTTGTTTTCTCACTTAACCCCCAGCATTTGTCATTTTTGCCAATCTGATGATTATGAGGGGGAATCTCGGACTCATTTTCATTTGCATTTCTCTAATTATTAGCGACTTGGAGCATTTTTCCATATACTTGTTGATAGCTTTCTTCATGACTTTTCAAAGATCTCTAATAAGAGCTCAGGAATGATATTCACCCATTCTTTCAATACCCTATGGTATAGTTCTCTAAGCCTGAGAATTTCAATTCCCAGGGGCGGCTCGGTGGTCCAGTGAATAGAGCAACCACCCTGGAGTCAGAAGGATCTGAGTTCAAATTTGGCCTCAGACACTTAACACAAAAACTAGCCATGTGACCTTGGGCAAGTCACAACCTCAACTGCCCTCCAAAAAAAAATTTCGACTCCCTATAAACTATTCTTGTTTTATTTTTTCCAGACCAAAAAATTGTTCTTGGTAGAAAATAGAGGAACAATGTGTATATGTACGTGTGTACTGTATGTTGGTATTATATGTGTATGTTGTGTTTATGTATACATTATATTCATATCACTGAATATATCATATTTTTGCCACTTCTAAAAATATTATGGTAAAATATGGTAATTGTCCTCATGGATGTATCACTGAACCTTTTACTCAATTCTACTTAAAATTCTATGAGATTACTAATGAAAGATCATTTCAAGAGGAAATTTTGGAAAAAGGCATCCTTTTTCTGTTTTAAGAGATTCAAATATCGTACAGATACAGCATCATGGAAATGCATTGATCCTTTGTTGAATCCATAGTTACATACACTTTTACTATCAGCATATGTTTAGCATATGTCCTGGGATTTTGTTTGGGTCTCAACTTTGATCACATGCTCATCAATGACAAACTTTATTGTGCACCTACTAAGTAGGAGGCCCTGGGAATATAGTTCCTACTTCCCAGACGTAATCTGCTTTAGACATGAGTAGTAAAATGGAATAGTATAAGTTAAAGGGTATGGATATAAGTGTTATAAGAATTTAGAGGAGAGGCAGGGTGGTCAGAGTTCATAAATGTAAGTCTTCAAAAAAAAACAAAAGAAAATAGAGGAACAAAATAGGAGTTGAGTAGTTTTGCCTTCTCTCCATCATCCACTCTCATTGTCCCATCAATCCCAAACATTAGTAATATTCCTTCTTTGATGTTCTTCTTGCCCCTGAGTTTAAAAAAATATGTGGCCTCACCTAATTTTGTATTTCAGTGCTTCAGATACTCTGCTACTGAAGTATCCACAGGTCTCTGCTACTGAAGTATTCATACT
>CM053593.1:366777178-366789922 GCA_028646575.1 Pseudocheirus occidentalis
AAGACCACAACCTTCCACTTCCTGGACCATCTACAATCCTGCTGATCTATATCTTTTTTTTTTGCTTTTTTTTGGAGGGCAATTGGGGTTAAGTGACTTGCCCAAGGTTACATGGCTAGTAAGTATCAAGTGTCTGAGGTCACATTTGAACTCAGGTCCTCCTGACTCCAGGGCTGGTGCTCTATTGACTGCACCACCTAGCCTTTTCTCTTCTTCACTAAAATTATTTGTATTTGGGTTGTTGTAATTTCCTTCATGAGCTTATCCCATCCATCTTAGACCGATTTCCTCTATAGGTCCTGGGACTTGATTTACCTTTTCTCTGAATTCTCTGAGATCCACTCTCTAGATGATATGTTTATGTATGTATGTATATACATATACACATACACACATATACACATACACATATGTGTATGTACGTATGTCTATATTGAGCTTTCCCTTCCTTATCTATCATGAGTTCTAAGAGAGAGTGGTCATTTCTTCCCAAAGTACCCACCAATTTTGCATTCTTAACTAGTTCCTCTTTCTTGGTCAAAATTAGGTCTAGAAGAGCAGTTCCCTTTATTACTTCTCCTGTCTTCTAAAAGATGTTTTGACTGAAGCAAGCCAAAAATTTATCAGCTGCTCTGATCTGAGCAGAGAGAGAGAACTCCAGTAGAAGTTTGGATAATTAAAATTTCCTTCCCCACTGTCATATGACTGCATACATGATCTGTGATATCTGTCCTGAACTTATCTATTTCTTTCCTCTAGGAAAATGATAGCATACAATTTAAGCTTTAATAGCTTAAAATGACACTGAGACTTTTGGGACACCCTGTATACATTCCTGTAGAAATATTGTGCCTGCTTCTTCTTCCGTTGCTCTTTGTTCCACTATGATTATCATTTTCCTTCTAATTCATGAATTTCCTAATGAGGATGTGTTCTTAACATTCAATGCTACTACACTGTCCTTTCTAGGCAATCAGCTCCTTTGGACTAAGGTATTCCCTTTCAAAGCTATATTCTATTCTTGAGCCACATCCCATTAAGGTCAAGTGAAGTCTATGAGGCTAAATTTACTTCCCCATGTTAAGATAACTAGTTCTTTTTTTCTTGTTTACTAAAAATATTCTGTGCATTTGTATAGCTGATGCTATAATATTTATTACTGCCCTTCTTTTTGGATGTTGTCTGCTGAGAATTGTCAGATTTCTCCACCAATATTCTAAAATAGCACTTATATAACACTTTAAATTCTTCAAAGCAACTTAGCAATATCATCTCATTTCATTCTTACAGCTCTGGATGATAGGTACTTTTATCCCCATTTTACAGATGAGGAGGACAGATCAAATGACTTCCCCAAGATCACACAGCTAGTAAGAGTCTGAGGTCAGGTTTGAACTCAGGTCTTCCTAACTTTGTTCAGTGTTCTGTCCACTGTGCCACCTAGCTGTCTCTCTATTCTTCTTGTTATATCACCATACCTGGTATTTTTCATGGTTTCTTGCTTGGTGAGCAACTTTCCCTCCCATTCTTCAGATCCATAGATCACCAAGCAAGGATATTTATACTAGTCTTCATTTGATATACTTCCTCCCTGACCAAGAGTCTGTAATTCCCACTACTTAAAACATAGTGGTTCAGAAATCCAAATCTCATCCTCAGACACCATGATTTGAACCATTTGTTCACTTGCTAAATCTGCCTTTCTCTTCTGAAGCCCCTGATCCTCTATATCAGCAGAAGGGAGTAAAAACCCCAATGTCACCGATGACCCAAAGGTATTCAGTTTCTTATGCAGGCCTTCATAACTCCTTGATATACTTTCTAGGTTCTATGTGAATCAGTGGAAGATGGCAACAGTCATAGGGTTTGACCAAACTGAGGAAGTTGCCCTTCACATTCTGGGTATCCATCCCCAGAAGAGCTCACCTACCTCATTCCAGGTCAAGTTAACATATGGTCTCCTTTGAAAGGTTCAGTGAAGATGGCACCCACCAGTATGCTTTATTTTTCTTGCAATCTGTGCTGGGTGACTCCTTTACTATTGGCACTTATGGATTCTTACCATCATTTCCTGGTGACCAGGAGAACAGAGATCTTAGCTTCTCCCCTCTGTAGGAAGAGCAACATTCCTGTGACCTGCCGTCAGTGGTTAATGGGCCTTCTGACATTTCTTCTCCATGTTGGTTTCTTCTAATCTCCAGACTCTTGACATCAGACTCCCCTTTTCCACTTTAGATTTTCTTTCCTTTTGATTTTCCCCTTGAAATAAGTCTCTCATTCTTTCCAGGAGCTCTTCATTCCCCCCAACAGTCTGGAAGGCAGAGTACAATTTTTTGAGCCCTTTTGCAAGAGATTGACTTGCATTTTTGTACTCAAATTGCTGGTAGTTGGCATCAGAGAAACAGGCATTTTATGCTCTTTACAAGTTACTCAGATATTTAGCCTGTCCTCCATACTTGCAGAACTGAGATCCTTTGCTCTCTGTGACCCATATAGCTAGATGCCACTGAAAATTGGGGAGAGGTAACAGTAGCAGATGAGGTTAACAGGTTTGCTGCAGCTTTTCTTCCAATTTGGCTACTTGCCCAGTGCTCTACCTAAGGCAGGGCAAATGGGACTTTGAACCAGGGTGCTAAATTTAGAGAGGGCCAACAGGACTTGCATTCCAGCAACTAGAAACAATCTATCACCTAATTAGCAAATAGTTAATTAAAATAGGAAGTCTCAGATGGTGAACTAGGATGAGCTCCTACTCTCACTTCCCAGCTCCTTGCCCCCTGTAGGCAACATTGTGCTCAGTAGTGGCCTTGTGCAGTATCCTGGCCTCCCTGTTTCCCCTCCATGGAGCAATGGCCCACTCACCCATGTATCTGAGGCATGATTTCTGCCCTTTGCCTTTATCAGGTGGTACTTAGCTAGGCACAAAAATGTCAAGTTACTTAGCTCAGCCACATTTAATCTATAATGAGCAGATTTTCATCAGTGAAAGCCCTCTTATAAACCTCTAGTTGGGGACACTAGAAACCATGATGAGGAAAGAGAACTGCTCTAGTGTTGCAGTGGAAAGATTATTGGCTGAATAGTTAGCAGACTTGGGTTTGAATTATGCCTCAGACACTCTACTGTGTGACCTAGAGCAAGTCACTTAACTTTTCCGGGCCTCAGTTTCCTCATATGAAAAAATGGAGTGGTTTAGACTAGATGGTCCCTGAGGTCTCTTCCAGCATTCTCTCTATGAGTTTGCAAGAAACCTGTAAGAAATCTGGGTTCAAGTTCCAGCTCTGATTCTTCTTTGCTGTGAGACCACATCCCTCAACTCTGAACGCCAATTTCATCATCTGGGGAAAAAGGATAAGTCTTGCATTCTCTCCCTCTCAGGACTGTCATGAAGAAGGTGTTTTGGTAGCTTTACTGTGCTATGAAATGGAAAGAATTGTGATGATTTATTACTGCCCTTCTTCCCTGTGGCCCTGGCTGGCTACAAGGACTTTGAACCCATGGAACCCCAGGATGCTGGGCATGGCCATAATTCCAGGAGTGTGGGTATAGACTGCTTTTGTGCAAAAGAGCCAAAAGTTCATATTCCCCTTCTTCTGCCTTCCTCTGTTATGTAACTGTCAGGGGCCTTAAAATTTTATTGACATGGATTATTTTTCCAAAGT
The DNA here is from genome assembly GCA_028646575.1 of Pseudocheirus occidentalis. Classification (NCBI taxonomy): domain Eukaryota; kingdom Metazoa; phylum Chordata; class Mammalia; order Diprotodontia; family Pseudocheiridae; genus Pseudocheirus; species Pseudocheirus occidentalis. The sequence continues at coordinate 366,780,841 of CM053593.1, forward strand.
CTAAGTTTTCCCTGTATCCCCACACCACTCTCCTTTACAGAGGGCCATCCTGGAAGGGACCTCAGAGACTATGGAATCCAACCCTCTCTTTTTACAGAGGAAAGTGAGGGACTTTCCTAACTTAAAAACTCTATGATAGTTTGCTTCAGAGAGTCTGGGCCTTGGCCAAAGTCAATCAATCACTCAACAAGCATTTATCAAGCTCCCCTGTGTGCTAGACACTGGGACCACGAATGCAAATATGACTTGGTTCTTTCTCTCAACCATTTTATACTCTATGGTGGGGGAAGGGAAGAGGAATAAGATGTATACAGAAACAGCTAAATGTTACAGTGAACCTGAGCTGGAGTCAGGAAGACCTGAGTTCAAATCTGACCTTGTATACATACTGGACATGTGACCCTGGGCAAGTCACTTAACCTCTATCTGCCTCAGTTTCTGTAAAATGGGTATAATAAGAGCACCTACCTCCCACTGTTGTTGTGAAACTCAGGTGAGATGATATTTGTAAAGCACTTTATAAATCTCAGCTGTTATAATAATAATAATATAAAAATGGTATCAGGGCTGCTTAGAAACTCTTTCAGAGTTGTCCTTACAACTGTGTGTATTAGAAAATGATTATGTTCAGTAATTCAATAATTATATACAGTAATTCAAATCCAGTCTCTGCTACTTGCTACCTGTATAATTTGGTTGTTGGATGTTGTTCTTCATGCTTGAAGAGGGCCAAAATGATATCCATATGTCGGGGTCAAGGTACAGCGTGTCCAGCTGTGGTTGATCAGACCAATACAAACTAGGAAGGCTCTGCCACAGGTCAGCCAGTATAACTTAGAGCAAACAGCCTCACCCCTCTGGGCACCATTTCCTCCATCTCCCCAATGAGGGGTAGGACCAGATGACTTTTAAGGTCCCATCCACCTCAGACTCTGTTATCCTATGTAGGGCACTGTGCTATGGACATTAAAACAGCCTCTTCCCTCTAGAAGCTTACCTTCTCCTACCAACAGCAAAGTTTTGAACCTGAGGTCCCCAGTGAATGGAGGTACCACTAAAATAGCTCTAATGGAGGGGCACTTTAGAGGGCAGGTGGTCTTGAATACACAGTTATCCCTTCCACATCTTGACTTTCCATATTTTGGTTTCCATATATTTTGGGTCAGCATAAAAAATTAAATGGAAATTTTTGGGAACTTTGTGCAAGCTGCATATGACAAAGTCTAGCAGACAACACAGAAAAAGTTTAGAAACTCAGAAATGTATAAAATATATGTATGGCCTTGTATAATATCAACATAATTAATCTTCTAATACCATAATCATTCAGACCTCTTCTCTGGTACGATGGGAGGGCAAAATTTTTTTCTGCAGATTTTCTGGATGGTGGGGATGCTGTGCCCCTCACCCCATTCACATGTAATGGATAACTGTACTGAGTTTGAAGTGCTGGTGGGACATCCAAACGGAGATATTTCATAGACAGGATATATAACTGGAGCTAGAAATACAGACTTGGGAGTCATATGCCAAGAGCTTAAATCATAATAGCAAACAAGATTGCCAAGGGACAAGAGGGAAAGAGGGAAAGGCAATGGTAGATGGAATCTTGAGGAATACCCACCTTAAGCACTTGGGAAAAAAAGGGTAGAGAGACCAAGAAGCAGCAATCATGGAGGACAGTGAACTCTTTAGGAAACTGTGGCTTGTACTGAGGCTGCTGAATTCATAATGACTAATGTTTAACTGGATCTGGTCTCCCCTGCTTCTCCCTTGCTTCTCACATCTTGTCAGTTACCCAGACTGGGTCCTTAGCCCTACCTTCCACATCCATCCCTTCCCTCTCTGTTCCCATTATCACAAGTTAGTCCAAGCTCTCATTACCACTGGGCTCTTACTACTGCAATAGGCTGCTGTCTTTGATCCATCTTTTATACTGCTCCCTAAATGATCTCTTCTTTTACACAGAAATCTAGTGGCATTACTACTCCAAAACAAGGGGCACCCTATTGCTTCTTGACTAAATTAAATTATGGTGAACATTTCTTAAGCACCTGTTACTCTGCAATCATCTTTATGTTATGTTGGCAAGCTCAAACAACTACTCCAGTTTCCACCACAGTGTCCTGATTGATGTTCATCTCTAGCTTACATCCGGTACCCTGCCTTCTGACCATCTTCATACTAAGCTCAGTACCCTTCTGTACCTTTTCCTGGTTTCTAACTCTGGCTCTGGAAACAGTAATCAAATCGGTGCCACCATTCCTAGTAAGGACATGTTAATCAGTTGCCCTGAGATGAGACTCTTTTCACCATCACTTTGATTCCCAAGCCAAAACATGCTTTTCTGGCCACCACTCTTTTAAAAGTGTCTCTTCCCTACAGCGGTTCTCAACCTGTGGGTTATATTCAATTTTTAACAATAAAAATGCCTCCTGCATATCAGATAGATTCATAACAATACCAAAATTACAGTTATGAAGTAGCAACGAAAATAATTTTATTGTTGAGGGTCACCACAACATGAGGAACTGTATTAAAGGGTCGCAGCATTAGGAAGGTTGAGAACCACTGCCTTATGAGAATGTAAGCAGGGACTGTCTTTAAGTAAGTGTGTATCTCTTGGACTTAATGCCTGGCATAGAGCAGAAGTAATTAATAAATGCTATTTTCATTCATATTGCATTTTAGGCAAAAATGTGGTATGGTACGGTGGACAACGGACCAGCTCTATAGAGGACCTGTGTTTAAATTTTGCTTCTGGAACTTACTAGCTGTGGCCTAGTCTCTGTGGCTCATTGATTGGGTTTTGATGGTTTAGAATGAGCGTAAATAGAAATTGTTTTCTGTTCTGGTCAGAAACTTTCAGGATCTTCCCTTCTCAGATTGATATTTTTGTGATAGTAAATCAGGCCATCTTTTGTCTCATTTCTTACCTTGCCCTTAGTCACTGAATGGGTGTTGCCTCAGATAAACTGAGACCTGAGAAAGACTTTGATTTAGAAAGGCCAAGGTCTGCATCTCAGGCCATGGCCTGTTGTCTTGACACTGACCTTTGATGACTGGAGGAGAAAGTGAGGTTGATGACTTTTTGAAGGTCAGCCTCACTTAAATCCAATTCACTGACAGTCAAGACATCACCCTTGTAATGCCATTGGTACTCTTAGAGAACCAAAGACAAACAACAAGCAGTTTATACGAGGTAATTTCAGGCTGAGATAAGTGGACTAGCAGGTTTGCATAGGGGAATCAAGAAAGGCTGCATGTAGGAGGTGAGATTTGAAGGAACCTCAGCGTTCCAGAAGGCAGATGAGGAAGACATATTTTAGTTGCCTGAGACAGCTTGGACAAAGACACAAAGATAGAATGTCCTGTAAGGGACACCAAGGGAAGCAGTGTGGCTGGACCACAGTGTATGGGAAGGAGAAAAATATGCAATAAATTTGGGAAGGCAGACTTGAGCCATATTGTGGACAGCTTTAAAGGGCTGAACAGAGGACTTTGTGTTTGATCTAGGGGAACCATGAGCAGCTGGGTGGGGTAGGGAATGGGAAGGTGGTTAGACCTGGGCTTTAAAAAATATCACTTTGATATTTACAAATTGTAAGTGACAGGTCATAGGATTATCCTTAAAGACTTTGGAAGTCGCTTAGTCACTTTACAGATGAGGAAAAAGGTCACACAGGGGTAGTAGCCAGGATGCGAACCTAGCCCGTCTGACTCTAAACCAGCCAGGTCTCCTGGCCCTTCCACCACCCCGCGTTGGTATCCCTTGGTCCTGCAGAAGGGAGTCAGGGGTTGTGGTAGCCCAGGTACGTGTGGTCCCCTCTCCTGCCTTTCTCTTTTGTCTCTTCCCGAGAAGCCTCGCCTCAGGCCGTGTCAATGGGGGCGGCCAGCCCTTACGCGGGCCATCTCCCCCTCCCCTCCCCAGTCCAGCCCAGCTGGGCCTGGCCCAGCCTCACGCCGCCCCTCGGACTGGCGGCGGAGCGCGCAAGCCCGGGGCAGCCCGAGACCGGACCTGCTGGGAGGGAGAGAGGGAAGGAGGGAGGGAGGGAGGGAGGGGAGGCGGGGGCGCAGCGGATCCTCCTCGCCTCGCCGTTGGCTGGAGGCGCCGCGGGGCAGGCAGAGACTGGCAGGAGGCTGGAGAGTAGCGGAGTGAGTGCCGGGGAGGAGAGAAAAGCTAGCGATCCAGGAAGAGCGTCGGGGGACCGCCTGTGTTGTTGTCATCGGCTGTCTGTCTGCCCGTCGTCGGCGTCGGCCGTGCGCTGTCCCGCACTGTGCGCAGAGAACCTGTTCGGAAAGGGGGACAGACCGGAGCCGAGGAGCTACCCTCGGATGCCCTTCGGTGCCAGGTGGAATTGAACAGGCTTGGAAGCTTCCGTACCCTCAGCCCCCGATTTTAAGGCTGTCTGCAGGACCTGGGTGCGTGTCTCCGAGACAACAAGGAGTGTGTGTGTGTGTGTGTGTGTGTGTGTATGTGTGTGTGTGTGTGTGTGTAGGATGGGTGGGGGAACTGCATCTGAATAATATAATACTCCTTGTACGGGGACACAGGTTGCTGTGATTGTATGTGGGGTGGGGGGAGGCGGGTGAAGGAAGGATGATTGTGTCGAAATGCTTTATTTAGCGTTGTGTATTGGGGATGGTTTTTATTGTTGATTCATTGATATTCATCATATAGGTGCTCAGGGTGTGTAACTGTAGAAATGCCTGGTGTGTGAAATCTGTGTTGTGATAGAAATTCAGTGCGTGTGGCTGGTAGGGGGGAGGGGGGAGGGAAAGGAGTATTGAGACTATCAAGAAATTCAGTGTTTAGAGCAGAATGTAGGGGAGTATTGTGAGGATATCTGAAAATGTAGTGTTGGGAGACGTTGGGGGATATGTGGATTTTCGGTGTTTAGTGGGTTGGGGGAATTATATAGATGTTCAATATGCGCTGGGTTTGGGGGGTTATATGCATTTTCAGTTTGGGGGGCATGGGCATTGAATGTTTGGGAGTGTTTTAAGGGTTGTTGGGCTATATGTACATTCAGTGTTTGAGGGAGCATTGCACAGACTGTCCATTGAAGTCTACCGAAGATTAGTTGACTAGGCTTGTCTAGAATTTGGACGGGAGGAGAAAAAGAGGAAACTCCAGCGGGCCCTTAAAAATGTTCTGTTCTTTGTTTGGGTGGGTTTTGTTTTGTTTTCTTAAAAGGCATTTGTTTCTCCACTACCAATTCCCTCCTGGTCCTGCACTTCATCCTTTCCTCTCTTTAGAGGCCCTCCTTGGTTCCTAGACTGGGGGTGGAGGGGAAGGTCGTGGCAAGGCAATGAGGCAGATGCCCAGCCTCTTAGCTGGTGCCCTGCTCCCTGTGGGGCCCCTGGGTGGGGTGGAGCCCAGACTCAAAGGACTGGTTGCTAGCTTCCCCTGTGCCAGCTGCTGCCTGGGATGGTCCTTCCTTCCCCATTCCATGGGGTGGGGATTTTGGATTCTAGTTGCCAGTGAACACTGTGGCTGTTCTTTTGGGACTGTGCCCAGCTCGAGTAGGGGCTGAGGCCCCAGGATGTCAGCTTTGCTTTCACCAGGCTGGTTCTTCCATAGGTCTGTCTGGCACCTTACAGCTGCCCCCAGTCTGCCTGCCTGAGAAGGAAACCTCTTTGCTCTTCTTCCCTAGAGTCTGTATTCTGCATTTCTCTCCCTTGACCTCCTCCCCCTTCCCCCACTTTAAAAATTAACAACCAGGGCATTTGCATGCAAATAGGGTTTGGGCTCTGAATCAGAGTCATTTACTCCTGCTAATTTCCCCCAGTTGGGGCCCCTGAGTCTGAGGGCTGGGAGCCAGGGCTCTTAGGTTCTTCTTTCTCCTTCCTCCACCCCCAACTTAAGACTCTGAGGAAACCTCTTGAGTTCGCTAGCCCTCCATCTTTCTTTAAGTACCATGGACAGGGGTTACCTTTGCCCTAGGGTGAGGGGTAAACCTAAATCTAACACTACCCCTGGTCCAAAGCTTCTGGGGGCTGGGTCATTACTGACCTTCTGAGGAGGGTGGGTGGGGAAGACTCTTAAATGTGGCCATAAGACCTGAAGTCCCCTTTGGCCCTGCCTGCTTATCTGTGTATGTGTGGTTCTCTTCTCTTTCCCCATCCTCCATAGGCTGTAAGATGCTTGGGAGCAGGATTTTGTGTTTGTATCCCTATCATATAACACAATGCCTGCACCCAGCAGGTCCTTAATACATGTTTGCATAATTGAACTGAATGCATTTTCATCTACTGACACTCCTTTTTCTTCAGAGATCAGCTCTGGTATCTTATCCTTCATGACCACCGTCTCTTGTTCCCCTAGCTAAATTGAGCTCTCCCTCCTTTAATTTCACAAACTTAATTTGGTTGACAGCACAATCAGTATCCAGGAAGAATCTATTTCAATATCTCTTCCTTTTAGTCCCTCCAGACCTTCAACTTTGACTGAAGTCTCACCAGGGCTTCCCTCTTAACCTCCTGTTATAGTTATTTATTTACTTTGGTCACCCCTTTACGAGATGGGAAACTTGTCTGGGAAAGACATCATTTCATCCTTGTATTTTCCCCTAATATGTTGCCTTGTGTCCATTTTCCATTGATGAAATACCCTACACCATTGTAGATCTGCCCTTGCTTTAAAACTTACAGCACAGGACCTGGCACATAGTAGGGGGTTAATAAATATTTGTTCAATTGAATTGTCTTCTTTAAGTTTCCTGAGGCTATGAGAGGTCACATAGTCATTCTGTGTCAGAAGCTGCATTTGAACACAGGTCCTCCTGACTCTGAGGTAACTCTCCATGCAACATCCCATACTGCCTCTGCCTTGAGCATCATGACTGCTTCATCACTTCAGTAGGAAATTGAATTTTATAAGCTCCAAACCAACTGTGATGACCAGAATGGTGCAGTAGGTGGGGCAGGAAGGATGGAAAGATGAGACTGAGATGTAGAGTGAGTGGAAATGAGAATTAGAAAAGGGATGGAGTAGAAATGGCTGAAAGCAGAGACAGAGATGTGACTGGTGAGGCTAAGAGCAGAGATGCAGGTGGGTGTGGGAGATGGGGTGGAGAACAAGACTGGGGGAAAGGGGAAGGGGAGGCCAAGGTGGAAGTAGGCTAAGACAAAGAAGGGGATGGAGGTAAGGGCGAGGGCCCCAAGTGGTGGAGAAGGGGATAATTAGTGTAAGGATGAAGACAAGGGAGTTGGGAAGATAGGACCAAGTGAGTTACCTCCTGTTGACTGAGAAGACTGGGGTCAGATAACATGAGCACCAAAATCCATCTGTGACATCCTTTTTAATTTCACTCATCTTCTCTTTCTTAGAGGACGAGGTCTTTTGTCTTTTGTCAAGGTTGAGCTCTCCACTTGTTTCCTTGGTTCTATAACACCCTCCCCCCAAATCTGAGATCCCATGCTATTGATAGCTCCCTTCATTCTCTCTTTTTAATCTTCTGTTGCTCTGTCTCTAGCAACTCCTTCTTCCAACCTAAAAATGTTCTGGTCTTCCCCACTCTAATAACATTCCTTGACCCTGCCAAACCCTAAAGCTATTGTGTGACACCTCTCTTCCTCTTCAGCGCTAAGCTGGAAAGAAACTAGTCACTTTATTTATCCACTGCCTCTCCCCACCCCTGCAGTTTGACTCCCACTCCCACCACTAGCCTGAAACTGCTTTCTCTTTAAAGGTCACCAGTGATCTCTTAATTGCCACATCCAATGACCTTTTCTGGGTATTTATTGTCGATCTTTCTACAGCTTTTGACACTGTTGGCCACCCCTTCCTTCTCTTTTTCCTTGGCTTCTGTGTGGCTCTTCTTTCATTCCATCTGACTGTCCTCAATTGTTGTTTTTTTAACTGGTGGATTTCACCCAAATTTCTACCCTTAGTCCTTTTCTCTCTCCTGCCCCATTTAAGAAATTTCATTACTATCTTTGACTTCCACACCAAATCTCTAACTGCTGGTATAGCCATTAGAATATGAACTCCCTGAGAGCAGGGACTGGTTTGGTCTTTGTATTCCTAGCATTTAGCACAGTACCTGGCACACAGGAAGCAAAATCTGAATAAATACTTGTTGGTCGATTGATTATGGGAGGCATTGAGATGCCGTGGCCAATTGGAGGACCTGAGTTTAAATCAGCTGTTTCACTTATAACCTCTCTGGGCCTCAGTTTTTTTTCAAACGCAAAAACGAGAGGATTGGATTAGATTATCTTTGCTGTTCATTCCAGCTTTGCCTGAAGATGCAGAGACAGTGTGGCTTCTTGGATAGAGAGCAAGACTCAGAGTCAGGAAGACCTTGAGCAGGTCACTAGACCTTTAGATGTCCAAAATAGCTTTCTAAGATGATTTCAAACTTGACCAAAACTTCTCCCCCAAATGTGGCTCCTTTTTTTCTAGCTACCCTGTTTCTGTTGATCATACATACCATCAACCTTCCAATTTATCTGAAAGCCTCAGAGCCATCTTTGACCCTTCCCTCTACCTCACACCTCAATTCCAGCCAGATGCCAAATGCTGGTGAGTCAATAATTCTGACATCTTTTATATCTGTCTTTTCCTACTCAAATTATGCCTTCGCCACCTCTCACAGGGCCTATTTCAATGTTCTGATTGCTCTCACTGTCTCTTTCCCATCCAACCTTCACACAACTGCTAAATGGCCTTCCTCAAGCCCAGGTGAGACCCTGTTCATTGATCCTAGAATTAAAGGTAGACTTAAGAAGTCATTTAATACAACCCCATCATCTTACAGGGGATGAAATTTATGCCTGATTCTTGGGGAAGTGACTTGGTTAAGGTCACACATACAATAACAGAGCAAGGGTTGGGTGGGAAGCAGGTCTTCTATGTCCAAATCTCAGATTCTTCCACTGCCACTTAGGTCGTGTCCCTACTTAAAACCTCTACCTGTAGACTCTTCCCTGCCCTGATGAGGGCAGCCACTACATCATTTTTCGGTGTTAGCTCTTTGCAAGCATAATGTTTTTATAGTTTTTTTCTTGACTGGTCATATGGTTTTATCAATGTAGGGGGCTCTTGGTGAACCCTGGGTTCTAGACTTTTTTTTTT
>CM053593.1:366790422-366818846 GCA_028646575.1 Pseudocheirus occidentalis
GGCCTTCACCAGGCGGGCAGAAATGACCAAAGGAAGATAAAAGTAATTGACAGGAGAAGGGGGAGGGTAGACACTCAGGAGGGGGGGGTACATTCCAGACTGAGAAGTTTTCACTAATTTCATGTCCCACACAGTAGCATAAAAGGAGTGTGTGTGTTGGGGGGGGGCGCTAGGGAAGTGTCTGGGGTTTCAGCAGGATAGCAGGGGAAGGGAAGGGAAGGAATTTGACTAAGGAGTGTGGAGACATTTGTAAACCATCTGCTTTGCTAGGTAGGTCCAGCTGTAGGCCCCAGGGTGGAGGTTTGGGTCCCAAGCAGGCACAGCGGAGAAAGCTCTGCTTCTGGAGTCCCGTGACCTAGGTTCACCACCTCTGACCCTTACTCTCTGGGTGAACTTAGGCCAAGACACTTTAACCTCCCTGAGCCTCGGTTTCCTCATCTCTATAACAACAACAACAACAACAACAGTGTTGGACTAGATGACCCCAGAGTCCTTTCCAGCTCTGAATCTATGATCCTGTCTCTCTGGGTCTCAGTTTCCTCATCTGTTAAATGAGTGAATTGGACTGGATGGCTTCTGAGGTTCTCTGCAGCTCTAGAACTAGAATCTTACCCCAAGTGCCCCAGTTTTCAAGGTGGGGAGGGATTGTCTGGCATGTGCTACAATATTAGGGGGAAGAAAGGGCAGTAGAGTAAGTGGGGGTTGATCATGATGGGCAAGGTGATTTGGAATGTTATCAACTCAGAGATGGAGCAGAGAAGACTCTCTTATCTGCTGGAGCCATCTTTTTTTTTTCTCCAGGGTCCACAAGCAGCCAGACTGCGCTGGGTCACTTCCTGTCTGTTCCCTCTTTTCCTGCCCCCATGCTTTAGGGCTTGGCCTCCGGGTACAAGCCCCATTGCTCAGCCTGTGACTAGCGGTGTCCAGTGGAGCTGATGTTCCTCTGTGCAGGGACGGTTGCCATGAGACAACCCTCTTCCATTTCTTCCTCTGTCAGCTTCAGCTTTCCCAGTGTCTCCTCCTCCTCTTACATCAGAGGGTCTGGGAGCAGGATACAGGATCTGACGGCCTTGAGATGAGCTCCCAGATTCCCGAGGTTGTCTCCCCAGAAATCACTCAGAGTAGACTGTCATCTCCAGGAAGGGCCATGCCCAGCCTAGGTTGCAGAAGTGCCTACTATATTTATAGTATCCCAGGGTCTTGGAGCTGGAAGGGACCTAGAACCTCCTAATCCAACCCCCTCATTTCAAAGAGCAGGAAGTGGAAGCTCAAAGATGGTGGAGAATCCTAGATTGAGACAACCTCTGAGGCCATATAATTCAATCCCTTCATTGTAAAGATGACAAAACAGAAACCCAGAGAAATGAAATATTTGGCCAGAGATGGGATTTGAACCCAAGCCCTCTGACTCCAGCCCTGTTTCCACTGCCGCACACTGGTTATTCAAGGAGGAAAGCTGAGGATCTTACAGCACCTTCTTTCAGCAGCCTCCTTTGATATCTGCCTTCCCCTCGCCATCAGAAGGCCCTGCCTTGGAGCTTACTCCAACATGCTGAAGGCTTCTGGTTTCTTCTGCTCTGCAAACACGCTGCGTGATCCTTGGTCTTAATAACCAGTCAGGGACTTCAGGTTCATAAAGATTTATCAAGGGGATCTGCTGTACACATGGCAATGGTGGCTTTTTTCTTTTCTCATTTTGTATTTAAGTTTAAAATAAAAAAACAAACTTATAGATCCAGAGCCTGAAAAGACCTTGAGTTCAGCTCATCCAACACTCTCCATTTTGAGGAGGAGATCGAGGGGTGACTACACAGTGTCCAGACCTGTGAGCTCCCTCTGGAGGATACACTCTGACCAGTGCAGGTAATTGGTTCTTTTCGAGAGGGAAGGATGAACAAAACAACCACAATATTTCTACAACTACCTTCTAATTTCTAGTCTTCTCCAAGAGTTCCCTGGGGCCCAGAGAGATTGAGCAACTTGCCAGAGGTCACACAGCCAATGTATATTCCGAGACTGGACTGGAACCCTGGATGTCCTGAGGCTGAGGCCAGTCTACTAAGTCATCTGCTTCTCTTATGGCCCTAGGAATAGGAAGGCAAAAGTAAGGTAGCCCCTTTTCTTAACAGGTTTGCCCTCTAAAGGACTTGAAGAACTGGAAACATAGTTTCTCCCACAGGGAATTTGGGTGGGAGGAAGTAGAAAGAAGGCCTGGATTCAAATGCTGCCTAAATGAAAGAGATTGTCTCTGAGGTCCCTTCTGGCTCAAAATATATTTATTCAGCAAATATTGACTTGGCACCTACTCTGTCCAAAGTGTTATAGAGGATGCAAAGAGGAATAAAAGAAGCCTTGCTCTTCATGGATTCACAGTCTAACAGGAGAAATGAGACATGTGGCACAATACTCTTTAGAGCCAGAGGGCCTGAGTTCATATCCTGCCCTTCATGCTAACTGGCTGTGTGACCTGGCTTTTCTTCACGTTTTTTGGGCCTCAGTTTCCTTCTCTGTCAAATGAGCATTGGACTGGATGGGCCCTGAGGCCCCGTCCAGCTGGAAGCCTATGACCTCTCTACCCTCCACCTTACCTCCTTGTATGATCCTATGAGCCTTCTTTGCATGGGAGAGTCAGTTATAAAAACAGAAGGTCAGATTGAGAGCCCCAACAAAGATGTTCCTTGGTAGACCAGGGTCTTTGGGCTTAGAAAAACCTAGGTTAGGACCCTGGAGTTTCAAGAGCTCCGTGAACTGAGCCATCAGAAGGATGATGAGGACAAAGACAGCAGAAGAGGCCTCTGGATTTGACAATGACTGGTGTGTGCCTACATCCCTCCTCATCCCCATCTGGCATGCCCTGACTCCGGTCTTTGTGCTAGAGAAAGAGGCAGCTATCATCCCCTAGAGCAGTGGTTCTCAACCTGTGGGTCGTGACCCCTTTGAGAGTCGAACGGCCCTTTCACAGGGGTTGCCTAAAACCATCAGAAAATACATATTTCCGATGGTCTTAGGAACCGAGACACCACTCCTCTATCTGTCTCCAGGTAGGTCTGTCCACATGCAGATATGGCCACATAGGAGTATTAAAGGGTCGGGGCATTAGGAAGGTTGAGAACCACTGCCCTAGAGAGTCTATGTCTCTGTGGCAGAGCTGATGACCCCTGACTCCTGAACTCCTTGGGAGAAAGCAGAGGCTAGGCGAAGTGGCTCAATATTGCCCTTCCTACTCAGAGGTTACAGTCTATTTGCTGGGTCTATCTCTTTTAAGAACATACTTGTTTGCCTGTCATCTCCTTCCCTAGAATGTAAGCTCCTTGAGGGCAGAAACTGTTTTGGCCTGCCTTTCTTTTTACCTCCAGCTCAGCACAGTGCCTGGCACATAGGGAGAGCTTCATAAATATTTGTTGACTCTTTTTTTTAAAAAAATAAAAAAAATAATAAATTTTTTATATTTGTTTACTCTTGACTGACTAACTGACCTGGTCCCCAGGACATGACCATGCTCCAAGGCTGTGTCCATTCTTGATCCAGAACTGGGATTATACATTTGTACCCTGCATCATGCTGGGCAAACCGAGACCTGTCAGCTCTGTGTGACCAGATGGCGTCCAGTCCTGACCATTCCTTGTAATGGTGACATTGACTAGCCTCCTGTCTGTCAACAAGATGGACCTTGGAAGGAGAGAGAGATACCAGGCATGTGGTCCAATAACTCTATGCCTCTGTGTGTGTGTGTGTGTGTGTATGTGTGTGTGTGTGTGTGTGTGCAGATCTGTATCTTTGTGAATATTTAGGTGAGTGTTGCTGCAAATTCATACTGGGCATGAAGGGCACAGCTGCTGCACCTGAGAGCCAGGACAAGGCCCCAGAGTTACGTAGGCAACACAGGAAAATTTCATTTGCCATATGTTTCTGCCCACCAGAACACACGTGATTTGACTTCTCACCAAATAGATATCTTGGTGCATGCAGAGCAGCATTTTCTGGTATTTATAATTTGTGCTTTTATACAAAGTAATGTTAAAAAGTGTCTTCTCCCTCCTGATCCTCCCACCACACCTCCCACCCATCCCAGGCTTTGCACCCTAGGAAGCTGGCCACTTAGCCTACCCTTGGTCCCTGCTTTCCACCTGTGTCTTTGAGGGATGGGGGTGAGGGTTCTTTCAGGTGTAGGAGCAGCTGGTGAGGGTGAGACAGACAAAAGGAAGAAAAACTCATGTATGTTTAGGCTGGTATGTGAGAGCTTTTTTGCGTGTGAGAGTTTTCTTGCTGTTCAGGCTTTTTTGTTCATACATGTAATGTGTCCTTGTTCTCTGTGTATGAGGGTGTGACTCAGAGATTGGTCAAACTCTTCCCTGCTGTGATTCTGTCTCCCAGACCTACTCCCCCTTCACCCCTCTCAGTTTCAGCTCCTCTGCCTGTCAGAGCTTCGAAGCCTCATTCCCTCCCTGTTCAGCTCCCCCTCTGTGTCTATCCCCTCCTTCTCAATTCATTCTTCCCTCCTTCCCTCCCTCCCTGTCTCCACATATCACCTAGGCCCTGGCAGCTGTTTCTTTGCCTGGAAATTGTGTGGGCGGCTGCCTTCTCTGACCTCAGCTGCCTTCTGGGGGTCAGAGAGGCACGGTGGGGGAGGGAAGAAGAGAAAGCACATTTACACAGCTCTAACCCCCTACTTCACAGAGAGCAGGGGAGGATATCACCCTCTGAGCTCTGCACTCTGGGAAGAGGCTGCATCAGCCCAGGTATTCGAGGGGAAGCCAAGTCAGGCATCAGAACATGCCTCCTGACCATGGGTGGTGAGCAGAGTAGGACATTCAAAGGGTAGGAATCTTTGCTCCACTTTCTTACTAGCACACTTTTCACAGTCTGTGTTCAGAGTTATGACTATGGTGGGTGGATCTGGGCTCCTCCCCAGGATGCTAGAGCTTAGAGGACACTTGTACACATTGGGCTAGCGGAATGTAATTGAACATAGGGGCTGTTGGCATTTTTACTTTACATAGCGTATCCCAAAAGTCATAGTGCAGTTTTAAAGCTTTAATAAGCTTCTGTTAAAGTTTAAACCTAACTGCACTAAGACTTTTGGGATACCCTGTATAGAGATAAACATGAAAACACCTTTGGGACACCCTGTGTATCCAGCCACCAGCAAAATGCCCCGCACACAGTAGGTAGTTAGTAAATGTGAGACAGAAAACATTGATTAAGTGCAGTGTACCCAGCACTGTTCTAAGCCCTGGGGGTACAGAAGCATGGTTCCTGGCCTTAAGGAACCCACATTCTACTGGGGAGACAAAATGCAAAGAATTGTCCATACTAGACTTATTCAGTGTCAATGTGAGGTGATCTCAGCAAGGAGGCTGGGGTTAGGAGGTGAGAGCGATTGGGAAATGCCTTTTGGAGAAGGGGAGATCTCAGCTGAGATCTGAAGGAGGTCAGTGAAATCAGGGAGGAAGGAGGGTATTCCAGGGTACAGCCAAGACAAAGGCATGGAGGTGGGAGATGGAATATCCAATGCAAGGATGAGTGAGTAGACCAATTTGTTAAGTCAGATTGAACTGAATTTAGTATCTTATTAGCAAGAATCATTTTTTTAAAATAGGAAGCTAGCAGATCTGTTGGGGGAGACCTTAAGAACCCTCTAGTCCAAGCCCCTTATTTTGTAGGACACTAAATTGAAATTCAGAGGGGATAGGTGACTTGGTCAGCCTTGTACAGATAGCATAAGTCTCTGACTGTGGTCTATGCACTGAGACACTGTGGCAAGTTGCTCCTTAGCCCAGCCCTGGCCATCTCCTCTGGACAGATCCCCAGCAGTGCCTGACCTTAGGTCTGAGATTTGAATTGCGCCATTGGAGCTTTTTCTCCCTTTCCCTATCTTCCTCCCACCCTCCTGCTGCCACTCAATTAAATTAATATTTTTTTAAAAGTGGATTCGAGACCCTCTTCATACTGCCTGTCACAGCCGGGTTTTAAGACATATGGCTAGTCTGACAGCATCACCAGTCATTATTCTGTGTTGTCCTCTATGCATGTAGATGTCACCTCTGACCCTTTGTCAGCAGGACACATGGTGACATTGGAGCTGGGGCCCTCACCTGGTTCCCCCTGCACCCCAGAGGCTGGCTTGGGTGAGGCAGGGCATCTATGGGCAGAAGACAAGTTTTCCTTTGTACAATGGGGGTGGCTGGCTGTCCTGGCCAGTCTTTTTGACTTTATGAGAATCACAGAATGATGGGATGTCAGAGCTGTTCTAAAAGGCCTTAGAGCAGAGTATCAGAGCTGGTGGGCACAGAATGCCAGAATTTGGACGTTAGGGTGGCAGAATTCAGAAGGGCCATAGCTTATAGAATGTCAGAATTGAGAATGCCTTGGACCACAGAATAATGTGAGTGGTACCCTTGGGGGTATAGGGGGGAGGTGGGTTTCTAAACCAGAATGTCAGACTGGAAAGAACGATAGAACACTGAATGTTAGGGTGAGAAGGGGTCTTAGAACAGACTCTTAGAGCTGGGAAGGGCTTTAGAGAATAGAAGGATCAGAGATCTTAGAGGCCCCTCAGTTTGCAGATAAGGAAACTGAGTCCCGAAGAAGAGAAAGGGGTGCAGGATACAGTTTCCCCAAGCCAGCAGGGACTAGAACCATTGATTCCCAGTGAGTACCTGGGCTCTAACGGGATGAGCTAACCAGCTGCAGACCTCAGGCTTTTAAATCCCTTCCCTCCTCCTCCTCCCTCTCGGGGTTATTAGGAAGATCAAAGAGATAATGTACATGAGAAAGCCCTTTGTAAAGAATAAAGCCCTGAACCTACTAGGGGATTGTTGCTGGGAGGAGGCCAGCCTGGCTCAGTCACCCCTTCCCTGCAAAGGCTCTCTGATAAGGCTAGGGCTCCCCATCCCCCATCTGGACAGCCCCTCCCCTCTTCCCCAAATGCAGAAACTCAGAGCTGCAGGAAAGGAGGAACCAGGGGAGGGAGAAGGGGAGCTGGCTGCTGCTTCCTCCTTTCTTGTCTAAGTCTAGAAACCCCCGCCCCGCACTACCACCAAAGCAACACCTTCCCCTTCGGGTTTTTCTCCTGCAGTACCCGGACTGGCCTGTAGAGGGAGCCACAACCACATCCCTACTGCAAGCCAGGCTGGAGGAGGCTTTAGACTTCACCTAGCACAACCCCCTCCATTTACATCAGAGTTTGGGAATGACTCATCCAGGGTCTCACAGCAAGGAAGGGTCAGAGCCAGAGCCCTCTCCCACTTCTTTGTTCCTTTTGGAAGAATGATGTTGTTTTTGAGTCAACTCTCCATGACCCCATTTGGGTTTTTCTTGGCAGAGATACTAGGGGAGTTTGCCGTTTCTTTTTCCAGCTCATTTTACAGATGAGGAAACTGAGGCAAACAGGGTTAAGTGACTTGGTCAGGGTCACACAACTGATACATGTCCGAGGCTGGATTTGAACTCAGGTCCTCCTGACTCCAGGGTTGGCGTTCTTTCCACTGAGCCCTTTGGAAGAATGTTTTTTTTTTTCTTCTTTAAATTCACATGTTTAAGCCACATCTTCATTGTTTCCTCTTTGGGAGTTCCATGCACCAATGAAATCAAAAGTCACATCTAACCCTCAAATCCTAATTACAATCATAATGAAACCTATCTATCAGCTCTTTATGTCATGATTCCATTTGTTCCTTACACCCAAGTGAGGTGGATTAACGATAATGTTCCTTTGATGGATGAGCTTAGACCCAGGGAGGTAGATATGGTAATAATAATAATATAAAAATGTAACATAATATAATAAGAGCAGGCCCCACATATGTCACTTTAACACTTACCTTATCTGATTTAAACCTCATAAGAACCCTGGCAGGTAAATGCTGCTATTATCCTCGTTTTGAAGATGGGAAACTTGAGATCCAGAAAATTAAGGAATTTACCCAAGGTCACACAGCTAGTAAATTATTTGAGGTAGGATTTGAATCCAGATCTTCCTACCTCCCAAGTTGAGCGCTCTACCAACTATTCTGGGGGTCATAATTAGCAGGCAACAGAGCCAGCACTTGAACCCAAGGCCAGTGTCTTTCTGCTTCATCAGCTTACCTCCTAAAATCTGTCTGGTTCCTGGGTAGGTCTGGACCACCAGTTGGCCAGCTTCATAGTCAGTAGTCTGAGAACCATTCTGGCTTCACTCCTGGACACTAAATCTGGATGAATTAATGGGACTGTTTTAAAAGAAATACAGTTCTATTGATTTAAGTATAACATAATAAAGTATTGCCAAGTAGAGATCCTAGAAGGTATACTTTAAGACTAAGACATGAGTCATTTGTAATGAACACAGTCATTGTTAAACATCACAGCTCTTGTTCTTGGAAACACACACACACAGGTATTTCAGAAGCGGGTCACACCTCCCCCGTAATTACAGCTGACCCTCCTGTAGCCCTTGCAGTTTGCAGAGCTCGTGTTGTTGTTTAGTTGTGTGTGACTGACTCTGTGGCCCATTTGGGATTTTCTTGGCAGAGGTAATGGAGTGGTTCGCCATTTCCTTTTCCGGCTCATTTGACAGATGAGGAAACTGAGGCAAACAGAATCAAGAGACTTGCCCAAGGTCATATAACTAGTAAGTATCTGAGGATGGATTTGAGCTCAGGTCTTCCTAACTCCAGAGACCCAGTGCTCTATCCACTGTTTTGTGTAGCTGCTTCAAGCTCTTTCTTTATAACCATTTTTTTTAATCCTTACCACAACACCAGGAGGTAGTTCAGAATCTTTGATTTCATCTCTAACTTGGAGAACACCTCCCCCACCCCATAACTTGGCAGCTATGTCTTAGAGAGTTGGAGAGAGGTTAAGGGACAGCTATTAAATGTCAGGATTCTAATTCAGATCTTTCTAACTGCAAGCACAGCAGTCTCTTTGGCGTGTTATGCTGGCACACAGTAATTCTGTTTTAAGTTAATTTCCTTTGAGAACAGTATGCAGGGAGGCTCCAACCCATCGCAGCCCTGCTGACTTTATATTGTATTTCCAGTTAATGCAATCCTCAGTAGTACAATTCTTTGGTATTTGGGTTCCGTATAGGTGTTGTGGTATGGGTAGAGCGCTGGATTTGGAGACGTGGGTTCAAATTCTACTTCAGACAATTTACTAACTGTGTAACCCTGGGCAAGTCAGGTATAATACTAGTCTCTAATGAGAGAGTTCTTCTCTAGCTTACTCCAGCTGTTACTGTCTCCCAGAGCTGAGAAACATCTTGTGGACTTAATTTTCTGCCTTTGTCAGCTGTGGAGGCTGGCTGATTTCTAGGATCCTTCCCAGTTCTAAGACCTACATCTAAGAATTCCTGTGCCTTATAAGGAAGCAGGAATGATTCTCCCCATTTTACAGAGGGGGACATTTGAGACCCAGACAAGTGATGTGACCAGGCAGTGTCCAGACTGAGAAGAGACTCTAGATCCTAGGCAGGAAGACCTGGAGTCCCTGTGAATGCCCCAACTGTCTGGGTTGGCCCTTTGACTCTTGGGGGAGGAGGTCAGGCAATGAATGATTCATCACTTGCTCCCAGGGCATCTGTGTCCTGGCTTTCCTGTAACTGGTCTGGGGAGAGAAGCTTTTGATGGGGGTTTGGGGTTGAGTGTGGGAAGGGCCTTTGGCTGACCTCATAAGTCAGGGATGGGAGGACAAAGGGGGCTTAGAGAAGGATCCACAGACTGGGCCCCAGGCTCCCTGGCCTTTACTGATTCTCCCAGCTCTGGTCAAGGCAGTATCAGACTTAGAAGGGGGGGAGGCAGGGAGTCTAGTGGTAGGCAGGAGCACTGTCCTTGGAGCTCCTGTTTGTTCTGAGAAGCTTGGGGGTAGGAATGGGAAGGAGAGGGAAGCTATAGCTTGTCCTCTATGGCAGAAAGAGCTGCCCTTAAGACTCTGGGATAGACCTTAAGACATGGGTTCCAAACCTCAAGTTTTGACACAAATGAATATTTATACTCATTCAGTCAACAAGCATTTTGTAGTCTGCATGGCAGGTACTGTGCAAAGTGCTTCAGATACACAAACAGAAGGGAAACAATTCCTTGTCCTCAAGGAGCTTCATTCTAAAGGAGAGACAAAATGTTACATGCACACACACGCATGATACACACGTGTATGACTATACACACATATACATGTATATAGAGAGGGTCATCCCCTGTAATACAGAGTAGAAAGGTGAGGAAAAAACCCAAACAGCAACAACCCCGTTTAGTAAACCTAGCTAATCATTAGCTGAGCTGGACAGCGTGTGCATTGCTCCATACCTGTAGTCTCACGCCTTTTGAAAGCAGGAAGGGAGCTATGTTTTCTCGTCTCTTCTTTGATTCCAGGCTCCTTCAAGCCTTACTTGCTTCCTCTGTGTACTTTGGTGCCTCCATGAAGTTGTGATTTCTCTCCACCAATCACAACCCTTCCATATTTCCCCATCCTGTCCAATGCCTGTCCCTATCTGACCCCAGGTTCTCTATAGGGAACCTCACCATGCTGGGGACTTTCCTGCAAAGTTTCTGAGTTGGAGAAATGGTCTACTATTCAAGAAGAACTGCCTTTGACAATATTGGCTGTGGAATCCTGGGCAAGTTACTTCATTTCTCTAAGACTAAATTGCAGAGAAAATGTTGACCTCTATTGATGAAGGGAGTTTCCTCACCTGTAAGTTCCCTGTCCCTGTCCCTCTGCCTATTCTTCTTTTTTTTTTTTTTGCTTTTTAGAAGGCAGTTGGGGTTAAGTGACTTGCCCAAGGTCACACGGCTAGTTTTTGTGTTAAGTGTCTGAGGCTGGATTTGAACTCAGGTACTTCTGACTCCAGGGCCGGTGTTCTATTCACTGCGCCACCTAGCCGCCCCTTGCCTATTCTTCTTGATATTGCCTAGCTCCCAATGGACCATTCATCAGTTACCAGTAACCTTTTCTATGTGACTGCTGACCCACCTTCTTTTCTGTTTCTGTATCTTTCTGATGACATCTCTGATACCACTTTTCCTGTGTAATTTTTCTTTGGTAAAAAAGATAGTGCACCATGTGTAAAGCCAAGCACAAGCAGATTCCCAGAAGAATGCTACTGTGAAGAGCTTTTAAGATTTGGATTGCACAGTAATAGTGAACACTCTGTTTATTACAGATTAAGGTTCAGTACAATATTCACAATATAACATTCTCAATATTACATCTTATCACAGAAAGTCGCAATGTAGTGTTCATAACAGCTTAACATTGGAATGGCCACACAGTTTTCGCTACAGTGGCCACAATATTTAGAACAAAGAACAAAAAAAGAATCACCTGGTTTCCCTAAGGGGGAAACCCTTCTCACTTAAAGATTCAATCAATCAATTCACAATATACCAATCTTCCACTCATGGGGCAACCATTAACTTAGTCACTCATCTAGCAGTCAGTCACTAAGCTAGATTCCCAATTACTACCTTCCATACTTAGCCCTAAGTTACCAGGTGCTACTTGGCCCTGAATTACTAAGTGCTAAATATCTGATAAACTGATTACTATTATACCATGCTGCTTTTTGTTGGCTTTCATTTTTCATTGTTTGAAAACTGTGACATTCCATGACTCTTAGGCAAATGGCAACATGAGAAGGTTCTTTTATTTGTTTGTTTGCTTCTTAAGGAGGGCCATTGTTTTAGAGAGAAGCCTGGGAGTCATTAAGAACAGGACACAATTTCCCAAAGGCGCTCTATCTCCCTCTTGTTCTGTGTCTCCATCATTATCTATCTGATGTGTCTGACAAAGATACACAGATCATTGGCCCAGCTCTATGGAATGCCCACCCCAATTCATATCATAGTCTGGATGAAGAGGCATTTTAAAAAATCCATTTTGTTTTTAATGTGTGGAGAGTTAGGTCAAAGTATTGAGTATTAATGGAACTCATGTAAATTGTTCTGCAATGACCTGGGAATGGATGTAATGTCCAATGTTGGACACAAGTAGGAATATGTCAGACCTCATGGTCTTCAGCTTGGACTCTGGGTTGGACAACAAGTGCCATGATGGTGGCAAACATCTTTTTATCTCACTTGATACGAATAATCAGAGAGCTGTCAAACACAGTTCTCTCTCTGGTTGTAGCTTTCAAGGTTCCTTGTCTGATTTTGACCCATGTTTGGGAGAAACCTTGATTTTGAAGGAAACTCTTTGAGAGAGACTCTCTTTAAGAAGATACTGGCATTCTTTTGCCTTCTCAAATGCTTTTCCACAGTTAACAAACAATAAACACAGTAGGATTTTGTCTTCTCTATACCTTTCACACAACTGTGTTACTATGAAGATGAAGTTTGTTCTGAAATCCTTTTGTAAAAAACCTTCCTGTTTCCTTCTCAAACCTTCATCAAAGATGTCCTCAGAGCATATGAAGATTATTCTCATGATAATTTTATAAAGATGGGGAAGTAAGCAGATGGGTTGGTAGTTGCTAATATCCCTCAGCCTCCCTTTTTGGGTGATATTAAAATAATATTAATAGCCTCCTTTTTGAGTAACATGGATATTATATATTAATGGATAGATTTTTTCCAAGCTTTTTTCCCTGCTTTAGTTAAACTGGAAATCAGTGCCTTGCTGTGATCACAATGTTTTCCTTTCCTGCAGACTAATCTCATTTAGAAGGAAGAAAATAAGCATTTATTAAACACCTGTTGTGTCAGACACTGTTCTATGTGTTTTATCAATACCATTTCATTTGATTCTCACAACAACTCTGGGACACAGTGCTATTGTTAGCTCTGTTTTACAGTTGGGGAAACTGAGGCATAGAGAAGATAAGTGACTTGCCCAGGGTAACACTGCTAGTAAGTGTTTGAGGACAGATTTGAACTCAGGTCTCCCTGATTTCAGTCCCAGCACTCTATCCACTGTGCCACCTAGCTACATCTAAGCAGGCTCTGAGTGTACTCATACAAATCCAGTGGCTCTTTTATTTCTGTTTTCTTTATTGCAATTTCTACTTCCTCATGAAACATCTTCGGGATTGTGTTGTTGACTCCCAATGTGGAAGTTTCACTTTCATTGATGGAGAAGAGTTTGTGATAGAAAAAACTTTTATAGTTTCCTGTATGTTTACAGATCTTTCCTGTTTTTCTTCTGGTCTAGTAAATATACATAAAAACACTTTCAGCTCTAAATCTGTGATCCACCTTCTAAATTTGTCCATAAATGTCTCCAGGATCGTTTTGCTTACTTGGATCTCTTGACATGCCTTTTGTCTATTTTCTCCCTCCTCCCACTTTATTTCTATATTGTTTTTTTTCCCCTGTGAGCAATACTGTTCATGATTTTCCATCATCATCCTGTGTAAGATTTTACAAATAAGTTTTTATTTGAAACTGGCCTTGTCCTTGGATGCCTTGCTCTGCTAGGCAAGGTGATTAAGCATTTTCTGGCTAAAATAGTTCTTCGATCTTCTGGTTATGATGATTGATTTATATTTGTTAACATTTCATTAGGAAATGGGGATAGTCTGCATTGATGTCTGTTCCTTTATCTATTTTCCATTTTTCAGCATCCACAACTTGTTAAAATAGATCAGGTTGGAGTTGTTTTAGTGGTAACTCATTACAAATACAATTCTGCTGAGTCAATCAGTAGTCAATTAGCATTTATGAAGTGCCTACCATATAGCAGGCACCATACTAAGCTTTGGGGCATACACCAAAATCACAGTCTCTTGCTTTCAAGGATCGAAAGGTGTAATGGGGGAGACAATATGCAAATAACTGTGTACAAACAAAACACTGGAGTAAATTGGGGCTAATCTCAGATGGAAAGTACTAAGATTAAGGAGGACTGGGAAAGGCTTCTTGACTAGATTTGAAGGAAGCCAGGAAATGAGATGAGGAAAGAAAGCATTCCAAGCATGGGGGACAGTCAGAGAAAACGCCCTGAGTCAGGAGATGGAGAGTCTTGTGTGAGGAACAGCAAAGGAGTCAGTGCCATTGTTTATAGAGTATATGAAGTATATAGTGGAAAATATTAGGTGGGGTAGCTAGGTGGCACCATAGTGCACAGAGGGCCACACCTGGAGTGAGGAAAGCTCATCTCTGTGAGTTCAAATCTAACCTCAGACACTTAGTAGCAGTGTGACCCTGGGCAAGTCACTTATCTTCTCTATGCCTCAGTTTCCCCAACTGTAAAATAGAGCTAACCATGTCTTCCTCAGCTTCCTAATTTGTAAAAAGGAACTGAGAAGGAAGTGACAAACCACTCCAGTATCTCTGCCAAGAAAATCCCAAATAGGATCACAAAGAGCTGGACCTGACTGAAACCAACTGAACAACAATTTCCTGACCACATGCCAGGCACTTTATCCACTGAGCCACCTATGATGGGGCCTAAAGCTTCAGTCAGTTGCTTTTTCTTCTGCTGCTGCCACCCAGGTAGCTAGATCTCTCTTTTCTTTTTGTCCTCTTCCTCTCCCTCTGGGCCACGTGAGTGTGTTGGTAGCATTTATTTACATGGAAGAGAGCCAGTGGGGCATAATAGAAAGGGAGGGCTGGTTTTGGGGTGAAGATGACACTGGGATCAAGTGCAGCCTCTGACTTGGTTGTGTGACTCTGTGGAAGGCATTGACTTCTCTGGGCCCCAGGTGCCTCTCTGAGACCATCATTTGGTTCCTTGCTGCTGATGTATGGTAGTAAGAGTTTTCTCATCAGGAAACTAAAGGCTAAACTGAGTTTAAAAAAGTTCTAAGCGCACCAAAGTTAATATGAAAATTCAGAGTTTGGGGCTCTGTGTACCCTGTGGTCATGGTGAGCAGGGTGAGTCTAGAGAGGGAGCTAGAAGGTCCTTACAGTAAGAATCCCCCCCTCCCTCTCTCCCCACTCCCACCACCTTCCCCAGACTCATTCTCTGACAGCTTCTTCCAATTCTACTTCAGGCCTCCACAGAGAGGAATATAGTCAAGCAGAAAGCACACTGCTCTGAAGACAGCAGACCTGCGGTCAAATCCCTTGTCTGACACTTGCTGCCTGTGTGACCTTAGGCAAATCCCTTCTGCTCCTCCTTATCTGTAAAATGAGGGGTTTGGACCAGGAAGCCTCTGGGATTCTTTCTGGCTCTAGAGCTATGGTCTCTGGGCCTAGGTTTAAATTCTTCCTCTCCCTCAACCCTCAGCCTTTACCCAACTTCGTGCCCTGGATACTATCTGGGCAACTCACAATGTGAGTTTTGAATGAGTGGGATCACTCGAAACTGTCAGGCACAATATAAGTATGGGTTGTTATACTCATTGGTGGTAGTGGTGGGGTGGGGGTGGTCTGTGGTGTAGGTGGAAAACCTGTTTGATTTGGAGACAGAGGACCTGAGTTCAAATCCTGCCTCTGACACTTCTTATCTGGGTGACCCACTTTCCTCCATCTGTTTCCTCAACTGTGAAGTGGGTTGGACTGGCTTAAGTTGGAGGTCCTTCCTAGCTTGAAATATGTTGTCTATGATAACATGTCATCTGGTTTGAGAGAGAGATGGAAGGCTGTACCTCACTCAGCAAAGTGGGGTTGACAGAATGTTGTATTTCCCAGGGGCCCAATCAAAGCAGGGCCCCTGGGACTCCTTAGCTCATGATGTGGCCTCCAGAGACCTGAGGCTCATAGTTCACTTCCTGAAACTTCAGCCCATCCCTCCCCAAGGACCAGCCTCCAAGTGGTCAAGCAAAAATGACATCAAGAAAAAAGCCATAAATCCAGCCCCAGCCATGTGGGGGAGGAAGGCTGTAGAGAGACAGTGAGGTGGGATTGATGGGATTGCAGGTCCACAGGGCTCTGTACTAGGGAGGTACTCAGGGGCTGCCTGATATCATTGGCTCCTGGAGTGTTCCCAGGCTGTGCTGTGTCTCACACTCACCAAATCACACACTCATACTGGGTTTCTTCCTCCTTCTCTCTCCTCCCTCTCTTTGTCCTCCTTCCTTCTCTTCCTCTCTCTCTCTCTCTCCCTCTCTCCCCCCTCTCTTTGTCCTCCTTCCTTCTCTCCCTCTCTCTTTCCCTCTCTCTCCCTCCCTCCCTCTCTCTTTCTCTCTCTCTCTCTCTCTCTCTCTCTCTCTCTCTCTCTCTCTCTCTCACACACACACACACACACACACACACACACACACACACACACACACACCAGACCTTCTCTCCCACCTCTTTGCCAGTCTCATGGCTTGGAGTATAAATATAGAATATCCTCTGACTGACAGGTGGAGGTGCCAGCTTCCTCTGGACACATCTGGGAAGATGTTGGTGGAGAAGGGAGAAGCTGGGCATAGGTATGAGTACCCTTCTCCAGTCTCCAATATGACTGGATCCTAGAATCATTGGTTTAGAGCTGGATGGGACCATAGAAAGCAGCTAGGCACCCCACCCCCAATTTATAGGTAAAAAAAAACCCTGAGGTCTAGAAGAGTTAAGTGATTTTCCCAAAGTCATAAAGATTCTAAGTATCAGAGCTGAGCTCTAAACCTGGGTTCTCTGATTCTAAATGCCTTCTTGTGTATCACACTGTTTTTCCAGCTCTATATAGCCATAGTTCACAGAAGTGGAAGAGACCCTGAGATTTCACAGGGGTCCAGGAAGTGATTTGCCCAAAGTCATTTGGCAGTAAGGACTAGACATGGGATTTGAACCCATACCCTTCGAGCCCAAATCCAGTCTTTATACCACTGTTCCACACTGGGTTGCCTTGGCCCTTCCTCTGGCTGACCAAGCCTTTGCCTTCATGTTTTTCCAATGGCTCTCTTGGATGAGGAGCTCGGCAGCAGCCAATGATACTGAAGTGGGCTGGCATCAGTTCCTCTTCCTGTTGCTTCAAGGTAGACTTTTTTTGGGGGAAAGAGGGGTTGTATGGCAGTCATAGGAGGCATTTCAGGGGCCTGAGGTACACCTGGACAGAGGGAAGGAGAGAGAGAACTTCCAGTCTCTGCTCAGCTACTATCACCTCTGGGTCTCAGGAGAGAGTTGGCAGTCATGCTCCTCCCCCCAAAAATCATGAGTCTTCAAGGGGAAAGCCAGGATCCTGTCCTATCCAAATCAGAGACCTAGCTGAATGCCAGGTACTGTCCACCTCCAGCCCACCCCCTCTGGTCCCCCCAAACCAGAGTACTCTATGCTTCACTGAGAGGCCACTTCTTGGCTTTGGGAACTGAGGTCAGCCCATCCACCCTGACTTCAGCCTGCCTGCTGGGGGAGGGGGGGAAGAAGGGAAAACATGTCACCTGGGGGCAAAAATAACTTTGCCCTTTGTTCCCTCCCACTCCCCAGCACGCTGGTTCTTTCTTGCAGCCCTGCCTTTCCATGAGGGCTGCACCCAGAACAACCACAAACAGGAAGACCAGGGGAAGGGTGTGTGTGCTGGAGCTAGGGGCCTGGAAGCACCAGGGCAGCTACAGCAGGAGCCCCTTTATTTCTCCTACTTAGAGGTGCAGGGGGCAGAGTTATAGATGGCTTGTGTTTGGGGGAGGGAGCCCATTTCCTGTACCCCTTTGGGCTCAGTTTCCTCATTTGTAAAATGAAAGGTGTTGAATTTGACAACTTAGAAGTTTCCTTCTCCATCTAAACCTATGTTCCCATGATCCTTGGGGTGTCTGATGCCTCCATCCTCCAGCATCCATTGGTTGAAGGGTATGTCCCTATCCCACCTCCTGCCAGGATCGTTAAATTCTGTGCCCCACCCCCACTTCCCTAGAAGTTATTGAGCACTCCCTAGAAGTCATTGGACGGGCAGGAGTGACTTGAAGAACATGATCCATAGTTTCAGGATTGGGGGCTACACTCAGGTCTTCATTCATCCATCATGTCTTTACTGAACATATACTATGCATTCAACCACAAGCTAGGCCAACGCATCACATTCTCTGACCTCCAGGGAATCCCCATCCAGTTGAGGAGACAAGATAAACTTCTTAGAAGGACAACAGAGCAGGTGAAATCATTTTCCTTTGGGCCAGATGACTTCTGAGATCACTTATAGCTCCAAACCTCTAACCCCTGCTCAAGCATTCCCTGTGACTCCCTATTGATGTAACTCCTTTGTGGGACATTTTGAATCTTTCACCCTGGACTTATCACTTCCTTTCACCTACTTTTTGTGCCAGGCCAAACCAGGCCAGCCACTAGCGTCCTGCATGTAATTTCATCTTCTGCCCAGATACCCTGACACAGGTTGTGCCTGGAATGCCCACCCTCTGACAGCCATTTCTCAGCATCCCTCCATCCTTCTAGGCTCAACTCAGGTACACCCTCCTCAAGGCCCTTCCAGCTCTCCCTGCTCCAAAATGACTTTGTATTTACTTTGTTCTGGTCAATGTTTTCTGTTTCTATGTTGTCTCTCCCTATAAACTGCTAGCTTTCTGAAGGCAGGACCTGTTTCCTTTTTGTCTTCGACTCTCCAGCAGAAAGCAGCAGGCATGGTCAATGCAGGAATGCACCAGACAAAGCCGAAAGATGTCTCTCATCAGGATTGTTGGTTTTATTTTATTTTATTATTTTAAAAATTGTTTTTTGGAAGGGAGAAGGGAAGGAATTGGGGTTAAGTGACTTGCCCAAGATCACACAGCTATTAAGTGTCAAGTGTCTTCGGTTGAATTTGAACTCAGCTCCTCCTGACTCCAGGGCCAGTGCTCTATTCACTGCACCCCTGAGCTGCCCCTATTTTTTTTTAAAGACCTTTGATCTCACTATATAGGGAACTTTCCGTGAGGAAAGTCTACCAATGCAAAGGGGTTTTTAATTAGAAGGATTTTAGGGATTTAGAGCTGAGTGAATTTAAGATCACAGATAGGGTCCTAGATTTGGAGCTGGAATGGACCTCAGAGGCCATCTAGTCCAATGCCTTCATTTTACAGATAGAGAAACTGAGGTCAGTGAGTGATGGTCACTAAGGATACGTGAAAATTTGAACCTAGGTCCTCTGACTCCCAAATTCAGTGCCCCTTCTTTATCCCCACCCCCCACACCATGTCACACCCTGGAGGAGTCACACTTGGTGCACTAGCCTTATTCTAGAGAGGTGGCACCCGCCTAGGCCTCCTGGTCCTCCAGAGGCACAGCGCTCTGGGGGTCAAGAGATGACTTGGGCTAGGGATCGGTGAAACACCCCACCCCTCCCTCAACCTGACAATCATATGTAGCTTTGGGCACACGTATGTGAGTGTGTGCACACTAGCATGTGTGTTCTGTGCATGCATGTGTTATGGGAGGAGGACATTGGATCTGTCCCTAGGTGGGGAGGACCAGAGCTTGTGGGATCAGAGAACTCTCTGCTGGAAGGGAGGGATATTAAAGCTGATCCAGGCCACGCCTCCCCCTCCCCCACCCCCACCCCCACACAAACCCTTTACCAGGGAGGAAACTGAAGCTTAGATGGGGGAAGTTACTTGCCTAAGGTTTTACAGGAAATAAGTAAGAGTCAAGATTTAAATTGAGGCCCTTGGACTCTCACTATGGCCCACTGCCTCCTTATATGCAGGAGAGAACACGAGCATTTATTGATGCCCACCCTATGCCAGGCCCTGTGCTAAATGTGCTACAAATTGTCTTGTTTGATCCCTGAGGGGAGGTGATGGGCACCATCAGAGCCCCTTGGGAACTGGGACATGAGATCGAAGAGACAGAGCCAGGATCCTTTGCCAGGCCTGGGGCCATGTTTTTTGCCACTATCTGGGGACTCTCGTTCTAGGTCAGGTTTGTGATACTCCCGAGCAACCACTGTGCTTGGAGAAAAGGGTGGTGTCTTCTGTATGGCAAAGGGCCCCGTGGGAATTCTCAGAAACCTGGGTTTCAGGAAACCAGCCAGGGTAGCTGTAGGGCAGAGGTAGGTACCGTCGGCAGTGGGTGGCGTAATCTGCCAGCTGAGTGGTTCCGCTGCTGCCAGTTCCCCTGGGTGTGTGGTGGCATGGGGTGGGGTGAAGTGGGGGGGGACCTGCCCCCACTGACCTTCTGCTTTCCTTCTCCTCCTTCCTCCCTGCCTCATCTACTGCCTGGGGCAGACCCACATCCTGAGAGCTTGGCCCCAAGGTCAGGAGCACAGAACTGGTCTCTCCTGGAGGAGCCTGGCTGCTCTCAGAGACACTTTCCACTGTCCTAATCTGCTGCCACTGGGCTTGAGTCAGCCCTCCCACAGGAAGCGTGTGGGGGGTGGGCAGACCCCGGAGCTCAAGCTTCTGTTCACAACCCCAAGCCTGAGCGCCTTACTTCGGGCAACCCCAGAACCTGCTGCTACTCTGCTCTGCTGTTACCCCTGATGCCTGGGAGGCCCATCACAATGTTTGGGAGGAAGCGCAGCGTCTCCTTCGGGGGCTTTGGATGGTGGGTGCCTTGGGGCCAGGCAGAGGGCATGGTGGGAGGCACAGGCTGTGTGTGTCCAGAGCCAAGGAGAGGGAGAAGATGACCTGTTGGGGAAGTCTTATTTCTCCCAGTAGACTAGGAATATCTGGGATATTTTATGAGAGGGCCAGGGATGGGGATATCTTAGAAGTCTTTTGAATGGAAGTGGGGGAGTCTGAGAATTGGATTATAGGAGACGGAACAGACCTCAGAGACCAACCAGTCCATTTCATAGATGAGATCATTGGGAATCAGGAAGACTGACCAAGGTCCCAGTGTCAGTGGCAACATTTGGATCCGGTCCTCTGGTTCTAGAGCTGACCTTCTTTCCACTGTACCCCACTGCCTATTCTGAGGAGGTGGCAAATCAGGGGAACCCTCACAGAGACCTCAGGTGTCCCCTCATCAGCCCTCGGGCACAGTCCCTTCTGAGATCAGCAGGAGGCATCCCTGGCACATGGAGTTCTAGAGACATCTGGTTGCTCACACACAGGACTGCCCATCTCTAGGCGTGGGAGCAGAGTAGGGGCTGGGGCATGGGCTGGAGGACCAGATGGCCCTCCTTTTGTGTCTTATGTCTGCAGGGTCAGACACCCTGAGACAGTGTGTGCACATTGTGAGTGTGTGTGTGTGTGTGTGTGTGTGTGTGTGTGTGTAAGAGAGAGAGAGAGAGAGGGAGGGAGGGAGGGAGGGAGGGAGAGAGAGAAAGAGAGAGGGAGAGGGAGGGGGAGAGGGAGAGGGAGAGACAGACAGACAGAGACAGAGACAGAGAAGGTTGTGTATGTGAGACATCAGGAGAATGTATCACTATTATATATGAACTGCTTTGTATACATGTGCCTATGACTGTACATGTGTGAATAGGATATGTGGGAGAAACTGTTAAAGGTATTCATTAGTTACTATTGCATATGACTTGGTGTGTGTGTGTGTGTGTGTGCATGAGAGACAGAAGGAGAGAGAAGAGGAAAGGAGACAGAGACAAAGACAGTAAGAGGGACAGAGAAAGGGATGGAAGGAGAGGGGGAGGGAGAGAGTGTGTTTCTTAGGTTGTGTGAGTCAATAACCCCATGTGGATCTCTGCTTCTGATGGCTCCATCCCAATGTTCCCTAATCTGGTTCTCAAGGCACAGACAGGCAGGGTGGGTCAGCTATAGGAAGGAGATGGAAGAGGCTCTTTTTAACATCTGTCCACTAGATCTCTGGCCATCCATCTTGGTCTACATTGTGAGCAAAGGTCATCCCACTTTATGACTTTGGAGTTTGCTTCACTGGTTCTTACCTCAGTTTCCTTCTTTTGGATAGAGAGAGATGAATGTGTGTGTGTGTGTGTGTGAGTGTGAGAGGAAGAGAGAGAGAGAGAGAGAGAGAGAGAGAGAGAGAGAGAGAGAGAGAGAGAGAGAGAGAGGGAGGGAGACAGAGACAGAGACAGAGAGAGGAGAGAGAGTCATAGAGACAGAGAAAGAGGGAGAGAGGGAGAGAGAGAGAATCATAGAAACAGAGAGAGTTCTTGCTTCCAGAAGTTTCTGATTCCAGTGGAAGCCCACTTTCCAGATAAGGAAATTGAGGCCTTGGTAGACCCTAGGCTTGTGGCAGCTTCTTCCTAGCTGGGGAGAAGAAACCTCTGGGTCCCTGTTATCAGTTTCCTTTCAGTTCCTGGGGTGGGAACTTCATAGGAAAGGGTAGCAGATGGAGGGAGGGCCAGATGACAGCAGGACTAGTTTGAGAGATAACTGGGAGAGAACCTCAGGGTGGGGGAGATGGTGATAGGAAGCTGAGGGGAGGAGACAAGGTGGAAGAGATGGAGGGAGAGATTGGGAGAGAGAAACAGAGAAATGTCAGTGGGGAAAAAGGAGGGGGGGATGAGAGTCAAAGAGTGGTTCTGCTGACAGAGGCATCAGGGGTAGGGAAAAGAAGAGCCCATTTAGAGCAGATAACTTGGGTCCAAATCCTAGGTCTGCCCCTCACTACCTGGCTGACCTTAAATCCCTCTTTCTCTCTGGCCCTTAGTTTGTTCATCTGTAAATGGGGGAGCTGGAGTGGAGGGTCTCTACACTACCTCCTAGCTTTCACAGTCTACCCTTCTATGACAAAAGGCAGGGCAGAAGAGCTAGAGGCATCTTGGAGCTGGCAAGTCCTGCTGCCTGCTGGTGTTCCCCAGGAAGCTTAGTTCTGTCTTGACTGGGACTGCAGGGCCCTTAGCCTTGGCCTTTAATCTGGCATTCTCTTCATCCCATTTTGAGGCCCCAAGACACCTGATCTGGATTCCTGAGCCTGACTGGCTCCCTAGCTTCTGAGGGCTTCCCCTCCATGATCACTGAGGACCCTTTCACCTCCCTTTCCTGCTCCTGCTACTTTGGGTACCCTGGGCAGAGCACCCTGCTTGTTCTTTGTTCTTTCCTTGTTCTCCTTTCTGTCCTACAGTCTGTACCCACAAGAATGATCTGCAGCCCATTAGAGATGGGGGTTGGGGAGAGGCAGGAGACAAGTTATTTACAAAAGTTATATAAATGGGCATATTGTTGAGTCATGTCCAGCCCTTCATGACTCCATGGACCATATTGTCTGTGGTTTTTTTTTGTTTGTTTGTTTTTTGGTAAAGATACTGGAGGGATTTGCCACTTCCTTCTCCAGTAGATTAAAGAAAACAGAAGTTAAGTGACTTGCTTAAGGTCACATAGCTAGCAAATATCTGAGGTCAGATTTGAACTCAGGTCTTCCTGATTCCCAACCCATTGCTATAACCACTGAGCATCCTAGCTACAGCAAAAAGAAAGTTGGATTGGGAGTCAAAGGACCTGGGTTTAATCCCTGCTTTTGCCTCTTAGTACCCATTTGATGTAAGATTCTTCTCTAAAATTAGGGGGTTAGACTAAGTGACGTCTAAGGTGCCTTCTAGCTCCAAGACCACAGTCCAAAGATTTTAATATGAATATAGTACACATTAATATCAACTCAGGAAGAACATACCAGGATAAGGTGATCCAAAGCATGTATAAAAGAAAACTGAGTACAGATTGACTGGTACTCAAACTTGTTAAGCTTGTCACTCATTCAAGTTCCTTGAATTCAAGTTCAACTGGTTAGAGGAACTGGGTTCAAATCCTGATTTTGATATTGCCTGCAGGGAGGCAGCCTGACACAGTGGACAGAGCTTTCTAGCTGTGTGACCCTGGGCAAGGCAGCCACTGGTCATTTTGTGGAGCTTTGTTCTGCACTCTTTTTTTTTTTTTTTTTTTGCTTTTTGGAGGACAGTTGGGGTTAAGTGACTTGCCCAAGGTCACACGGCTAGTTTTTGTGTTAAGTGTCTGAGGCCGGATTTGAACTCAGGTACTCCTGACTCCAGGGCCGGTGCTCTACTCATTGTGCCACTTAGCCGCCCATTCTGCACTCTTTCAACATTGTTTTCCTTTGTATTATTTTGGACTCTGTGAAAATTGTTTGTTTGGTCCTGCTCCCTTCACTCTGCATCAGTTCACATTAGTCTTCCCATGTTTCTCTGAACTCTTGATAATTGGCATTTCCTATGGCACAATAATATGGCATCACATTCCCAGACCACAATTTGTCTAGCCACCCTTTGATTGACACACACCCACCTTCTTTCTAGTTCTTTACTATTACTAGAAATATTTTTATGTGGGACCTTTCCCTGACTCTGGCCTCCTTTGGAACCCTAGTCCTGGTATAGCCTGGCCAAAGGTCACAAAGGTCACAAACAGTGATAGTTCTCAATGACTTTCCAGAACAGTCAGACCAATTCATAGCTCCACCAATGGTACATTGCTCTGTTTATAGTCCTGCCTGGGATAGCACACTTACCTTCTCACTGCTCTCCCTGACTCCAATCCATCTTCCCCAGAGCTGCCAAATAATCTATCTGACCCTACTGTGTCTAGTAGAGAATGCATCCCTGGCAGTTATGGTGTCTACAGTAGAGCTCCAAGCTACCTTTCCAGTCATCTGGCTTTGGCACATTTTGGCTGTGCATTCCTGAACAAATTATCTCAGTGCCCCAGGGAATTAAGTCTAGATCTAGCCAGGTGTCAACCTGAGTTGGTAGAGTGACTTTCCTCACTTGGGAGTTTCCTATGCCAGTGACCTCCCAGGTCTAGTCTCTCTCCCTAGCCCATTTCATGATGCATCCAAATTGGACCCCTCTCTGACCTTGGTATGCCATCTCTATTCTCTTTGCATTCACACAGGCAGTTGTCTCCCCATGCCTGCAATACTTTGCTCCTCCCTCATCTCTGTCTTTCAGAATCCTTCTGTTTCTTTAAAAGATCAGCCCAATTGAAGGTATTTTCTCCTTCCTTCAGGAAACCTTGTCTGGTTTTCTCTTTGCCCAGTGGCATTCTATCAGCTGTACATTCCGGGTCGCCCTCCCCTGCTCCAGAACCAAGTAGAATGTAAGCTTTTTGAGGACAGGGATTGAGTCGTTTTTTTTTGTCTTTGTGTCAGCAGCCATTAGCACAGTGCCTGACCCATATTAGTCCTGCCTCTGATTCTTACTTGCCTTGGGTAAGTCTCTTGCCTTCTTTGGCCTCAGTTCTATCATCTGTAAAAAGAAGGGGTTGCGATGAGGTGTAAGCTCTGGGACCTCCCCCCCCTCAGCTCTCCTTGAATCTTTGGGGTGCATGCTCTGGGAAGCCCCTTGAGGTCTGGTTGGGTCTTCCTATTTGGTGGGGCATTTGTGGAGGCCATGGGTATTTCATTGTGGCTGGGTCCAAACCTCTGTTGCTAGCGTGGCCCTCCATTGTCCATCGGCTTCCCACCCTGGAGCCTATCAAAATATCAATCCACTCTTGCATTGACCTCATTAACTTCACCTGAAGTCCCTCCCCAAACTCATTACTGGAGTCAGACCTCATTGGCTACTCCTGAAGACCCTCCCCAGGCTCCTTCTCTGAACCACCCCTAGATTCCTTTGTCTATAAGACCCCATCTTCCCTCCATCTGGGTGAGAGCGCCATGGAATGGCTTGGCATAGATTTGCTGTGTGTGAAAGCTCCATAGAACAACCTAGCATAGACTGGCTCCTTAAGGTCTACCCCATATGGCGAATTTGAACTTTCAGTTGGATGAGGTGCCTTCTAGGTCTTGCTCCATGATTCTTTAAACTTAATAAATATTGGTTGGATTAAACTTAGTCTGGGTGACAGGGAAACTAATGGACCATTGATAGAAATGGACATTCAAATGGTTTGGGGAGTGCGAGGGAGATAAAGCCAGTCTTAGGGGTGGGTTTGAAGCAGCTGCTAGTGGTTCAGGTGGAAATGGTCACCAGGTAGTTAGAGATGTAGCTGGAGCTCAGGAGAGAGGTCAGGGCTGGATATATGGGAATATTCTACCAAGAGGTGATGGGATAAAATGGGATGGGACTGGACCTGTCATTTTATAGGTGTGGGGAATTCTTGGTAGGGAATCTCCCTCTACCAATGTAGGCCAGCCACTTCTTGGCAAATTATAGTTTTAGAGCATTTCCTGGGGACACTGAAGTAACTGAAGGTGAAGAACCTTGCACAGGGTCACATGGGCATAACTTGAAGCCAGGTCTCTTAGGCCAGCTCTCTACCCACTAGCTCTACTGTGTTAGGTAAGGGTTGAAGGAATGCAAGTGGATGCAGTTGAGATAGCAAGCACAGTATAAGGTAGATTGGAGTGACATCACTGAGCCGAGGTATCACCTAGATTTAGGATGTGGAGAAATGGGAGGGAGAGAAAACAAAAAGAGATAAAGATAGAAAATGAGATGGAGGATGAGAGACAGAGATAATGGAGACAGAGAATAGGAGAACAGCTTGAGCTCACAAGTAGAATTGTGTCCGAGTCAAATGAGAAGCAGCAGGTTCCCGCCTCTTCAGATGGACTCCTTTGGCTCCAGATGACCACTCATTGCTGGCCTGGAGGAGATGCTGGGTCAGGGGAGATGCTCTGTGAGGTCCCTTTCAGTTCTGAGAGTGTGATTCTCAGAGAGATGGAGAGAAGATTGATAGAAGGCATTAAAGAATGAATGACAGACTAATAGAGGAAAAGATAGAATAATAAGAGTGAATGAGAGGGTAATAAGAGTGAATTAGAGGGTAATAGGGAAGGTAAGAGCAAATGAGAGAAAGGGGAGAAACAATCAGCTATCAGCTAATACATGAGAAAGAGAAGGTGAGAGGGAGAACAAGAGAGAAGGAACTGGAAAAAGAATGAGGAGATAAGAAAGGGAAATAGACTAGGAGAGGGAGAGAAGAAGAAAGCCATGAGGAATGAACAAGAGGATGAAAGAATGAAGAAAGCAAATGGAAGAAAGGAGTGAGAGCAAGAAGAGAGAAAGAGGGAGAAGAAAGAGTGAGAGTGAGAAGAGGGAGAAGGAAGAGAGAGAAGAGAAACAGAGAGTGAAAGCAAAAAGAGGGAAGAGAAAGAAAGAGAGAAAGAAGAGAGACAAGAGAAAAAGGGAGAGAGAAGAGAGAGAAAAGAGAGGGAAGAGAGAAAGAAAGAAAGAGGGGAGACAGGCAGAGAGGAGAGAAAAAGAGAGAGAGAGACAGAGAGAGAGAAAGAGAAAGAGAGAGATAGAGAGAGACAGAGAGACAGAGAGAGACAGAGAGACAGAGAGAGACAGAGAGAGAGACAGAGAGACAGAGAGACAGAGACAGACAGAGAGACAGAGAGACAGAGAGAGAAAGAGAGAGATAGAGAGAGACAGAGAGACAGAGAGAGACAGAGAGACAGAGAGACAGAGAGAGACAGAGAGAGACAGAGAGAGAGAGAGAGAGAGAGAGAGAGAGAGAGAGAGAGAGAGAGAGAAACAAACAATGCTGACTCAATGTTTGTTTCCTGAAAGGGAAAAGGCCTGCCCTCCTATCTCGGCATCTCTCCCCTGTTAAAGCCACAGAGCTCCCCACCCTCAGAAGGTGGCTAACGCCCTCCCTCCTCGTGGGAACTTTGCTGTCTAGGACCGACAGACAGATGCCTGGAGCAGGGTGCCTTTGTCTGGGTGGGGCTGGGAAGCAGAGAGGGCAGGAGCCTTGGAGCCAGCTGAGTGAGGGGGCTCCATGTGTTGAGCTTGTCCTTGACTGATCTGTCTGAATCCTGGGTACCCAGCAGCAATAAAATTCTTAGAAAGTCAAACAAGCAGGCAGGGGAATGGCATGCTTGAGGCAATTGGGGTTTTCTTTCTACTTTGCAAGAGGCAGGTTACCAAATGGAGACCATGCCCATACCGTGGCCAAGAGCACAACAGGGTAAGAGTCAGAAGACCTCAGTCCCAGCCCCATCATACTGCCTTCTCACCTATGACCTTAGGCTTGTCACACCTCCCACTCTCCCTCAATTTCCTCCTCTGTGTAATGTACCCATTGAGCCTGGCCTCCTCTGCTTACTTAGGTGTTCATGGGTGGGGCTTTTCCCCAGGGTGTGTCAACGTAGCCCACCTACACTCTCCAAACAACTCTGCCTTCATCTGAAAGTGTCTTTGACCTAGACAAAGACTAACAACCATGCACATCAATCATGATGCTTATTAGCAAAAATGGTGCTGTTACAAATTGAGATTCATCAACTGATCAATCAACAAGCATTAATTAAGCCCTTGCTGTATGTATGTCAGGCTCTGCACTAAATGAGGACTGGGGGATACAAAGAGAAAGGGAAACAACCCTTACGTCAAGGAGCTTACGTTCTAGTGATGAGAGGTAACATGGAGAAATATAGATATGTGCCAGAGACTGTACAAAAACACTGGCAAAGTAACTTTAGGAGGAATGTTCTAGACAATGGGGGGGAGGGGCACTGGGAAGACTTCCTGCAGAGGGTGATGCTGGGACTGTCTTGAACTGAGCAATTCTAAGAGGTGGAGGTCAAGCAGAAGGCCTGAGGGACAACCACGATAAAGGCCAAAGATGAGAGAGGAATTTATCATATTTAGAGCTCCACAGTGCCTGGAACATAGTAGGTACTTAATATACTCAAGTTGATTAATAACTCCATAGTGAGTGGAGGACCTGAGTTCAAATCCAGCTTCAGACACTTAACACTTACTAGCCGTGTGACCTTGGGCAAGTCACTTAACCCCAATTGCCCTGCCCTCCCCCCCAAAAA
>CM053593.1:366818946-366867334 GCA_028646575.1 Pseudocheirus occidentalis
CTGGCAGTATGAAGGATTCACATATGCTAAGGGTAAAAATAGAGGCATCTGGCTCTGCTCCGTGCTTCTAGGGAGGTGTGGGGAGGCAGCCAGGGTGGGAGAGAAGGGGTTGGGTTAGTATGGTGCCAGTCTGTGCCAGTCAGTCTGGTCTAGGGCAGGTAAGGGGAACAGGAAGGGTGTCTTCACTTCAAGGCTGGCCAATAGCTATTGGATTCAAGAGATCTGTGACTGGATCTTAGCTGCATCTTGGGTCCAACCTCCAAACCCCCCATCTTCCAAGGAAACTTCCCTTACCAAGCAAATATGCAGAGATCCTTTCCTTGTCAGGGCTCTTCCAATACTTCGCAGCCTTTACTACTTCACAGAATACTTGAAAGCTCACAAGATTCCCAGCTGGAAGGAGCCTAGGAAGTCCCCTAGTCCAGCTCCCTCACTTTTGAGCATAAGAAAACAGGCCCAGGGGGTGGGGAATGACTTCTCCGACAAGCATCTTTTTTTCCAGTTCCTTTATGATTTTGATGAGTGGGAGCCCCCTAATGTATTCTCTGGTTGGGGGGATTTGTACTCAGGTCTTCTGACTCTTGAGTGAGTTGTTGGTTCACTAACTCATGCAGTCTTCTGTAATGGTTTTCTTTGTTTTGTGTAGGTGTTTTCCCTTCCTAATCATATGGTGATCTTCTGGCAGAGATAGAGCTTTGTGTGTCCTCTACATGGGAGATGTTCAATAAATATATGATTTGTTGATGGAGGATGACACCTCCAAACTCTCCATGGGGATGGAACTGGGTTGAGGGCGAAGCCATTGTTGCTGTGGTGGTGGTGGTAGTGTGTGTTTGTGTGGAGCAGCTGGGAGTGAATAAGGTCAGGGAAGGAGATACATATCTGACCACAGCTCTTAGAAGCTCTGATTGGTGAGTGCTAAGGAGGAAAAATCACTTCTTACAAGGAATGTTCCCTCTTCCCCTTCCCCTCCTTTCCTTCCTTGAGCAGTCTGGGAGGTAGTCTTGCACAGTAGAAAGTGATAGAGTCAGTCAGAACACCTGGATTTTAATCCTACCTTTGCCATATTTGTGTCTTTGGCCAAATTGCTCCAGTTCTCTGGATCTGTTTCCTCATCTGCAGCTTGAGGGTGATGTACTAGATGGCTCTGGAGGTGTCTGACATCTTTAAATCTATGGGACTTGTACCAGACACTTGAATGAGCCTATAAAGCTGAGAGCACATCCTGGCCTTCAGCTTTGGAATCTATCCCCATGTCCACCACTTCTTACATCTCTGACCACAGACTTACTCCCAATTTTGTTTTTGTCTTGGCAGGATCGACAAGAACATGCTGGCCAGCCTGAAGGTCAAGTAAGTAGCTGCTTCCCTTCTGATAAAGGTCACAGGTCAAAAATTTAAAGCTCCTTCTCCAGAGGGTCCCAGAATGGGCCCCTCTCACTCTCAATAAACAAATAAAGAATTGAGAAATGCATTTTACCAGTCCTCTGGGCTTAGAGAATACTGGACCTAGGGTATCCTTTCCTTTCTTGGGGAAAAGAGCAACTGGAGAGTGAACTATAGGGACAATTATGCTGGAGGCAGCTTGAACCAGCTATCAGGAGCCCTTTGTCAAATTTTCAGTGTAAGCATTTATATCTCAAATATTGGCAAATGCTGCAAATCGGGGTCTAATTGCTGTGTTGTTGCTTGTTTAGACTTAAGAAAGTGATGGAGAAAATGTTAATAATGCAGATTAAATTTAAAAGCCTGTTATGGGGGTGGCTAGGTGGCTCAGTCAATAGAGCACTGGCCTTGGAGTCAGAAGGACCTGGGTTCAAATCCGGCCTCAGACACTTAACCCAAAAACTAGCCATGTGACCTTGGGCAAGTCACTTAACCCCAACTGCCCTTCAAAAAAAAAATAAAAGCCTGTTGTGTATACATTTATTTTCCTGGAGAGCCAGTTGTTAAACACTTACCAGCTAGATGGAAGTTTTAAATATCTCACATACATAAGAAAATCCTTCCGATTATCAACCTTTATCAAAATTGATTCCTCTCATTTTAACTCTCCAACGAAGGCTTTTCTAGGCTAAGTTGACTTCTGCAGAGATTAATCATTCTGCTTCTACACTCTGAGCCTGGTCTTGGGCACCATGGGGAATGAATCTCAAGAGTACAGGGATTTTGCTGTTGCTGATGGGAAGTAGGGCAAAAGTTGGCAGCTCTATTTCCTCCAATTACATCTTTTCAGTCTTAGCCTGAGATGGTTTGCATGATAACCAGGGGCATTTTGTGGGCTGAAAGGAATGTCCTTATCCCAGGTCTACCTAGCTCCTTTGTAGTTTTGCTAAGTAGAGACCCCCAAATGTGTCTTCTGCTTGACCTAATAAATGTAAGCACACTGGTGGAGGCTCATGTACTATGGATTTGAAAGGATGTGGATCCCCTAAATACTGGGGGAAATTCCTAGGGGACCATGTATGGGGGCTAGATGATATGTAAAGTAGAGAAGGCATGGGATTAGAACCATGCTATCACTGGGGAAATGGACCACATAAGTGATAAGTGACTTTGGATGACTTAGGAAAAGACTTATCATTAGTTTCGAGGCAACATCCTACAAATTAAGTATGAGAGAAACAAAGGGTGATGTGGGTACAGTAGTGGAAGCTTTGAACCCTGTTTTGAAGCTAGAAAAGGCCTCTGGACTCCTTTCCATCTGTGCATATCAGCGGATCAAGACTATCTTGACTCCAGTGAGCAGCTGAAGTGGTAAACAAAGTCTGTGATTCCCCACCCCTGCCACCTCCAAGTGACTGTCATTGAGGGGGCAACAATTTGACAGGGGTTGGGACTTGCAGAGGGTCTGGCACTGAAGTTGGGCTATCATGCGCTGAAACCCAGGGACACCCTTCCAGTCTTGCTATACCTGGTTTTGGAATAGCTTCGAAGGTAACTCACATGAGGTACAAAGGTTTGGACTGTCAGACTGACCAATTTATTTCGTTACTGTTAATAGGACAATCATTTCCCCCTACTTTTGTTACCTCTTTTGTCCAGCATCTAAGGCCTTGATCCTTAACTCCTTAGCTTTATAGAATAACAGAATTTCACAATTGGGAGGAATCTCAGTGGCCACCTGGTCCCATCCCAAAGCTGGACCAGAATTCTTTCTACATCATACCCAGCAAGTGAGAATCAGGTTTTTGTCTGACCACCTCAAGAGAGAGCGAATTCTCAACCTCCCCAGGCAGCTCCTTCAATTTTGGACAGCTCCCAGTCTGAGGACCTCAGTGTTATATCTGCCTCTACAATTTCCATTGTTCCTGGTTCAATCTTAGTGCCAAGAGGAAGTCTAATGCTTTTCTACCAGAAAGCCTTTCAGATACTTGAAGATAGGGATCCCTTATAACTTTTCTTTTTTAGGGGGAATTCAGAAACTTTTGAGGAATTTAGAGACAGTTGGCATTCCAGGAATTGTTTATGATGCTCATTAGTCAGACTGCCTAGGATGAGAGTTCTTAATCTAGAGTACATGGGCCCTTAAAGGGTCAATGGATAGATTTCAGGAAGTCTATGAATTTGGATGAGAGAAACAAAACGACTCAAAGGCAACCAGAGTCTTTATCCAAATCTCCCCATTTTCTAGCTTATGTCACCTTGGACAGGGATTTACCACCTCACAAACTTGGTTTCCTCCTTTGTAATAGGAAGAATTATGCTATAAAAGAGGGCATGGGCCTTGGAGTTATGGATCTAGGCTAGAATCCCAATTCTTTTATCTCTTACCTGTGTGACCAGGGATGAGCCACCAGTCCCTCTCGGAGCCTCAGTTTCCTTCTCTGTAAAATGACGTTTGGACTAGATGGTCTCTGTGCAGGTCTAGATAGAGGTTCCTATGATCATCCTCTTGTGGGAAAGTGACTGTAGTCAGGCTGAGGGGAAGGAAATTTGAGTGATTAACCAAGCCTTTATTAAACACCCAGTGTGTTCCAGGTACTGGGGGGAATGATTTACCAATATTGTCTCATTTAATTCTCACAACACTCCTGTGAGGTAGGTACAGTAATGATGCTCTTTTTGCAGTTGGGGAAACTGAGGCAAACAGGCATTAAAGGACTTCCTTAGGATCACACAGCTAGTAGGTATCTGAGACTAGGTTTGGACTTGGGTTTTCCTGGCTCCACGCCCAGAACTCTCTTCACTGTACCATCTAGTTGCCTCCCCAGCTCCCTCTCCAACCCTGAAATCTCTGGACTGTCAGACATCTGACTGGAAGGTATCCAAGTCAGGCCCAGATCAGTTTTGTGAAGGCGGGAGATGACAGTCCTGGTTTGGAAGAAGGGCGTGGGCATGTTTCTGCTCCTGTTCCTAATCTGTCCTCTTTCCCTGGAGAGACCAAAAGCACGAACTGTCCTTTCTGGAAGTCCAGTCTTGAGGAGGGGCTGTGAGGTGCCCTTTTTGCCTCTTCCACGTTGGTTGTTGTCCCCCCCCCTCCTCCTGTTGTGCTTATTTTGTTTTACCAAAGCATGACATGTCTGTGTGTGTGATGGAGATCTCGGAATAGGGAAATCTAGTGAATCACGTGCCTCTGCCACTAGCTGGTTGACCCTTGTTCTGGTTGAATTTGTGGCCTCTCTGAGGTTCAGTTTTCTCATGTCCAAAATGGGGAGGTGGGCTGGGATTGGACTCGGTGACCTCTAAGTTCCTTTTTGACTGGAAATTTTTGATTCTATGTACTAGACTGGGTAGCTTTGCTTTTTTTCCCCA
Organism: Pseudocheirus occidentalis; assembly: GCA_028646575.1. Taxonomy (NCBI): domain Eukaryota; kingdom Metazoa; phylum Chordata; class Mammalia; order Diprotodontia; family Pseudocheiridae; genus Pseudocheirus; species Pseudocheirus occidentalis. Next base: position 366,823,702 of record CM053593.1, read on the forward strand.
GAAATACTGAACTACTATCCTGGGCATAAGGATGTGGAGGGCTCAGATCCTGATCTGGATGTTTGGCCCATGATGGTTGGTCTACAGTGTACCATCTTCCAAGAAAGAGAATTCTTGGATTTCTAGGGATTGTTCTTTTTAGGGAGAGCACATAAAGGACTCAGCCAGGAGAATAACTGGACATAGGCCTAGGAGGTGGGGGTGAATCTGTTCTGTTGAGTCTTAAGAGAGGCAGTGGCAGTGCCTGCCTTTTCAAGGACAGAATCACAGTCAGTCTCTCTCTTTCTTGGTCTCTGGGACCCTGTTGTTGACTGTTCAGGCTCTTACATGAAAGTTCTAACAGTCTGCCTATGAGGGGGAAGGGAGAGAAAGAGAAATGGTCAACTGGAGGCCCCCACCTTGGGACTGACAGATATCTGACTACTGCTTGCCAAAAGCTATGGGCAGGCCTGGATCAGGTTTGTGAAGTTGGGAGGGCAATTTTGATTTGGAAAATGGGTTGGGCCACCTGTAGGATCCAGTGATTCCAGGCTGTTAGGTGTTCTCTTTCTCTGTTCTCTTTCTCTCTCTCTGTCTCTGTGTCTCTGTCTTTCTCTCTGTGTCTCTGTCTCTGTCTATCTGTTTAATCTCTCTCTTCACCCCTATGTGATCTCTACTTAAGCAAGCTAGAGGCTCTATGCTGGGGCCTCATTGGGGCTGGGCTGGTGGTTTAAAGGTAGGAGATCAAATCAATTCTTAAACTCTAGAGGGAAACACACCCTGTGATAAAACCCCCTCTCTCTAGAGTGAACCTCCAAATCCTTGAATTCTCTAGGCTGGGGATCATGTTAATGCAGGAGCTGGGGAACCTGGCAGCTGTGGTAGAAGCGGCTAGGGACCTGGGGGCTCAAAGCCTATCTCTGCTAATTTATTATCTGCGTGACCTTGGGTAAGTCACTTAACCTTCCTGGGCCTCAGTATCCTCTCTAAAATGAAAGGATGGATTAGGTGTCCTCTAAGGTCCCTTCGACTCTGAATCCCTATGGACTTACAGTGCTACTGTGGTTTTAGGGGGGATAGGATCTGTTACCTCCCCCTTCTTTCTCTTCTCTCCTTTTCTCTCCTTTCTTCTTTCCTCTCTCCTTTCTTCTCTTTCCTCTCTCCTCTCTCCTTTCTCCTCTCCTTCCTTCTCTCTTTTCTCTCCTTTTTCTCCCTCCTCTTCCATGTCTCCTATCTCTCCCAGCCTTCCACAGGAAAGGAGATGCAAAGGGAGTGGCAGGCTTCATGGGGAATTTGAGCTCCTCAGCTGTCTGGGAAGGAGGGGTAGGAGAACCCAGGCACTGAGAAAACACAGAGCCTCACATGACCTCAAGGGGCAGAAGGGAAGCAAAGGGAGCAGAAATCAGGCTTTTCTTTCTTCTTGGGTCCTGGGGCAGCCTGGAGCCTCGACCCTCTGATTCCGTAGCCACAGAACTGGTTAGATTCTCCAAGAACCCCTGCTTCTAAGATGAGTTTTTAGACAGGGCCAAGCCTGAGCTGTAGAGGCTGAGTAGGAAGTGACCAGGCCTTTTTCTGGATGGTGTCTTTCCTAGGTGGTACTAAGTGTGCAAAGAGATGTGTGTGCATTTCTATGTCTGTGTATGCATGTCTACATGTACGTGTAGGATGTGTGTGTGATTGCTTATCCCTCATTCAGGTGCACACATGTTTTGCACACACTCCTGGGTATGTGGGGCTGGATTCTGCTTTCACTCGTTCCTATGGTAACCAGGAATATGTCTGTTAAGAGACTTGTAGTCCCTGGGAGGGAGAGGCTGCTGAGGCAGCCCCAGCTCGAGCCTGGGATTGGGCTGTGGGCTGACTTCATTAGCCAGAGCCGAGCCAAGCTGAACTGAGCTGAGCTGAGCTGAGCTGAGCTGGGGACCACAGACACACCTGGTGGGGGGGCGCAGATCTCCCACAGAAAACTCCATCAGCCCTGTCCTGCTGGGTCCCAGCCCTCTCTCCAACCTCCACCATGCCAAGGAAGCTCTGGTGAGTTTTTCTTTAGCCTTCCCGATAGAGAAAGCAGCTCTGGGAAGAGTCTGTCTCTTTTATGACTTCTTTTTTCCTCCAGTGGCGTGCATGGTTACAGGTGGACTGCCACCAGAGGGTTGCTGAGGAGGTGCCGTTGAGGATTGGTCCAGGGGATGGGGTGGGCTTTGGTTGTGGTGGAGATTTGGAAGGGCTTTCAAGCGATCTGTGGTCAGTGGGAGATAGAGACAACTGCACAGGCCCTGGAAGCTGACCTCCTTCTTTCTTTATTCCTTTCCTTTCTTGTTTCATTCTTACCTTCCTTGCTCTGAGGCCAGGTTAGAAGGATGTCCTTGTGCCAAGTACCCTGAGAGGGAAGGCTAATCCCACCTCTTTCATCTGGAGGGGATGTGCCCACATACATGTAGGGGAGGGGGATGGGAGAGGGAGGAACCTTTAACTTTTAACCTGACCCAGGGACTTCCATTTGTCAGAGGGTAAATGTGGAGATTTGGAAATAGAAGCTTCCCTATTTTTGTTTAATAGTTTTTGACCAAATGGGTCAGCATGCCTAGCTATACCCAGGCAGTGCTGACCAACATCAGGAAGAGCTCTGAAATTGGAGTCAGATTTCATGTCCTGGCTTGCTGTGGAACTGCCAGTGTGACCTTGGGCAGGTCATTTCCTCTTGGGCCTGTTTCTTCCCCTATAAAATGAAGGATCACAGATTTAGAGTGAAAGGCATCTTTGAGGTCTCTTCATTTAAGAGATGAGGAAACTTAGGGTCAGAGAGGCTACATTACTTGCCCAGGGTCACATAGTTACTAAATGTTGGAGGCAGGATCAGAATCCAGGCCTCCCTGTGTCTAGTGTGTGCATGTCCTCTCACTACACTTTCTGACATCTCTAGATGACCTCTGAGGTTCCCCTAACCCTTAGGTCTCTGATGTTATAATTAAATGACCCTTCAGATCTCTTCTGCCTTAAAATCCAATGATCTCCTCAGCTGTCCCCCTGAGACCTTGTCACCTCAGTCTTGAAACACCTTTCTACCACTTGCTGACCTTTCCTGTCTCCTGTGAGCTCTCCTGCTTTCTCCCCAGGTCACCTGCTGGTGCTGAGAGTTGACTTTTAGGTAGCTTTGTGCACTTGTGTCTACAGCAGGGGGGTGGCTGGGCCTTTGGTGAGATGGATGATGAGCCATCAGAGCTTGAGTGGGGAGAGAAGATGGGGATTGTCTCAGTGTTGGAAGGCTGTCCTTTGCCTTTGGGGAAGAAGGTTATCAGATCACAGGACCAGAGGTCAGACTTAGATCTGGAAGTGACCCTTGGTTCAGGAGCCACTTGGTTCAGTCCTTTCATTTTACAGAGTAGGAAATGGGCCCAGAGACTCAAAGTGACTTGTTCCAGGTCACACAGGAGAAGAACCTCTGTCTTCTGAGTCTTTCAGTTCTTAGGTCTGGAGCAAGTTCTGGAGCAAGCCCCTGAACTAAGCAGCAGGGCACTGGATGAATTTAAACAGTGGCCCTTGTCTCATCTCTAACCATGTTCCTCCCCACCAGCTGTCATACCCATCAAGCTTCATTGTTTCCAGAGCACCTGGCCCATGTCAACTGTTCCAGACCTTCACTACTTTCCTCAAGTCCCCCAGACATCTTACTACATAGGGGGCATGTCCTAGAAACAGCCTCATAAGATCATCAGGAGATTTAACTAGATTGACTTGCTTTGGTTTGGTGGGAGAAATACTATGAAGACTGTGTGTAGTGGGGATGTTGGGATGGATGTTTAATGTGTCCTGTCCCAATCCACTGACCCTCTCCAGCTGGCCTGACCCACCCATTTGACATTCTTCTGGAGCCCTCAGGGAGGAAGAGAGCACTTGGGTAACTAATGATCTCATTCAGTCCCACTCACTTTAGTGGGTCCTGGGACCCCTGACTCTTCTGCACCTGTGCTGGGAAGCAAAGGTACTGCCCCACTCCCTCTGTGTCCTCTTTCATCCTCAGCAGCTCTGAAGCTTCATTGGGTTCTTCAGGGGGTTGTGGGATTTTTTTTCTCTCCCACCCCCTACATCTCCTTGGGGGACCATATGTAGGACAGGGCTGGTGAGAGTGTGCTTCTATTTGCGTCCCCAGTGTGTGGCTATGGCACAGTGCCCGCCTGCCAACCGACTCACCAGGGGGTGGAGGGAGGAGAGGAAGGTGTTGGGAGAACATGGTGTGCTGCCCCCATCCCCTGAGTTGGGAAGCAGATCTTACCAGGAGCTGCTTCTCCCTGTGTCTGAGCTGGGGACAATAGTGGGGCATGGTGGAGATGGTACTGTGGGTGACAGGTTGGGTCAGAACAACCCGTCATTTTTCAGGGTCTCCAGAGGTTTGGGGATTCAGAGGGGTGAGGCCTATGGCTTGTTGGAAGGGGAAGACTTGTAGCTGATCTTTATTGTCTGCACCACCTTTGGCTTAGGAGCTAGCTGGTAGCCTAGAAGAATGGAGACTGATGAGTGTGTCTGGGGCTGGGGGGCCCAATCAGGGGCTGCATCAGGGAGAGAGATGAGGGTGACCCTGGGAGCAGAGGAATCTCTTGACTCATTTTCCTGAGTTCAAATCCACCCTCTGACACTTATTAGCTATGTGACTCCGAGTAAGTCACATAACCCTGTTTGCCTCAGTTTCCTCATCTGTCAAATGAGCTGGAGAAGGAAATGGCGAGCCCCTCCAGGATCTCTGCCAAGAAAACTCCAGATGGGGTCTCGAAGAGTCAGACATGACTGAAGTGACCGAGTAAGAACAATAACAACAAACTCTAAAATGAAAAATTGGACTCAGTGACTGCAAAGGTCCCTTCTGTTTATAAACCTCTGTCCCCATGAGCTCCCAACGTGTATTGTATGCTATTATAATTGACTAAGCTGTGTCACTGTGGGCAGTTCTACATGGTTAATCTCTTAGCCACCCCCTGCCTCACTAAACAGTTTCCTCACCTGGATCTTTCTTACCCCCCTCCCCCCACCCCATCACAGGTGTAGTTCATCTCTATCCCAATTATATATTAGACAGTGTGTGTGGGGGGGTATGAATGAAAAACTGGCCAGTCCCTAAGCTCAAGGAGCTTACAGTCACTTCCCCTCTATAAATCCACGGGGCTGGACTTGATGGCCTCTGAGACCCCTTCCAGTTCTAGAGCCAGGGTCCTAATACCCTCAGGCTGCAGTTTCAGATTAGATGCCCTCCAGGCCAGTTGGACCCCTTTCTTGGCCCAGTGAAACCTCTGCACCCCTTTTCTCAGAATCGTATTTTAAATGCTTAAAATAAAATACATAGGGTTATGAAGGAAACCAAGCAAATTCAAATATAGTTATTCAAATAGAAAAAGGAAACTGCAGACCCAGGTTAAGAACCCCTGATGGGTCTAGTCTAGTGTCTCATTTTAGAGACCGGGATCCTGAGGCCAGAGAGAGGCAGTGATTTGTCCAAAGTCACACAGCCCTTTAGGTCGAGAGCCAGGAGTGGTATCCAGGGCTTTGGCCACCAAGCCTGGCGTGCCTGCCCAGGTGGGAAGGGAGGACAGAAGCAGGTATGCAGGGAGATTCTTGGAAGACAGCTGCTTATTTCTCCCCCACCTGCCTGTTTTTCTCCTCGGCTCCCCTGCCCTTGCCCTCAGGCTGGGCTGAGCCAGCAGCTGAGTGCAGGTAACCACAGACCTCGGGCCCCACCCAGTGTTTCTGCACCCATCCCTCCCTCCCACTGGGCCAGGGCCTGTGGAGTTGCCAGCTTATTTTGAGAGGGCGGGCCCACGGAAATCCGTGCTGGGCAGCCCGCAGCAGCCACATAACGGATTTTGAGAGCTGTGTCTCAAGAGGGGAACACCTCTGAAAGCCTTGTGTAGCCCCTGGGGATTCTGCCTCAGGCTCCCGGTGGAGGAAAAACCTTGCAGGGGCCTGGGAGGATTGGCTGGAAATGACCTTTGGCTAGTTATCAGGCCTTGGAAACAGGGTTCAAAGGGCTTTTTTCATCCCCTCCCAGCTGGATCTGTTAGCTCCCCCCCCTTTCTGTTTGCCAGGTGCATGTGGTACAAGGTGTTATTTACCTTTCACACCCAGAATAGAAATTTAGATTAGAGGCTTTGGCACCTTAGAGGTCACTTCCTCAGACCTCAGGTGTTTGTTCAAACAGAGGAGGAAACCCAAGCCTAAGTGGTTACCGGATTTGGCCAAGGTTGCAGGAGTCTTACCAGGGGTATAAATGACAGAGTCAGGACTCAAACCCAGGTACTGCTACCCACTAATAATTAGGCTGTCAGAGCTGGGAGGGGCCTTAGAACCCAGAGAGCCCGAGGGGGAAGGACCCTTAGAACATGGAAGTCAGGGCAGGCAGGAACCTCAGAGCTAGGAGCTGGGAATGGACCTTAGGACATAGAATGAATGTTGGGCTTGGTGAGAATATTAGAGTACACAGTGTCAGGAGGGGCCTTAAAGAAGCGGTTCTCAGTGTGGTCCTCAAGACCCTAGTGGTAGGCAGGGGGGGAATGGGGGCAAGGGAGAAGGGAGGGGAAGCTCGAGACCCTTTGAGGGAGTCCAGGAGGTCAAATATATTCTCATTATACTAAGACTTAATTTCTAATACAATAAATATTTTTCACATTTGTTGTTTATTTTAAAAATTTTTTAAAAGTGAGTTTTAAATTCTTTCCCTCCCCTTTCCCACCCTCCTGCACTCATTGAGAAAGTAAAGCAATACGATATCAATTATACATATGTTGCTGTTTTTGTTTGGTGGTTTTTGGTTGTGTTTTGGTGACCCCATTTGGGGTCTTCTTGGCAAAGATGCTATTTTGCCATTTCCTTCTCCAGCTCAATTGACAGATGAGGAAACTGAGACAAACAGGGTGAAGTGACTTGCCCAGGGTCACACAGCCCGTAAGTGTCTGAGGCTGGATTTGAATTCATAAAGATGAATATTCCTGAATCTAGGTTCAGCACTGCTCCACCTAGATGCCCTAATTATTATATATGTGAAATAATACAAAGCATATTTCAATATTAGCCATTGTGCCAAAAAAGGCAAGAAGATTAAAATGAAAAAACTATGCTTCAATCTGCACTCTCTCTGGAGACAGATAGCAGTTTTCATCAGGAGTCCTTTGGAATTGTCTTGGATCACTGTATTGATGAGAATAGCTAAGTTTTTCAAACTCTATCATCACAGTACGGCTGTTACTGTGTACAATGTTTTCCTGATTCTACTCTTTACTTTGCATCAGTTCGTATGAGTCTTTACAGGTTTTTCTGTAATTATCCCATTCATAATTTCTTATGGCACAATATTATTCCATCACAATCATACACTGCAACTTGTTCAGACATTTTCCAGTTGATGGACATCCTCCCAATTTCCAGTTCTTTGCCAATACAAAAAAAACCCCAAAAAACAAAAACCTGCCACAGATATTTTTGTATATATGGGTCCTATTCCTGTTCCTTTGATCTCTTTGGGAGTATAGACCAAAAAGTATTATTTCTATTATTCTATTATTATTTTTATTTATTTATTATATATTTTATTATAGTATTATAATACATATTATTATAGTATATATTATTTATTATATTATTATATTTATCAATATATTTGTTTATTATTTTATTATTATTATTCTATTATTATTTCTAGTGTTATTTTATTCTTTGGTCAAAATTTCAAGTTGTTCTCCGGAATGGTTGGACCAGTTCACAACTCTACCACCAACGTATTGGTGTCCCTATTTTCCCATATCCACTCCAGCATTTGTCATTTTCCTTTTCTGTCATTTGAAGTGAAAACTAAGAGTTGTTTTAATTTACATTTCTCTATAGTGATTTAGAGCATTTTTATATGAGCTTTGATTTCCTCTTCTGAAAACTACCTGTTCATATCCTTTGACCATTTGTCAGGTGGGGAATGGCTCTCATTTTTATAAATTTGACTCAGTTCCCTATATATTTTGGAAAAGAGGATTTTATCAGAGATACTTGCTGTAAAATTTTTTTGATATTACTTTAGCACCTTTTAGCAAAATCTAGTTTCCCTGATTATCTCTTAATTAGGTCTATTTTTGCTTTTGCTTTGTCTGAGATCATGATTGCACTTCTTGCTTTTTTCCCCCATCAGCTAAAGCATAAATTCTGTTCCAGTCCCTTAAATACACTAAATATTGAAAGATATAACCAGTAAACAAAGGCTCTTGGTTGGGGGAAAACCTCAGTGACCTCAAAAAACCATAGTAAGTTTTAAGAGTGTAAAGGGTCCCTGAGACCAAAAATTCTGAGAGCTCCTGCCTTTGAGCATAGACTGTCATCTGGAAGGAACGTTAGAACAGAGAACATAGAATACTCAGATCAGATTTCACAGCATGTCAGATGTCAGAAGTAGGAGAGGCTTTAGATCTCAACTAGTCATAGGATTGTAGATTTGGAACATGAAAGGGCTACCTTTACTGCCATCGAGTCCAATTTTTTACTGTAAATCGTCTTTTCACTTATAGAACAGCCCTTATCTTTATGCCCCAACAGACAGAGAAAATGCAGAAAACACATCCCAGACTCTTAGCAGCTCATAAAGCATTGGTACCCTTCTCTTCTCTCCCAGCTCCCCCCAGGGCCCTGTGCAATACCCCAGACTCATGCTGCCACTCTGCTTTGGACTGCTCTTGGAAGTGAAGGAATTTGATGTTGCTACTCAGGCTCTTTCCCCTGATTTCATTCCAGTGAGATCCACTTTCACCTGAGGGCTATGTGCAAACCTTCAGATTTCTACCACCCTTTTCATTTTATAGGTAAAGAAACTGAGGTCTGGAGAGGTTTGCCCAGAGTCTCACATCTGTAAAATACCCTGAGTCACATTTGGACCTAGATCTTCCTGCACCCAAGTCCATGACCCTAACCATTGTACCACACTGTCTCTTGGTTTCAAGCCCTTTATTTTACAAAGGCAGGAACTAAGGGTAATTAAGGGGTAATGACTTGCTTATGACTGGTCAATGGCAGAGCGGAACACTGGAATTTATTGTTATTCATTTGTTTTGGTCATATCTGACTCTTTGTGACCCTTTTGGGGGTTTTCCTGGAACAGATCATGAAGTGGTTCTCCATTTCCTTCTCCAGCTTATTCTGCATAAGAGGAAACTGAGGCAATCAGAGTGAAGTGACTTACTCAGGGTCACACAGTAAGTGTCTGAGGCCAGATTTGAACTCAGGTCTTCCAGGCCTGAGGTTTTATTACACTATGATGCCAACTAGCTGCCCCAAGGGGTTGGAATTTAGGGATATTTTCCTCTACCACCAGGTTCTCCCTGTCCATCCAACAATGCCCTGTGTTCTTGCTTCCCAACTGAGTATATATACACACAGACACATGGGCACCATACAGATCTGCACCTATGTATTGATGCTGACACACAAGGACAGATATATATGCATATTATGATACTCACAAATGACCATGCAGGGACACACACGAACATACATGTTGGTTATGTAAACACTGTGTCCTCAGATGGCTTCCTGAGAAGTCAGCTCTTTTCTCTGAGCTCAGGGGGGATTTGGTACTCCACTGAGGCCTAGGGTCCCCTTGTTTCCATAGCAACAACAATGCAGGCGCTGGAAACGGAAGGATGAACACCTGCAGGTGTGCAAGCTGGGGTGAGGTGGGGAGAGAGTCGAAGGGGGAGGGCAGGTAAGGAATGGAAGTTAAAAAGAGAATTATCAGCTCATTAAGCTGGTAAATGGTCCCATTCTGGAGATAATGAATCCTCCTGGGCTCTGAGCTTCCTGTCCTGAGCATTGACCTTTCTCTTCTACTCACTTTTCAGGCAGGTGTTTTCTTAGTCTTTTGATATATATGTGGCCCCTGGTAGCAGGTGTGTGTGTGTGTGTGTGTGTGTGTGTGTGTGTGTGTGTGTGTGTGTGCGCGCGCGCGTGCGAATGTCAGAAAAGACACTTTTTGGACTCTGCTATATGCTCCAGGCCACCTGAGAAATTGTGGCTCTGTCCACTTGCACTCCCCAACACATAGAACGGGCAGTCACGTTTTGAACTGAGAGCTATCCAGTTTCTGACTCTTCTTCATGGTCCACGAACTGTTACAGACAGAAGGGATCTTGGGGATTGATTGTCCAGTCTAAACTTCTCATTGTCCAGAACAGGAAACTGAGGCCAAGAGAGGTTAGTTAGTGGCTGAGATGGTCTTAGAGCTCAGGTGTTCTGCTTCCCAGACTGTTCTTTCTATCACTTTGTACTGTTTCTCGCTGTCTTTAGGGTACGCTGAAGAGGGATGGCTGTTTGCCTCTGGTGTCTTGAATCCCCCACCCCTCAGCCCACCCTAACCCATCTGTGTTTGAGTAGTAAGTCCGCAGGTGGCAGAGAATATAGCTTCTTATATGGTACTAAAATACTCAAGGGTTCACTCCTTACAGTGACCAAGGCAAAGCCTTTTCCTCCTGCCATGTTTCTGCCCATCAGGTGGCAGCCTGTTCCAACCCATCAATCCTTTCTTCTGGGAGAGTAGTTGGGGTCCAAAAGCCCCTTTCTACAGTGATCCAGTGGAAAGAGAACTAGCTCTGAAATGTGCCTGGGGTGAAATTCTCCTCTAGCACTGAACTACCCATGTGAATCTGGGGAAGACACAACCTCCCTTCCTCAGTTTCCATAGCTGTAAAATGAAGGCATTGGACAAGATTGCCTCTGAGTTCTCTTCTAGCTCTGTGTCTGACCCTAGAGCCTGACCATGTGCATGCTTCCCCATCTCTCTCTCTCTCTCTCTCTCTCTCTCTCTCTCTCGCTCGCTCTCTCTCTCTCTCTCTCGCTCTCTCTCTCGCTCTCGCTCTCTCGCTCTCTCTCTCTTTCTGTCTCTCTGTCTCTCTCTGTCTCTGTCTCTATCTCTGTCTCTGTCACACACACACACACACACACACACACACACACACTGCAGATAAATCAGAAGAAGGGACTCCAGGTATAAGCTGGAAAAGTGACTGGATAGTAAAGACTGATCCCGGGGGCAGGAAATTCAGAGCTCAGAAAGAAAGTTCTCCCCCCAAGTCTTGTCACCAGCCTGATGGGCTGACTTCTATCAGAACGTCAGCTTTCCCCATTCTTCAGATCCTTACCTACCTCCACCCCACCCCGAGGCCATCTTCTCACCTCCTGATCCAAACACCTGTTGGTGCTCGTTCTTTTGTTTCTAGTGGTCTCCTGATATCGCCAGTACTTTAAGGCTTTGAGGATTTATTTTCTCTTTTTGTCTTTGTGGATTGAAATGTTCTTTTCTTCCAGTTTTCAATAAGATAAGCATCCTTGCCTCACGTGCTCTTCCTGCCCCATTCTGAGGGACTGGTGGCTTACACTCTTTGAACAGATTGACCTTATCTTGCCATTGAGGGAAGCCAGCCTGAAGGGTCTCCTTTCTCATTCTTAAAATGGTGTTGGGGTGCTGGGCCCAAACATACTCTAAGAAACCCAGCAGGACAAAAGGTGGGGTCAGAGTTGTATTAGGTCTGGGCCACTAGGTGGAGCTGGGGATGTGTACTCCAGCTGAGCCTCCTTATGCCCGGCTGCCTTCAGTTTTTCTTAGGCTAATGGGAGTCGGGAGAATGGAGTGGTGTGAGATGGGAGGGAAGAAGGAGAGAGGGTGAAGGGAGGAAGCCTCAGCCCTCCTGGTCCCTCCTCCCCAGCCATCTCCCTAGGGTGTCTATAATCCTTTGGTTTGCTTTCATTCCCATCATGGGGAAGCAAAGTGGAAATGGTCAAACTCTTCCTTTTAGACCATGCTGATTCAAGTTCACTTCCTGGAGAGATTGGAGTTCCAAGGGAGAATCGATCCAGGGAACCCTTGCTATTGGCTTTAAGACTTTTACCTTTCACCAGAATAGCTTCCTAGCAGATAAAGAGATGAATAGACAATAGGTAGATGGATAAATAAATATATATGGGTATATGGATGGATAGATGGATAGATAGATGGATTTTTGTTGTTGTCCAGTCATCTCAGTTGTGTCCAACTCTTCATGGCCCCATTTGGGGTTTTCTTGGCAAAGATACTGGAGTGGTTTGCCATCTTCTTCTCCAGCTCATTTGACAGATGAGTAAACTGAGACACACAGGGTGAAGTGACTTGCCCAGGGTCTGTGGCTGGATTTAACTCAAAAAGATGAGTCTTCCTGACTCCACACCCAGCACTCTATCCACTGCACCGCATGGCTGTCCTAAATAGTTGATGGATAGATAATGGCTGGATAAATAGGTGGATAGATGGGTGGTTAGATGGATAGATAGACTGATAGACATTCAGATAGAGAAATAGATAAATGGATGAATACTTAGGTAGATGAAAAGTATTTAAATACTTGCTGTGTACCTGGCAATCTTTTCTAAGCCTTCCTTGATCTTAGAATCTCAGACTTGAGGCCGATTATGTTATGGTGGCAGCTCACATTTAGATATTGCTTTAAAGTTTGCATAGTAAAAAGGGAGACAGCATGGGGGTAGAAGGAGAGTGTGCAGGTTGCAGATGATTGCATTTGAAGTAAGAAGATGTAGGATCAGATCCTGACTTGATGTTTTTTTGCTCATGTGATCTTGGACAAACCTCAGTTTCCTCACCTGAAAAATGATTAGATGGGGGTTAGATGATATAGCATCTAAGGTTCCTTCTAGGTCTGAATCTGATCCTGTGATCCTAAACCTGTGATCTTAAGTCACATAACCTCTTTGTGCCTCAGTTTCCTTGCCTGAAAAATGAGGAACTTGAATTAGGTGAGCTCTGAATCCATCATCCTGTGTTTTCCTCACAATAGTACCGTGAAGCAGCATAAATATTACTGACCCATTTTAGAGATGAGGAAATAGAAGTTCAGGCAGGTGGTGTGACTTGTGCATGGTTGCACAGCAAGTCATTGTAGGAGATGGGATTTAAACTTTGGTCTCTTCTGACTTCAAATTCAGTGCCCTTGGAATCAGATGACTCTTGAATCCCATCTCTCTGACTTATCTACTGTGTGACCCTGGATAAATCACTTTAGGTCTCTAGGCTTCCCTTTCCACAAATGTAAAAAGGGGATTTTGAGATCACAAAGTCTCTAAGCTGGAAGAAGCTTCAGAGGATCTGTGTACCTGAATGGGAATCCCTTTCTGTGATCCTTGACAAGTGGTCATCCAGTGTGTGAGCTGTGGACCACAAAGTCTTCTGACTTCCCTTGTTTCCTGAGCCTATTTTGGTCCAATCAAAGATTCCTTCTCTGCCTTCTGCTCTGTTGCCATGACTTACTGCCTTAAGTTGGCACCTGTTTCTCCTTTTCCATCCCAAATAACAATGGCTCACATTTCTATAAATTTGGCAAAGCACTTTATAGTCCCACTTTACAGAAGGGAAAATTTGCAAAGAAAAAGGAAATGACTTGTCCAGGGTCACACAAGCTAGTTGAGAGTCAGCTGGGAATCAAACCTAGGTGTCACGACAGACTGGAAATACCTTGAAGACAGGAACTGTGTATCCTTAGTGCCTGGCGCATAGTAGGGGCTTAATAGATACTTGATTGGTTAGCTTATTGACTCTCTTGTGGTGACTCGCTATTGCTGCATTTCCTTCTCATCTTTGTTTGCCGTGTATTATATACTATAGGGTTAGATTTTCCGGGTGAATTTATGAGAAAAAAGAACCTAAAAATTAAAAAAAATAAGTATATCAGGATGTTATCATTAGAAATGTATGTAAAAGTAGGAGAGGTAGCATAGAATTCAGGTTAATGGGATGGCCTAAGAGTCGAGAAGACCTGAGTTCAAGACTTTGCTTTGATAAGGACTAGTTCTGTGACTTTGGGTGTGTCACTGAATTTATTAGTGCCCTGGGCCACTCTCTAAATTTCTAAGGTACAGATGATTTGCTGAGGTAGAGGGAAGGAGTTTCCATGCTGGGAGTTTCCCATGCTAATAACATAGTCAAGAGGAAGCAAGGAAAGAAGGAAGGAAAAAAAGATGACCACCATGATCTTTCAAATGCCAAAGTTATCCCACCTAGGTTGGGATACAGTTCCCTGTCTTAGGTAAGGCTATGATCTCTAGGCCAAGAGGCCGTCTACAGTAGCTGGCCCCTACATGGCACCCCAGAAGTATGATGTTTTGCACATTCAGAACTATCCTCCTCACATTTGCCAATTTGGGATTGAACTTATTGGTTTACTCTACAGTCCCAGGATAATTCTTGGCTAACCAGGAAGCCTCTGGATTCAAGAAGGGCCTCTCAATGGGAGAAAGAGGCAGGGCTATGAGTGCCCTACCCAAGTTACTTCAGGATCACTTCCTAGAGCCTCAGAGTGAGGAAGAGACTAGAAAGGACAGTCATGCACACTGGAAGTTTCTCTTGCCTCCCTTAAATTAAGATAAAACAAAGAAATGCCCCCAAAAGGCCGGTGTGTTGCAAGGAGTATTTGTAGGAAGCAATGAAGTGCAAAGGTTTCCCAGTGAGTAAGCATACTTGTAGGCCTACCTGCAGAAACAGACGGGGGCACAGACAGACGCAAAAACATAGTATCATGCACCAAGAATCCTGTATTGATAAAGATACATGCTGAGTGAGAGATGTCTTCATAGAGATACGTACTGAGGCACATGCAGAGGTACCCAGGCTTGTACTCCACTGCCAAAGACGCAGCAACACAGAGAGCCTGTGGTCAGGAAGACCTGAGTTCAAATCTTGCCTTAGACATTTAACCTCTCTGCACCACATTTTCCTGATCTGTAAAATGGAAATAATAAGAGAAATCCCCGGGGCTGTTGTGAGGGTCGGGTGAGTTAACATCAGTACTTTGCAAACCTTGAAACACTTTATAAATGCTCCCTGTTATTGTCTCTCCCAAGTAGAATCCTAGCCTCACACACAGAATCATGTTCACACGATGGGGACACAAACAGAATCTTTAAAAATATTTATTTTTCTGTGATGAATTTGATAAACATTTGTATTTCTAGAGTATAGATAAAAGAGGATTGTATCTGAAGCTGACAGTCCCTATTATATGTAGCTTTTCTTTTCTTCAGATGTATATTGAATTTAACAGGATAGTCCCAATACTGTTCTGCTGATCTATGTGCCTTCTGAATATCCTTCTGCTCCCTTATGCAAACACAATCTTGTAAGTAGTAGATGATTTCACTGGGACTTGGAGTGACCCCAGCATTGTTGTTGGGTCTAGAAAGGACTATGAGATTTCTCACTTCTTCCTTAGGTCCCTGTAGATGCAAGGTAGCTTTCTCTCTCCATACTAAAACGGGAGGGAGGGAGAGAAAGAGAGAAAGAGAGAGAGAGAGAGAGAGAGAGAGAGAGAGAGAGAGAGAGAGAGAGAGAACAGATAGAGACAGAGTTGGACAGAGACAGACATAGTGAGGGAGAGATAGAGCTCTAATTGTGTCCACATAGAAGACATTTGCTATTGTCAGTCTTCCCTCCCCTCTCTTCTTTCCTCTCCTCTCCCTTCCTCTCCTCTCATACTCCTTTGGTATCAGTCAATAAATCAGTGGACTGCTGAGTTCATTACTGGCTGCCCACTCTGTCTCTGGGGCTATGGGTCATGCCAGAGCAGGGCTAGGTAGCTGTCCCTAACTTTAGGGCTGTGGTCTAGAAGGATATTTGTAAATTAGTTGCTCCAAATTTGGGACATATTTTCCTAAAGAAATTATTATAAGAGGTGATGGGATTCCCTGGTCAACCTACAGAAGCCTGTTTAATACTGGCTTCATTGTTTTATGGCTTTCTGATTTCACTCCACCAATACGGTTCTTGATTCTTTGATGATTTACTAGATGATTTCTGAGACTTACTAAAGGTGAAAAATGTAGACCTTTGAAACCAACCTGGTGATGATCCTCTCTAAACTTAGTCTTCCCCAGACTTTCCATCTTGGTAGACTTTGCCTTGCTGGAGTCTGGGTTCTCCTTCCACAGACTTTAAGAACTCTCAATGTAGCATGATGAGGCAGCCTCTTTAGATGAGTCCTAACTAACCCAATATTGACAAAAGATTGCGTATTTGTAATGAAAACCTGTTAGAAAATAACACTACTATAGTATTGTTAATTAAGTAGAACAGCTGAACAAGATATTGGGCAAGAAATAATTTGTTTGGAGGCAGGTAGGTGGTGCCATAGTGCACATAGTGCTGGGCCTGGAGTCAGGAGGATCTGAGTTCAAATCCAGTCTCAGATACTTACTGGCTGCATGACCCTGGACAAGTCATTTAACCCCGATTGTTGCCCCCCTCCTAGAAAATAAATAAAATAAGACATTTGGAATGGTGCTGCTTCAGGGAAAACAAATGTGAGATTTTGAAGGTGATTTCAGCATCCTCTTAAGGGATTTTAGAGATTATTGACATTGTCCTTTGTTATGCTTAATTTCACTATGAAATGTGGCTTTCCTTTTCCTTGATTCAGATGCATCAAGAAAAGTAAAAATAGTAAAGGAAAAAAGACTATGTGTGTGAAGGGTGGGATTTGGGATGCAGGGGGACTAGACAAGAGAGTTTGATGTGTGTATGATTCCCCTTGAGAAGAAAAGCTGGGGTGGGGCTGGGAGGGAGACTTTAGACTTGACAGTTTCTAGCACAAGCCACAAGGTGGCACTATCAGCTTAGGATAGCTTGGTTATTTTCAGTGGGGTAAAAGTGGAAAAGGGGCTGAAGCAGCCTTCAGGAAGGTCTAGGAAAGAAGAGGTGTTTCGCTGGCCATTCCCAGAGTATTTGTATGTGATGGTATCCCTGCCCTCCAGCAGCTCACAGTCTTGTTGAGGATACAAGGCTAATAGCATTTGCAAACGGTGCAAGACTCGTGGTAAAGTGCTATTGCTGATGCGCTTTCTTCATGTCTCTTTCTGCCACTGTGGATATTTCTGTCTTTTTCTTCATTCTGTATTTTGTATATCTCTATCTCTCTGTTGTCAGTATTTCTCCTTTCTGTCTCTGTTTCTGCCTCCTTCTTCTTGTTTCCTGGTATCACTTGGTCTCTCTCCTTCCTTTACCAATGTTGCCCCCATCTCCTTCACAGACCAGTCTCTCTCTCTCTCTCTCTCTCTCTCTCTCTCTCTCTCTCTCTCTCCCTCTCTCTCTCCTCCCTTCCTTACTCCCTCCCTCCCTCCCTCCTTTCCCTTCCTCCTCCCTTTCTGTCCTCCTCCCCATGCAGCTCATTCCTGTCTTGGAGATTAATTACTTGCTTTCCTTACACATCCTGGATGGGGGTGAGGATAGGAGAGATACTTTTCTCTATATAATGGCAGTATCTGCTCTTCATGAAGGTAAGGGGGCAGTGATATTACTCATGCTGGAAGGACAGTTTTCGGGGACCTCTACTCATCTGATACCCCCTGAAACAGCTCCCTCTTCTTCCTCTCCTTCACTGACAGTAACTAAAGGAAGCTGTCACTGATGATTGTGAGAATGGGAGCCCAAATGGAGAGAGAGCCTGGCTATCCAGAGCCTAGGCAGAGCATGTTGTTGCCCAGATCCCTGTGAGGAGGGGTCTCCAGGAGATCAGAGAAGCCCAGTTCAAATCTTCCCTCTGGCACTCACTTCCCATGTGACCTTGGGTGTCCTCTGTAAAATGAGGGGGAGGGTTAGGCTGGGGACCTCGGAATTTTCTTCTAGATCTAACTCTGATCCTGTGACTGTTTGGAAGGCTTTGGGGGAAAAGGTCAGGCCTAGTAGAAAGGCTCTCTGTTGGGGGGCTGTTGCACCACTTACCACCACAGCTAAGGGTGTGCATATGGTAGTTATTTTAGCAAGACATTTGGCCATCTCCTTTGGCCAGAAAATGTGTCCCTTTCCCCCCAAATGCGAGTGCCCTGGGCCAGAACCTCATTTGCCCTTTGTCTACTTATGACTCTGGATGGAGGGGGAAGGGAGGTTCTGTGGGGCCCTCTAGGATTTCTGCTTCTCATTCGGGCTTTGGCAAGTAGACTAGATTGTCCCGGGGAGAGCAAGGGTGGGGTCTGGACTAAAGCTCAGGAGCCAGGAATACCTGATTCCTGAGCTATGTCTAGACATTTATTGAATGAGGTCAAGGTTGTGGCTTTGATCCCCAGTGTGGACCAGTTAGACAAAAGATGTGGCCTAATTAGCAGTCTTGTGAATGTACACATGAGGGAGCCACAAGGGGGAGCCAGAGAGAGAGAGACAGAAACAGAGACAGAGAGACAGAGAGACAGAGAGTGAGACAGAGACAGAGAGAGGGAGAGAGACAGAGAGAGACAGAAAGATATAGAGAAAATATGAATGTCTCAGTGGAACCCAACTCTACTCCAGGAGACCCAACTCAAAGGCTCAGCCCATAGATTTGGGGAGGTAGTAGGAGAATGGTGGTCAGCGCTCAAATATTTGACTACAGCTACTGCTCAATTAAATTAATCCATAAGCATTTATTAGGCACTTAATAATTACTGACATTTCTATAGACTTTAGGGTTGGCAAAACATTACATATGGATATTATATACACATTATGTATGTGGCATATAGCACATATGCATTATGTGTACAGAGAATATAAATTATATGCATATATAGTATACATCATTTTATTCTATACAGAGATATATACACATGTACACAATATACAACACACATATGGCACAATACATTATTCATGCATCCTATATGTCACACATGTAGTATATGAAATATGTAGCACGTGTCACATATGCATGTATACACATATCCATCCATCCATCATCCATCAATCATTCATCCATTCATCATCCATTCATCCATCCATCCATCCATCCATCCATCCATCCATCTATCTATATATGAAAAGTTAAAAATGAAGGCCTTGCCCATTGCCTTGGAGCTATTGAGGGATTCTAGCTGATGTCTTCATGACTCCCAGGCCAGGATCTATCTGCTCACACTGCCTAGCCTACTATGTCAGTGTGCTGTGCTGTAAAAAACACAAACACAAAAGGGAAACAGTTCTTGCCTTCAGGGAGCTTACATTTCAATGAAAATCACCATCTGTCTGAGGCAATAACATTCCTACAGTTTCTGCAGAAGGGAATGCTTGCAATGGAGGAACTCAGGGCTCAGGAATTAAGAGCCCTGGAGTCTGGTGCTGGGTTAGCAGTTGTGTGACCTTAGGGAAGCCACATAACTAGACCTCCTTCTGCCCAACTGGATTTGATAACACTTTCTTAACTCCCAGCTTGGGTTCAAGAGCAGAAGGAAGAGATGCTTGCAGGACCCCTTGGCACATATGGGGACACTTGGTACATTTGATTGTGAGCTCGCTCATGGCAGAGACTGTCTTTTGTCTCCTTTTCTATCCCTAGAGCTTAACACTGTGCCTGGCATATTGGTTGTTGGCCTTCTTTCTCGAAGAGGACTGAAATGATGTCACTATGCCAGAGTCAAGTTACAGTGTGTCTGACTGGCTATCAGACCAACAAGAGCTCAGAATGCTCTACCACAGGTCAGGCACAAATAGTCCATGCGAACATTTGGGGTGGATTCTCTAAATTTGCGCTTCTCAAATTTCTTTTGAGCTGCTTCAATCCTGCTTTGCTCAGAGCACAGCACCCTCTCTGATGAGGGCATGCCATGCTGGGCAGTCCTGTGCCAGTGTCTCTTGTCTCTCACAAACAATTCCAAAGTTCTCTAGAGAGACCTTGAGAGTGTCCCCGTATTGCTTCTTCTGACCACGTGAATGCTTGCCCTGTGTGAGTTCTCCATAAAATAGTCTTTTTGGTGAGCATATGTTTTGCATTTGAAGAATGAGGCCAGCCCATTGGAGTTGCATTCTCTGCAATGAATGCTTGGTAGTTTAGTTGAGTAAGGACCCCAGTGTCTGGTACCTTATCCTGCCAGGTGATCCTCAGAATCTTCCTAAGACAATTCCAACGGAAGTGATTCAGTTTCCTGGCATGGTGCTGGTAGACTGTCCAGGTCTCACAGGCATATGATAATGAGGTTAGCCCAATGGCTCTGTAGACCTTCAGTTTGGTAGGCAGTCTAATACCTCTTTTCTCTCTTACCCTTTCTTTCGGAGTCTCCCAAACACAAAGCTAGCTCTGGCAATGGGTGTGTCAACCTCATTATCAATGTGTACATCCCTGAAAAGTATACTACCAAGGTAAGTAAATGTATCCATGGCATTCAGAACTTCTCCATTTGCTGTAACCATGTATGGATGGTGTGGTGGTGGCTGATGGGGCATCTGTGTTTTCTTGGTGTTAATTGTTAGGCCAAAAGTAGCACAAGGGGAAGAGAATTGATCCATACTTTGTGGCATCTCAGCTTCAGAAGCTACACTGAATGGTGTGTAGGCCTTTCATAAATATCTATTAACTAACTTCAGAGGAAAAAACAATGACTTTGGAGTCAGAGGACGTGTGTTCCCATGTCACCTCTGATGCTTACTGCCTCCAGGCTTTGTCTTGTTTTGTTTTTTGCTTTTTTTTGGAGGGGAAAGGAGGTAGGGCAATTGGGGTTAAGTGACTTGTGCAAGGTCACACAGTTAGTTTTTTGTGTTAAGTGTCTGAGGTCAGATTTGAACTCAGGTTTTGTCTATGTGCTTTGAACAAGACTTTGAACATCTCTGGGCCTCAGTTTCTTCATCTGTAAAAAGAGGGTCTCTGAGGTCTTTCCTAGCTCTAACGCAATGATTCTAAATATAGCTGGAAGATGGGACAGGGGTATCATGGTGCTTAGTGGAACTGGAGTCGGGAAGACTTGAGTTTGAATCTCATCACAGAGACTTGACTGTGTGATCCTGGCCTAGTCACATCTCCTTTCTCAGCCTCAGCTTCCTCTTCTGTAAACAGGGAATATCTGCCTCATGAGATCATTATGAAACTCAGAGAGGATCACACATGTAAAGTGCCTTCAAACCATAAAGGGTTATGAAATATACATTATTATTGCTTTTATTGTCCATACTGATGATATAAGAACATTGAAGGGCAAAGGTCCAGTCAGCAGAGATCTGAGGGGAGAAAGATGAGAGAAACAGGAGAGGGAGCCCTTTGTATGAAAATTTCAGACAGGGAATTAAAGGGGGTTGGTTCTGAAGCTCAGCCTTCTCAAGGGGGATCCTTTTGTTCCCTGCAGTGGATTCCTTCTAATGGTGAGTCTATGCACACTCACTCTTACCCTAGATCTGGTGCTCACATGGGCTCAGAGAATAAGCTAGCCCCCCCCAACCTTGCCTTCCCCAGGACCATAGGATTATAGATTTAAAGCAGGGACAGAGAGAGCAGCTAGTCTTTTTTTTTTTCTTTTTACCTTTCTTTTGCAGAGAAGGGGAAGTGACTCACCCACAGTCACACAGGCTGAGCAAACATGGTGGGATTTTAACTCAGGTCCTCAGATTCCAAATTCCATGCTTGTTCTATTCCTTACCACTTCTAGGATTCCCTCTGGTCCCTTGGGCAGGATGGCTTTGTTCTGGAGACTCTGCTGTCCTTGAATATCTCCTTGGGAGTTGTCAATGTGTGCAGCAACCCATTCTGTGTGGTTGGGAGTGGAGGAAGAATTGGCTTGTCTTAGACAGGGACCCTGCTGGAGGATGAGAAGAGGAAATTGCTGTTATTTTTCACTCCCTTGTCGACATGTCTGACGATGAGCAGCCCAGAAGAAGGTGGAAGATGAATAAGGGAACGGCAGCCAGATTGGGCTGCCGAGCTGTGGTCTTGAGGCAGAGAATTTTGCGATGGGAATGGATGGAAGAGATCATCATTTAATTAGGAGATCCTCCTTTGTTTGAAGGGTAGGGGAGACAAGTACCAGGAAGGGCTAGGAATCATGTCTAGGAGATGGTTTTCTAATTGCCGAGTGCTGGTGGGCTCTCGGTTGGATCAGTCAACTAACAGGGGCAATAAGGAGGTCAAGAGAATTGGTTTTGATTTCCCACAGAGGAAAACTGCATTCTAAACAATGGGAAATATGGTCTGGGTGTTAAAAGGGGAAGCAGGTGAGAGTGTGGCTAATCCCCAGACCTGGAGAAATAACTCCAGACAGCATCCATCTATCTATCGATCAGGTAACAAGCATTTATTAACTTCTTGTTATGTCAGGTGCGTTGGACCACAGGTCCTATCCCCATTGGATGAGGATTCTTATCCTTCCAGTGGTAGACTGAGGTGAGCCTTTGCATTTCAGACTGAGAGCTGGAGGGACATCAGAACTTTACTCATTTTATGGATGAGGAAACTGAGGTCCAGGGCATTGAAGTGACAAGTCCAAGGGCAAACAGTGAGCATCAGAGATAGAAACTGAACCCAGGTCATCTGGCTGCAGACAGTACTTATCCATAATGAGCATTTATCAAATGCCTAGAATATATAAAATACCATGCTAGGCACTAGGGAAAACCCAAACAAAAATGACCAAAAAACATCCCTACCCTCGAAGAGCTTACATTCTACTTCATTTACTTTAGAGAAAGAATATTGGATTTGGAGAGATTTCTTATCCCTGCGCCTTGGCAGGACACTGCAGGAAACAGTTCTTTGACATTCCACATCTGTGGTATGGTGGAATGAGACCTGCGTTTGAGGTCTTACTCTTTACTCTGCTTCAGTTTGCCAATTTGTAAAATGAAGGTAGAATCATAGATCTTGAGGTAGGCAGGGTTTTGGAGGTCATCTGATTCTAGCCCCTCATTTGGGAAACAGGAAACTGAGGAACAGAGATATTACTTAGACTTGCCCAACAGAGATATTACTTAGACTTGCCCAGTCCCCTAGTAGTTAGCGTCTGAGGTGCTTGAACACCCTCCTTTCCAAGTTCAATTTCACTGCTCTCTTCATTGTAGCCTAGCTGCCTCTCTGGCCCTGATCTTACAGTGTAATGTCAGTGAGGGTGTGAGGATTGTATGAGATCATGTACGTGTAACTTGTTGAAAGAGTATAACAAGAGGGCTTGTTGGTATTCTTGTCTCTGGAAAAGTCCAGGGCTCTTCTCTCCCACAGTATCTCAGACCAGCTTCTGGCAGAACAGTGTAGAGCCAACCAGCAGAACCCTTTTTTTTTTTGGTTTCAAAGGGGGAAAGACAGGGCAGTTGGGGTTAAATGACTTGTCCAAGGTCACACATCTAGCAAGTGTTAAGTGCCTGAGGCTGGATTTGCAGCAGAGCTCTTTAAGGGAAGATTGGTAAGCTATCCATCCTTTGCCTACAGAAGTGATATCCCTGATTCAATGGCAGTAAGATATTTCCCTTACATTGGAGATGCCCAATAGGCAATGTTCACCATCACTGAGCAGAACTCAACTGACTTTGGGAGGGAAGAGGCATTGTTTAAGATATTATTGGAATCTCTGGCCCCCTTCAAGGCTTGTCCCTAGTGCTAGTTCTTCCAGGAATCCTTCCTTAATGCCTTGGGTTGCTCACCTTCTCTTCCTCCTCAAGTTATCTTGAACTTATTTGTGTATATGTATCCCTGACAGAATATAAGCTCATTGAGAACAAGCACTCTTTCTTTCCTTTCTTCCTTCTCTTTTTCTCTTTCCTTTCTTCCTTCCTCCCTACTACTTTCTTTCTTTTTTCTCTTGCTTTTTCTAACTTCGTCTTTCCTTCCTTCCTTCCTTCCTTCCTTCCTTCCTTCCTTCCTTCCTTCCTTCCTTCCTTCCTTCCTTCCTTCCTTCCTTCCTTTATCTCTTTATCCCTCCCTTCTCCTTCTCTCTCTCATTCTTTCTCTTTTCCCTCCTGATTTCTCTTCCTTTTCATACCAACAATCCCCAAACTCTACAAAGACAGAAGTGAGGTGCATTTTCTTATCTCTTCTCCAGGACTGGAAATGTCTTTTTTTGTCTGTTTGTTTTTTGTAGGGGTAGTTGGAGTTAAGTGATTTGCCCAAGGTCACACAGCTAGTAAGTGTTAAGTGTCTGAGGTCGAATTTGAACTCAGGTCCCCCTGACTCCAGGGCCAGTGCTCTATTCACTGCGTCACCTAGCTGCCTCTGGAAATGTCTTTTTTTTAAAGTTGTTACTGATATTTTCTGTTTCTCACATCACCATAGTTATCTCAAGTAATTCTCCCCCTCTCCCTCTCAGAGAGCTATCCCATAGAACAAATAATAACTTTTAGAGAGGAAAAAACCCAAACAAACAACTCAGCAGAATTGACTGATATATCCAAAAAGTCTGAAAACCTGTGCAATGTGTAACACCTGTGGACCTCCAACTTCCACAAAGCATAGCTTGGGGATGCATTTTCATCTCTTTTCATTTAAGTCCTACTCATTCTTTATAATTTTCTTACATTTACTTTTGATTGGGGGGGGCTTTTTTGGAGGGGAAGGACGGGGCAATTGGGGTTAAGTGACTTGCCCAAGGTCACACATCTAGTAGGTGTTAAATGTCTGAGGCTGGATTGAACTCAGGTCCTCCTGACTCCAGGGCTGGTGCTCTATTCACTGCACCATGTAGCCATCTCAACTTTCACTTTTTTTGGTCATCATTCTTTCCATTTATATCTGTATCAGTTCATATAACTCTTTACATGCTTCTCTATATGTCATATATAATTTCTTACAGTACAGTGATAGCACACTACATGCGCTATAATTTGTTTGGCCATTTCCCCAGTTCATGGGCATCTGTTTTGTTTCCAATTCTTAGAGATCACAAAAAATGCTACTATCAATGTTTTGAAGTATATGGGGACTTTCTTCTTATTGATCAGGCTTTTTTGTGGGGTATAAACAACCAATAATGTTTTAAAAGGAATTTGTATTCAGTGTATGGTTGGATTAGATGGCCCCTGAGGTCCCTTACAACTAACTCTGAGCTTTGTGATTCTCTGTGTTCTAGGTGGGAAGGTATGTTGGTCTTTGAGTGGAATTTGATAGATCTGAGTTCTACTTCTTCATCGTTAGCGTGTCCATGGTACTGAACAGATTTGGGTATTAGTGAGACAAGTCAACACAGGGATAGACTTACTCTTGGTTTTCTGGCAGGAGTCTGGTGTGTATTTAAAAGGCTATGTGGTTCTCTAGCTGTCTAGAATAGAATCATATATGGGTCATTAGAGTGAAAATTGACCTTATAGCTCATTCCAGTTAGCCTCTTAAATTACAAGGGAGGAAACTGAGGTCTGGAGAAGAGAAGTAAATTGTGCAACTCCTGGAACACATTTTTCAGGATTAAGGATTTAGCTGCCTGCCTGGAAATGTAACTTTTCCGTGGTGTGAAGCTACCCAGGCTATGCACAAATTACATCAAGAAATTTTGGTTCCCTGAGAGTGGTACAATGTTCTATGAAGAGCCTTGATTTAGGCGTTAGGAGATTTGTACTTGAATGCTGGGTAAGTTACTTCCCTTCCTTGTTCTTAGTTTGCTGTCCTGTAAAATTAGGGGGTTGGACTAGATCAAACATTTTCAACCTGCTGTCTGTGAACTTAGTTTTTAAAAAAATTTTTTGATAACTATTTTAATATAATTGACTTTTTTTCATAATTCTATGTATTTTATTTTATGCACTTAAAAACATGATTCTGAAGAGTCCTTAGGCTTCCTCAGATTGCCAAAGGGGTCCATGATACACAAAAATAGTTGACAACATCTGGACTCAATGATCTCTAACATTTCTCCAAGTTCTAAACCCTATGATCACATAGACTCATTGTTATTTCTCAGACACAATTCCTGGCACCCTTGGCTTGGATAATAGAAACATAAATTTAGAGCTGTCAGGGACTTAGAAGTCATCGAATTCAACCTTCTTAGTCTTCATTTTAAAAAATTATTTTATTTTTAAATTAAAAGTTTAATGAACAAAATGTTTTTTTCTCCCTTCTATTGTCCTTCCACTGAAAAAAAGAGACAAAAACCTTGCAGTGAACTTGCATAGTCAAGTAAAACAAGTCCCCACATTGTTGTCATTCAGTCACGTCTGACTCCATTTGGGATTTTCTTGGAAAAGATACTGGAGTACTTTGCCATTCCTTTCTCCAGCTCTTTTTACAGATGAGGAAATGGAGGCAAACAGAGTGAAGTGACTTGTCCAGGGTCACATAGCTAGTAAGTATCTGAGGTCAGATTTGAACTCAGGAAGATGAGTCTTCCTGACTCCAGATCTGGCACACTGTATACTGTGGTGCCACCTAGCAGTCCAAATAATGGACCATGTCCAAATAATGTGTCTCAATCTGCATTGAGACCATCCCCTCTCTGTCAAGAGTTGGGTAGCATCCTTCATCACTGGTTCTTAGGCATCAAGGTTAGTCATTGTGTTGATCAGAATTTTTAAGACTTTCAAAAGAATTTTTTAAACTGTTGTTTTTGTATAAATTGTTCTACTTGTTTTATTCACTTTATTCTGCATCAGTTCATACAAATCTTCCCAGATTTTACTGAAACCATCCCTTTTGTTGTTTCTTATGGCACAATATTATTTTATTACATTCATATGCTGTAATTCGTTCATTCCCAACTGATAGACATCCCCTTTGTCTCCAGTTCTTTACTGTTACAAAAAGAGCTGCTATAAATATTTTTGATCTCTTTGTGGTATAGGTTCAGTAGTGGAATCACTGGGGTATGAACAGTGTAGCAACTTTTGGGGCATAGTTTTAAAACATTTTCCAATTTGTTCTACCAATAGTGCACAAATATACCTGATTTCTCTCAGTCCTTCCAAAGAAAAATCTGTCATTTCCTCTTCTTTTGGGGGGCAGGAGGGGGAGGAGGGTCATTTTTGTCAACCTGATGGTAGAACCTTAGAGTTACTTTAATTGGAATTTCTCTAATAATTAGTGAATCAGAGCTATTGATAGTTTGGATTTCTTCCTTTGAAAACTGCCTGTTCTTATTCATTGACCATTTATCAGTTGGGGAATGGCTTTCAATATTACAGATTTGAATCAGTTCCTCATACATGTTGGAGATGAGACCCTTATCTGCCAGCCTTGCTCCTGAAAGTCTTCCCAGTTTCTTGTTTCCATTCTAATTTTAACTGAATTAGTTTCACTTGAACAAAACTTCTAAAATATTATCTAATCAAAATTATTAATTTTATTTTCTGTGATCCACCCTATCCCTTGTTTGATCATGAATGCTTCCCTTGTCCATAAATCTAAAAGATAATTTAATTCTCTAATTTCTTCATCACATCACCCTGTACAATAAGGTATAAGATGCTGGTCTAGACCTAGTTTCTGCCAGACTGCTTTCCAGTTTCCCCAGGAACTTTTCTCTAATAAAGAGCTGGAATCTTCAGGTCTATTAGACACTAGGCTATTAGGTTTATTTCTTTGCTGAATGTTGCATACCACATCTGTTCTAGATTGAGCCCTCTATTTACTAACTAGTAGCCTGCTTCATTTTTATAGCTGATGAAATTAAGAGAGAGGTTAAGTGATTTACCCTGTCGCACAGCTAGTAAACATCTGAGGGATGTTTATTTTTCTTTTTGGAGGGCAATTGGGGTTAAATGACTCGCCCAATGTCACACGGCTAGTTTTTGTGTTTGAGGCTGGATTTGAACTTAGGTCTTCCTGACTCCAGGGCCGGTGCTCTATTCACTGTGCCCTGAGTCGCCCTGAGGAATGTTTTAACATGGATCTTTCTGATTCTAAGCCTGGAACTCTCTCAGCTACATGATGCTGCTTCTACAAAGTCTGTCCCCCTTATTTTGCAGATGAGGAAACTAGGATCCAGGGACCCATAGGCAGAAAGTATCAGGGTTGGGATAGGAACTGAGTCCTGACTCCAAAGCCAGAACTCTTTGGATCCCTGTGGGGGATTCCTCCCACAAATATTGTGGCTAATTCAGAAGCCTGGGGTGACCATGCGGAGCTGGCCTGGACATCTGCCTGCCAACTTCACGAAAGCCTTTAAGGCGACAAGCACTGCTGGCCAGACAGGCTTCCTGGTGAGGCAGCCTTCCCTGCATGCAAACCATGTTCATTTCCCCATCTGATAGGATTGGATCTTTGGTGACTGATCTTTCTCAATTGAGTTTGGGAGTAATAAAATAAGAATATGAACAGCTGACCTTTATGTAGCATTTTAAAGCTTGCAGAGCATGTTACCCACATTGAGAAGTAATAAATGAGAGGGCATGGAAAGTGCTGACTTAAGAATCAGGGGGCTTGGCTCAAACCTGCTTCTGATCCTCATTACCTCGGACAAGTCATTTAGCCTAACTGGGGCCTCAGGTTCCTCATCTGTAAAATGAGAGAGTTAGGCTAAATAGCCTCTGAAGTACCTTATAGAAGAGGATCCTATGATCTCATATAAGCCTAAAAACAGTCCTGACATTAGGACTGCCTACCTTGTCATTCAGCCTATTACAAAGGTGAGGAAACCGAGACTGAGAGAAATGAAATTATTTGAACAAAGTCACAGAATTTGAAAGGTGAGAAGGACTTCAACATCCATCTGGTCCAGTCTACACTTGAGAGACATCTCCACTGTGGACACCTCTTGGCTCATCACTTCTTGAGGTGCTGACACAGCTTTTAGGCAGCTCTGATTAGCAGGATGCATTTCCTTTTAGGTTTAGAGTCAGGGAAAGCCTCCTGACAGTGGAAGTGTATTGGACAGGATGCTAGATTTGGAATCAGAAATGCCTGAGTTCAAACACTTCCTAGCTATGGAACCTTAGGCACTAACATTTACCTCTCTACACCTCTGTTTCTTTATCTGCAAAATGGGGATAATAAAAGCCCCTAGCTTACAGAAGCTGGAGTGTAGGGGGTGTTCAAGAAGACTGGCACCTCTGGTGTTAGGGCTGCTGGGCCTTTGCTTACCCTTGGTGTCCATCTGTCACTCAACTGTCACCTGAGGCTCTGAGAAGGTATAGCCATTGAGGCAGCCACACCATGGCTGAGGGAAATAACTGACAGACTTCAGAGCCATCAGTGAGTTAGGGGGTGTCTGCCCCAAGCACATGAAAACTTCCCCTGCAGAATGGGTGGATGAGAACAGTCTGTTTCAATGGCCATGAAGGCAGCTGAAGCAGGTGCTGGGGAGGGCTCAGAGCTTGGTCGGACATGGAAGATGCCGAGGTCATCCGCTGCATCCCGGGCCAGCACCAGTCGTCCTAAACTTCACCCTGCCCCTGGACTTTGATGACACAGAAAGAGAGAGTGAGGTTGATGACTGTGCTATTCTGCCTCACTTAAATCCAATCCATGAGTCAAGACATCAATCACCCTGTGATGTCACTTGCCATCTTTGGAAACAAAGAACAGAAAACAAGTTTACAGGTTAATTGTGAAGACCAATAAGATGCTTTTTAAAGCACTATATAAACACATTATCATCATTATATTATTTTGATTATCATTATTATTACACTAGTTAATGCTAGAGGTCAGATTTGAATTCAGGTCTTTCTGACTCCAAGTGCAATAGGTTTGCCAGTATTCTGGGCTTTCCACCCCTCCCCACCCCAAGAGAATTTGTCTTTAAAAGTCTCTAAGAGTTCTAGAGCTAGAAGGGACATTGGAAATCAGATGCTCTCTCACTTTATAGATGAAGAAACAGGTAGAGAGCAGTGAAATGATTTGCCTGAGACCACATAGAGAGGAAGCAGCTCAGTGAGAATTGGAACTCAGGCCTTCTGACTCTTGAGGCGTGGGGAGGGGCCCATTTTCTCCTACTTACTCGCTCTAGGCAGGCTTTCATTTTCTCTATCCCATATTCCAAAATGACTAGGAATGTCTTCATCTCTGGTAGCAAGGTGAGGGGCCTCAGGTAGGGGCCCTATTTACCCTGGGGGCACTCTTTCAGTGGTCCTCCCTGTCCTGTTTATCGGCAGGAGAAGGGAAACATTTGACTAAAGGAGGAATGATCTTCACTTTGGCTGCCCAAGAGCTCAAAGAGAGCCAGTAGCCCCCCCTTAAAGGAGTTCAGTTGGGAGATCACCTCTCCCCTAATCTTTCCCTGAGTCTGTGAGAAGGGATAGCCCTAGCAATCACCTGAGTACCTAGCAAGTCTTCCTCACCTTTGTAATGGGTTGAATAATGTGGTGGGCAGTCCTTACCTTACAGCTAGTGTCTGAGGTTGGATTTAAACTCAGGTTCTCCTGAAGCCAAGGCTGGTGCTTTTTTCACTTCACTACCTAGCTGCCCCCAACAGTTGATTATTAAGCATCTTATGGATACAGAAATTAAAATGAAATTGTCTCTGCCTTCAAGGAGTTTACATTCTCCTGAAGCTGCTTTCAAGATACCCAGACCTTTGTTTTGGTGAAAGTGTGGCACCTGGAATTTTAGGACTGTACTTAGGGGAGGGAGAGATGGGGTCTCTGTTTTGTTATCTTGGGCCATCTCCCTTGTGTATGGGACACCCACTGCCCCCTGTCTTAGTTGTTAATAAAGAGGAGATTTGGCTCAGGAGGAGGCAAGGGGCAGGGGCCTGGGCCAATAGAGTCCCCATGCCCATCATATATCCTAGGGAATGGTCTGCCAATGAAAGTTCAGTCTCCTAGGCTGATGCTCTGGCCCAGCCTTGGGAACCATCTTCAGACCCAATGTCACCTGGAAGAGGGCCACTGCCTATCATTGATCACCCTGGGCAATCCATCTGCGTGTGTGTCTTGTAGATTGGGGGAAGTGAGAGAAGAAGGGATCTCAGTAGTCTTGGAGGAATCTGGTTACAGAATCCCCAAATATCCCCAACAGGAGTCACTTAGGAGACTCCTTCAGAGTTCTTTTTCTTACCACGGGAATAGGAATGGCTCCCATCCAAGGCACCGTCTCATGACAGGTTGGACAGAGACATTGGGGAGAAAGGGAGGAAACAAACATGTACCTGCTGTATGCCAAGCCTTTCTAATTTTCTTTAAACAAATATTATTATCTCGTATCCTCAATCAATAGCCCTGGGAGGTACATCCTATTATTATCCCCATTGTGCAGTTGAAGAAACCAAAACCAATAGAGGTTAAAGTGACTGGCCCAGAGTCACACAGTTAGTAAATGTCTGAGGCCAGATTAGCATTAAGGTGTCCCTGACTCCGGGACCTGTGCTCTATCCACTGTACCATCCAGCTGCCCCTGAGACACTGATTCATGTAGGTGCAGAACCGGGATACCTGGTAGTTTTCTGTTTTACCTAATGATTCTCAAGTGTTTCTATGTTGCTGAAGGAGGGAAAGTATCACCAACAACACTCTGAATTTCAGTGCCCTGGGGCATAGCCACTATGCCCCCACCCTAGTTATGCCTTTGGGTCATTCTTTTTCTGGATAGTTTATCCTATTCTCATTTCTTGACCAGGGTGAATTCTTTCTTCCAATTCTCTTGGTCAAGGAAGGCTTAAGACCTTGCTTTTACTATAGGTTCATCCCTTGGCTTCTAAAACTTCTTTTCTTGAAAATAAT
This sequence comes from Pseudocheirus occidentalis, assembly GCA_028646575.1. Taxonomy (NCBI): domain Eukaryota; kingdom Metazoa; phylum Chordata; class Mammalia; order Diprotodontia; family Pseudocheiridae; genus Pseudocheirus; species Pseudocheirus occidentalis. The sequence goes on from CM053593.1 coordinate 366,855,035, forward strand.
TGAATCCTAACTCAGTTGTGTCCCCCGAATCCTGCCAATGTAATATAAAGGAATCCAATTTGGGGTGGAGAGTGAGTGGGTAGGCTTTATAGAGGGGGCAACAAATGAATTGGGACTTAATTTTTTTTAATAAGTTGATTTGTTGGGGCATCTAAGTACAATGGATAGAGCACCAGCCCTAGAGTCAGGAGGACCTGAGTTCAAATTCAGCCTCTAACACTTACTAGCTGTGTGACATTGGGCAAGTCACTTAACTGCAATTACATTGAGAAATGAAAATATATATATATATATATATATATATATATATATATATATATATATATATATATTTGTTTTAATCAGCCATGATACATCTTCTCACTCACCCCGCCAACAAGATCACAAGAAAAACACAATCCATGAAAACATGAGTAGTCAAACAAAATAGATTCCTAAATTAATATTTCCTAAAAGTAATTTGTCCCCTTCTGCATGATGAGTCCTTCATACCTGTGTCGGGAGGTGGGGAGTGTGTCTCATCCTGAGTTCTTGGGTATCCTAGTCACACTGATGAGGGCTCAGCACAGTAGTATTCCATCCCATTGATATACCACAACCTGTCCAGCCATTCCCCATTTTGTGGGCCCCTCTCAGATTTCCATCCTTTGCCAGCTCTAGAAATAAGATTTTAAAAAGGGAAACAGAAAGATGGTAGGGGGATAGCTCAATCCCAAGGGATGGTGAGATGGTTGAGATGTTGAAGGATGGGATTGTAGGTACCTCATGCTTAGGTTAGAGGGAAGTGGGATTGTAAAGGGCCTTGAATGCCAACCTTTGATCTCTAAGCCACTCAAGTTTAGGGGCCTAGAGAGTAGTGGTGATAGACTATTTATTATGTTTGGGTCTAGTCTCGGTTTTATTGTTGTTCAGTTGTTTTCAGTTGTGCCTGACTCTCTGTGACCCCATTTGGGGCTTTCATAGCAAAGATGGTGGTTTGCTGTTTCCTTCTTCAGTTCATTTTACAGATGAGGAAGCTAAGACTTGCCCAGGGTCACACAGCTAATATCTAAGGGCAGATTTTTAACTCAAGTCTTCCTGACTCCAGGTATGGCACTTTATCCACTGGGCACCTGGCTGTTCTTGTGTTGTTCGGTTATGCCTGCCTCTTAGAAAACTGAGGCAGGGTGGAGACACTTGCCCAAGGTCACACAGCTAGTAAGTGTCTGAGTCAAGATTTGAACTGATGAAGGGTCTTCCTGATTACTAACCCAGCACTCTGTGCTCTGTGGCACCAACTAGTTGCTGCTAGATTAGTCTGTTTGATCTCTATTCTGCCTCTATTCTATCTTATTCTGTTCTATGAGACCTGGGGAGAGTCTATGAGACCTTAGGGACCCCAGGAAAAGGGGGAAGGAAGATAGATATTCCCTGGAGACTCAGGGCCAACATGGCTGATGGGGGGAGGGGTGGGAAGCAAGGTAAGACTGGGTCAGAGAAAACTTACTTAGATGATAGGAAGGCCTCTGGATCCCCTTTGTCAGGAAGTGGGGAGCCTTGATCCAGGAAGCCTTCTGTGAAATACATGGCAAGCCCCGGGCCTGGTGGTACCACATGACCAGGACAAAAAATGCCTAGTTGGTGACCAGGAACAATGTTGGCCTTTCCCCAGAAAGGTAAAATATCTAAGGACCCTGGCCATAAGCCCTTGGAGAAGATGGAGGGGTTGTGTGGAATGGGTTTCACAGGAATGGAGTGTCTACCTTCCCTGGGTGGGGGTAGATGCTCCAGGGAACCCCAGTCTAGCTGCTGCTTGGCCTCAATGACTTCTCCTGTAATATGATGGAGTTTGACCATCTCTCTAAGCTCTCTTCTAACTGTAAATCTTATTTATGAACCTTCTTGCTTGCCATCGCCTCTTCTCTGGTCTAAAATTATTTTTTTCTCTGGCTATTTTGACCTTTTCCTTTGGCTGGAAATTGCTGCAGGGAGAAGAGGGAGGGAGGAGGACAGGATGGAGGGAAAATAAGGCTTGGATCTCAGCAGGAGAGATGTAGGTTAGACAGACTCAAAGTTTTTCTGAGTGTAAGGTCTGGACAGGGATTAGAAACAGCAATGAGTGCAGAGGGAACCAAGGTGGCTGTTTGGAGATGGCTGACCAGGGTCCTCCCCTCATGCCCTCCCCATCTGCCTGGCTTGTGACTCTCCAGAAGTAGAAGGATTCTTGGAAGGAGCCAGGCTGGTTCTGTGTTAGCAATAACTGGGTTTGCTCTGTGATAGGAAGTAAGGAATGAACCACTAACAAATTCATGAAGGAGAGTTCTATTTATAGGCCCCTGGTGAAGAATACTCATTTGTTAGCTCAAGTAAAGCCCCAAAGGCCTCTGCTAGCAGTGCTAATATGTGAAAGTATTGACTGGCCCAGAAAGGGAAGTTGGAGCACATCATCATTTCCTGAGTGGCACCCATGACTGAAGGAGGCAGGGCATTTAAGTTAATTGAAGAAATAATGGGAGCTGTCAAATAAAAGTATAAGCAGGGGCCTGACTCATGAACTTTCAAGTGGGTCAGTCAGCCTTGCTTGGTTTATATCTGGTTGTTCTAAAGCAGTGGTTCTCAACCTTCCTAATGCCTCGATCCTTTAATGCTTGTATGTGGGTGTATCTGCATGTGGGCAGACCCGCCTGGAGACAGATAGAGGAGTGGTGTCTTGGTTCCTAATACCATTGGAAATATGTGTTTTCCCAGCAACCCCTGTGACCCCTGTGAAAGGGTTGTTCGACCCCCAAAAGGGCCATGACCCACAGGTTGAGAATCACTGGTCTAAAGAGTTTCCACAGCTTCCTCTGCATAATTCAGGGGTGGACTGTCATGTTGAGCAGAGGGGATGTTGAATAAAAGACCATTGATCCTTTGAGTTTGTTACTATTTAGTGCACCAAGCAGTGATTAAATACCTACTAGGTGCCGGGCCCTGGGCCAGGAGCTGGTGATATGGAGACAAAAATGAAACAGCCCTTGCCGTAAAGAAAGTGGTAAAATCACTATCATGATCCGTACTCCCTGGTGTGGCTATCATTTTACAGGATATCTTTGTTGCATTGTTCCTAAGGAAGTAGAGTCAAGCCCCTGAAACATTATTTCACCTAATGTACACTCTAGTTAAGAAGGCAATTCAAGCCCCTGAGACATTGTTTCACCTAATACATATAATGGTTAAGAAGGCAATTGAAGTCCCTGAAACATTGTTTCACCTAATGGCCACTCTGGTTTAAGAGGCAATTGAAGCCCCTGAAACATTGTTTCACCTAATACATACTCTGGTTCAGGAGGCAATTGAAGCCCCTGAAACATTGTTTTACCTAATACATATAATGGTTAAGAAGGCAATTGAAGCCCTGAAACATTGTTTCACCTAATACATACTCTGGTTCAGAAGGCAATTCAAGCCCCTGAAACATTGTCTCACCTAATGTATACTCTGGGTAAGAAGAAGGGAAAGTGTGTAATCTGTTTTTGGAGATTTTCATTCAAAATACTTTCAAAGAGATTTTGGTCCTTAAAAGGACTAGGCTAAAATTAAAGTTTTGGGGGTGTGGGGTGGGGGTAAGATTCATTTATATGGAACAACCTAATTATTCTCTGCTGATGTTGGACAGATGGGCTATCACTGGGTATGACTGTTGGTATGGCTCACATTTACATATGGCTTTACAGTTATAAAGTGCTTCCTGTCTTGTTCCCCCTATAGGATATCTATTTCCTTGGGAGTAGGGGTTGTTGCATTCCTGTCTTTGTATCCTTGTCACCTAGTATAGTGTTTGGTACACAGTAGGAGCTTAATAAATACTTATATATTTCCATACGACAATACTCTGAGTAAAGTGACACAGGCATTTTAACCCACATTTGGGCTGTCTTTAAGGAACATTTTGAGGCACCAAGCTTTCCTGTGACTTTTCACTTGGCCGTCTTCCTGGAAACCCCTTTATTACCATTTTACAGAGGAGAAAACTGAGGAGAGGGATGAAATAAGTCGGCCATAAAAAGGGAAAAGTAATCTGCCAGAACAAGTGAGTAGCAGAGAATGAGGGACTTTGGAGACTTCATAATTCCACACCCTCTGTCATTTTACAGATGGGGAAACTGAGACTCAGTGAGGGTGAAATTTCACTTGGTTAGTAAGTGGCAGATCTCCTGACTATAAGGTCAGTGCATTTTCACTGCATCACATACACAGTTCCTCCAGAATATATGTGTAAATAATACACGACTTCAAATCCCATAACCCATTACAAAGCCAGATATAGAAATTTTCCAATTATTTGCTGGCTTGGGCTTTGAGAAATGTTGCTGATGTTCCTGAAAGGCCTTGTTCCAACCTCCTTCCTGGCCAGGCCCCAGCCTCCTTCCTGGCTTCCTCAGGTACCTTCCATCATTAGACCCGGGAGCCAAGGCATGGCAGTAGCTTGGATTGCAATCGCTTCAATTCCTTCATTTGTAAAATGATCACGTTAGATTTTGAGGTCCCTTTCATTTGAAATCTCTTATTCTAGGACCCTATGACTTAGGGCAGTAGTTCTCAACCTTCCTGATGCCACAACCCTTTAATACTTGTATGTGGGCATGTCTGCATGTGGGCGGACACACTTGGAGATTGATAGAGGAGCACGATGTTGAGCGCAGAAATATGTTTTCCCATGGTCTTAGGTGCCCCTGTGACCCCTGTTTGGCCCCCAAAGGGGTCATGATCCACAGGTTGAGAACCACTGACTTAGGGGAAGGACCAGTGTCTAGAGACAAGACTTTTTTTTCTTCATTGTCTATATTTTTTAAGGTTAATTTTTATTTATTTTTAGTTTTCAACACTCACTTTTTATAAGCTTTTGAGTTCTAAAATTTTCCCCCTCCCTACCTCTTCTCTCCCCTCCCCAAGGTGGCATGCAATTTGATACATGTACAATCATATGAAACATTTTCACGTTACTCATGGTGTTGAAGAAAAATCAGAACAAAAGGGGAGAACCACAAAAAAGAAAGAGAGAGGAGATAGTGCGCTTTGATCAACATTCACTCTATGGTTCTTTCTCTAGATATGGGCAGCATTTTTCATCACAAGTCTTTTGGAATTGTCTTAGGTCATTGCTAAGAGCTAAGTCTTTCAAAGTTGGTCATCTCACAATGTTGCTATTACTGTCTAGAGTGTTTTCCTGATTCTGCTTACTTCACTCAGCATCAGTTAACATAAATCTTTCCAGGTCTTTCTGAAATCTGCCTGCTCATTATTTCTTATGGATCACTAGTATTCCATTATATTCATATACCACATCTTGTTCAGCCATTCCCCAAGTGATGGACATCACCTCAATTTCCAGTTCTTTGGCACCACAAAAAGAGCTGCTATAAATATTTTTGTACATGTGGGTCCTTTCCCCTTTTTTTATGATCTCTTTGGAATATAGACCTAGTAGTGGTATTGCTGAATCAATGAGTATGCATGGTTTTATAACCCTTTGGGTATAGTTCCTAATTTCTCTCCAGAATGGTTGCATCAGTTCACAACTCCACTAACAATGCATTAGTGTTCCAATTTCCCCACAACTTCTCCAACATTTATCATTTTCCTGTTTTGTCATGTTAGGCAATCTGATAGGTGTGATGTGGCACCTCAGAGTTTTTTTTAATTTACACTGGAAACAGGATATCTTGGCAAGGTCCCCTCTTGCTGACACAGACTGGTCTGTTCTCAGACTTGAGAGAGAAGATGCTAAGAGGTAGGACACAGATACAGTGAGTGCCCTTATGACTTCTTACCCCACAGGAGGCATTTGTGGACCAGTGGCATGAACACTGGGCTTGGAATCAGGAAATCTGAATTCTTCCTCAGACATTTATTATCTGTGTGACTCTGGCTAAGTCTTTTAACTTCTCTCTTCCTCAGTTTCTTATATAAATTGAGGATGTTGGAACCAAAGGTCCCTAAGGGCCCTTCTCCAAGGCTAGATGGCCTCTGAGACCCTTCCCAGGTCTAAATCTATGATCCCAAGTGATTTAGCCTCTCTTGGCCTCATTTCCCCATCTGAAAAACAGGGAAAATTATACTACCTCCCCACATACAGTTGTTTTGAATCCCAAATGAGATAATGTGTATAACGTGCATTGTAAACTCAAAGCACTATAGAGACATTAGGTAGTATTACTCATGGGATCAAAGGCAAACCATCTTCCTTTTTTAGGCCCAATGTCTAGGCTGGATGGCCCCTGAAGCCCCTCTCCGGTCTATATCTCTACTCTCATGCCCCAGCCATATCCCTCCCACTCTGATTTTGCCTTTTGTCAATTTTACACCCCCAGAAAAATAAGCATGGTGTAAGCCAGGAGGGGGAGCTGGTGTGTCTGCCAGAGATGGCATCCATCTGTGTGTGTCATAGACTCGGTGCTCAGTGTGTGCGTGCTGTGTGCTGTGTGTTTCAGAGTTCATCAATGGCAGGATAGGTATGGTGGTGTTCAGGTATGTGAGTGAGAGTGTGTGGGTGCTAAGGTGAAGGGTGGGGCAGCAAATCCGTCTTGAGCAGGTATAAAGGTTAGGTGTCTTTCAGTTCTCGACCTGACTATAGTACACATGCTCCAGGTCCCGTGACCCTTAGAAAAAAGGGGTGCCGGTGGGAGGGAAGAAAACTGGGGCCTCCTGAGATAAAGTGTCCCTGACCTTTCTTACCCCTGTCCTAGTTAAAGAACAGGAGATAGAGCTGAGATTGGGGAACTCCTACCCTTATTCTAGCCCAACTGTGAGGACACAGGAGGCCCTGTGTCCCAGCCATGCTCATTCAGGGCTCTGGGATCAGACTTGGCTCCTGGCTTCTCATGGATGTGCTTTTCTGGATATTTTTCCAGGCACAGAGAAGGCTTTTCTTCCCAGCTAGGCATGTGTGTCTGGCTTGGCTCAGTTCACTGGACCCTGGAGGGCAGGTCTTGTAGCTTCATCTTCTTGTTTATGATTAATTTCCTCTCATACCCCTCCCCAGTTGTTCGGACAGCCCCCTCCCCTTTGTGATGGACAGGATCAAGGTCAAGGTTACAGGATTTCTTTCTGAGGCTTAAATCATTTAATTTACTCTCTACTGCCATGCCAGGCTGCCTTTATAGTCTAGTCCAGATGTTAGGCAGGGATGCCAGAATTCATTGATTGATTGATTGATTCATTCACTCAGTCAGTCAACAAACACATATTAACTACTTATTACCTTCAGAGCACCTTGCTAGATGCTGGAGGAGACAACACAGATATAATGGCATTGTCCTGTCATTGTGGCTCAAACATTGCTTTGTGTAGTTTCCTCAAAGTACATCCCTAGCTTGGGAGGCTAAGGTATCTAATTTCCATTACTTGTTAGCTATATGACTTTGGTTAAATTACCTAAGTCTCGGTTTCTTAATCTATATAAGATATCTAATGGCTCCTGGTTCAGATAAAAGATCCTTGATGCCCCAACTCCAACCCCCAGTCCTAGCCATGGAGCCTTCTTGCCATTTTCCAGAAGAGGGAAGTAGAAATGTCACTGGAAAGCTTATACCTACACCCCAGCCCAACTCTGTGGACCCAGGAGACCCTGTTCCCTGGCTACACCTGCTCCAAGCTTCAGGAGTCCTTGGCTTGTGGCTTTGAGTAGATGTGCTTGGGGGATGTTTTTCCAGGCTTACAGAAGATTTTTCTTCATAGATAGGCATGTGTGTTTGTATATCCAACATTCACTAGCCTTGTGACTTTGGGTAGGTCTCAGTCTCCTTATCTGTGTAATAGGTATGATAATTCTTGAATGGTACAATGGAAAGAATGATAGATTTGAATCAAGAGTTGACTCTTCTACTTAATAACTATGTGACCTTGGAGCTAGTCTTGGCCTCGTAAAAGTAACTTTACTCTTAATAAATGGGATTTGTTAAAAAAAAGCCAGAAAATCCTTCCTTACCTCGTGTTTAGTTATTCATTCTGTGTTAAAAAAAAAAAAAGAACAGTCGGACAGTTAAAGGTCTGGAGTGGGGATGGAAGTATAGAAATGCCTTCTTTTTGCTCTGGTTACAATCTTGTTTCTTTAGGTAGACCAGTCTCAGGTCTAGCAGATCTCATAAAGAAATTAAAAATTTGCTTGTCCACGGCAAGAGTGGATCAATACAATCTGTGGGTGATGCTGACTGTAGGCAAAAAACCTGTTGTTTTCTTTTGTTTTAAGTCATATAGTAGATAGAGCACTGGGCCTGGAGTCAGTAAGACCTGGGTTCAAATCCAACCTCAGACACTCACCAGCTATGTAACCCTGGGCAAATCACTTACTCCTGTTTGCCTCAGTTTCCTCATCTGTAAAATGAGCTGGAAGAGGAAATGCAAAACCACCCCAGTATCTTTGCCAAGAAAACCCCAAATGGAGACATGAAGAGTTGGACATGACTGAATAACAACAAAAACTCTCTCTTCCCATGGTATTTACTTACAAAGTCCTGGATAAACAACAAATGATTGATAAGCACTTGCCAATTGTGCCCCTTATGTTCCATTCCTGGTAGAGCAGATTTAGAGCCAGAAAAGGCTTAAGAGGTAACTTAGTCCAAACCCATTATTTTATGGATGACAAAACTGAGGGCCTGAACAGTAAAGGGACGTGTCCAAGATCACATAGGTAGGTAGCAAGTAACTGAGCTGGGATTTGAAGCCAAATTTTCTGCCTTCAGATTCAGTGTCTTTCCATCACAGCATGGTAAATTCAACAGTTATTTAACTTTTTTTTTGTTTTGAATTTATCAGTCCCCTTCTATATATGCATTTAGTCAACCCTATAACGAAGGATAAATGAGAAAGAAGAAATTTAGCAAAAGTTAACCTAAACATTCACGTCTATAATGTGTTTATCATGTTCTATACCCATAGTCCACCCCCTACAAATAAATGAAGGAGAGGACTTAAAAAATATCTCTTCTCCTAGATCAGCCTTCAAGAAACATATATTAAGTACCTACTGTGTGCAAGGTTTTGTGTTAGGAATTGAATGACAAAAGATAAAGAATTCCTGACTGTAGGGAGCATATATTATCCTGGGGGTGGGGAAAGATATGGGCATGACTTGTATACAGAGAAATATAATATGGGGGCAAAGGAACAATTTCTTCTAAGAAAATATGAGGAGGGTAAGGACACTGTCAGCTAGGGTGTGGGAAGCAGGGGCGATTTCTTGGAGAAACACTTGAGCTGAGCCTTTAAAGAAGAGGTATAAGATTTTAAGTGTCAGTCTCTTGAATTTGTATTGTATCCTCAAGGCAGTTGGGAGCTACTGAAGGTTTATAGAGAGGGGTTGGCTCATCCCTGATGCTTATTACCTGTGTAATAAATGATTTAATCTTCTTGAGCCTTAGTTTCCCCATCTGTAAAATGAGAGGTCTAGGCTAGATAGCTCCTTTCCAGCTCCTGTGATAGAATGTGTGGCCTTTTGCAAGTAACAGCTTCTCTGGGCCTCAGTTTCCCCATCTGTAAAATGAGAAGTCTGGAGTAGATGGCCTCTGAGGTGCCTTTTGGCTCTAGATCTATGAGTTTGTGTTTATAATACTTCAAGCACATCAGTCTTTAATGTTTATAAAGTGCATCCCTTTGCCTTGAGAATGGGGGTTAAGTTTTATCCCTATTTCACAGATGAGGAAACTAAGGCTCAGAGAGACAAAATGATTTGCCTGTGATTACAACCCCAGTAAGTAGCAATTCTCCAGTCTCTCAACTGAGCATTCTTTCCACCACCACTACTACCACTGCCGCCTCATACTGTCTAGGTTGAAGAGAGAATCTTCAACCTTGGCCTGCTTGTTACTGCATGCCAACCAACTGAACTAACTTGCCCCATGACTGACTTAGCCAGTGAATGTGGAGAAACCATTTTCTTCCCTTTCCCATGCCCAGCTTCAATCGAGCCACCTCCCCCTTTAGAAAGTCCTCTCTTTGACAGAGGCAGGGAGAGGAGGGAGAAATAGAGATAGTGTGTGGGGGGAGACAGAGAAACAGAAAAGTAGAGAGGGAGAAAACACAGAAAAGGGGAAGGAGAGATGAGAGAGAGAGAAGAGAGAGAGAGGGAGAGGGAGGGAGGGAGAGAGAGAGGAGAGAGAAAGAAGGAGAGAGGGAGAGGAAGGGAGGGGGAGAGAGAGAGGAGAGAGAGAGAAGGAGAGAGAGAAAGAGGAGAGAGAGAGAACTTGTAAATAAACTGTTAAAACCTCCCCTAAAAAAGCCCTCTCTTCCCTCCCCAGGTTTCTCAGTGACATCTTAGCCCACCTTTTCTCCTTCTTGGGGTGTGTAGGAACCTAGAAGGAGAAAAGTCACTTCTTCTGAATTCAGTCATCCTTTTTTAAGACCATTCGAGGTTCCAGACACTATGCTGGTGTGGAGGATAAGAAGACAAAAAAAAAAGAGTTCCTGTCCACACGAAGCTCATAGACTACTGGGAGAACTTGATATATACACAGACCAGTAGATTTAAAGTAGTTTCAGGAGAAACAGAGAGCTAGCAGCACAGGGCATGTGACAAGCAGGTCTCTTGTAGAGGTGGTTGGTACCTCCACTGTGCTTTGAAGGGATTCTGTAAGACGAAGGTGAGGAGGAAAGAGATTCTAGAGGTGGGGGGACCACCTGTACAATGGGCATGGAGGCAAGAGATAGACTGCTATGTCCTGGAACAGTAGATAGACCAGTCTGACTGGCCTGGGGGAGTGGGTGAAAGTGGGTGATAATGCCATCCCTTAGGGACATAGGCAAGAATCAAGCTTGTGGAGAACTTTAAATGGCAGACTGAGATGTTTTTATTTTGTCAAAGAGGTGAAATGGAGCCAATGAAGAATTTTAAGTGCGATGGTCAGATCTTTTGAAGGTTTGGAAATATCTCTTTGGCGGCAGAGCGGAGAATCCATCAGAGGGAAGAAGCTGAAAAGTGTGGTGCGAAGGGCACTGACAATGGTATTTCAGCACTCGGGGTGAAGTACCACCTTTGATGTGACCTGTGTGACCTTGGACAAGTAACTACCTCTCTGGGCCTCAGTGACATTATTTGTAAAAGGATGGAGTTGAACTAGGTGACCCCTAAGGTCTCTGCTAGCTATAAAAAATTTGAGACTGGAAATAAAGGGACTGAGAAAGAGGCTGTTACATGAGACTAGGCTACAGGTGAAGGGAGCATGGAAGACAGGAGTGGCTTATCAGATGGGAGCAGGTGTTAAGAGATATCATGGAGGTAGAATCAATTAAACTTGGCAAGTGGTTTGCTATAGGGAAGACGGGGAGTCAGGAAAGACTTTGAGGTTTTAAACCTCTGTGACTGGGAGGATGGTGGTGTCCTGGAAGGAAACAGAACAGTTTAGAGAAGGGATCACTTGGGAGAAAGAAGTTATATGTCAGGCACATTGAATAGGGTCTATAGTGAACAGAATGCTAGACTTGGAACCAGGAAGGGTTGAGTTCGAATTCTCCTTCAGACACTTAGCCATGTGACTTTGGAGGAATCCCTGGTGACTTCTGATTCTGTCATTCCACATCCAGGTGGAGGTATTGAACAGGTAGTTGCTTATTTTCCATTTATCTGGGAATGTCACTGAGTACAGGGCCCAAGGGGGGCACCTAACTAGCATTAACAGAACACAATGGAACCCAAGGCTGCTTGGAACCATGGGCTGGCTAGTTTGGCTTTCCCAGTCAGAGTTTTCTGAGGGAATTGCTCATTAGAAACCCAGAAATTGGCTTAGTCTTCAGCTACTGGGCTTTCCCTTGCCTTCTGGGGCCCCCTTCCTCAAGATCTACTATTCCCTCCCATCTTTATTTTCTGTGCTTTGGACTTTTAACATTAGACTGGACCAAATGCCAGAGAAATTAATTCAGGGATTATTCCTTGGGCTGGGATGAGTCTAAAGAGATGAATTGTTCTGTTTTCAATCTCAGCCCTCTCAGAAGGATTGGACTGTCTCTCTTTTTAAGGGAAAGGAGTGTGTGTGTGTGTGTGTGTGTGTGTGTGTGTGTGTGTGTGTGTACACACTGGGTGCCCTAATTCGTCAGAGGGCATGGGGGGCAGTTATCCAAAGGTTTTCATCTCAGAGTCTCCCCTGGCTAGGGATTAAATTTGGGAGAAGAGGTTCCGGGCTGGAAGAAACGCGGGAGGGGGAGGGGGAAGGATAGCAGCAGTTCTGAGTTCATTATGCTGCTGGCGTTACCCCGAAATACCAAAGTGAAAATTAGGCCGCCTCAAGTGTTGGGTGGGAGCGCAGGGAGTGAGCTGGAAGCCACTGGGTGCGCGCTCGGCTCCGT
>CM053593.1:366875265-366888050 GCA_028646575.1 Pseudocheirus occidentalis
GCATTAGGAGAGGGAGTTTCCTCACTTGGGGGTTCCCTACATAATTTCAACCATAGGTCTAGTCCTATCCCCAGGGATTATAGATTCAGTTCATTCAGTTTCACTCCTTAGAGCAGAACCAGGAACAAGGTTTAGGTTTGACACTGGGACAAAATCTTCCTATGGACTGGAGCTGTGCATGAGAGGTGGTAGGTTACCCATCCTTGGGGGTTTTTAGTTCAAGATTGGATGACAGCCTGCCTGGTCCATTATAGAGGGAATTTCTTTGGAGTAGGGATGGGACTAGGAGGTGCCTGAGGTCCATTTTGCTTCTAACACCCCTTTTCTCTCACCTTGGCACTACCGATACACAGATTTGTTGTCTATTTCCCACAATCTCAAAGCCCAAGGGGAAGTTATCATGCTATAGTGTAAATAGAATGACGTTGAAAGTCAAGTGCCCCGGGTTTTGGTCCCAGCTCTGCCCATACTCAGGCAAGTAAATTTATTTCTGTGGGCATCAGTCTCCCCATCTGTACAATAAGGGGGTGGTGTCGGGGGCTGCCCAAGGGCCCTCTCAGCTCTGGCTGGCTCTGGTTCCAAGGAGTTTACTGTCTTATGAGTGGCACATAATTGTAGGATTTAGGGGAAGCAGTTGCTTGTGGCAAACCTAAACTACTGTAAGTGGAGGATAAGTATGAGTTGGGTGAATGCCAAGACCAGCACTGCTTTGGGGCTCTGCCAGGGGTATGTGGTGTGAGCTCCCTCTCACGTCTCCTGGGGCAGCTCCCCATCATGGAACTATGTTTGGAAATGAGATAGGCAGCCACAGCAGCCCTCCCCCTTTCAGGGCCTGCCTGTTGTCCTAGGTGAGAGAAGGGAGGCAGTAATCTGTAGCCCTGTCCTACTGCTGTGCCATGGGGAATAAGCTCTGCTCTGTAGCTTCTCCCTACTTATAAACCGCAATAGCAAAGATGGCCATTGGCCTCATAATAGAGTAGAAGGACCACTGGCCTGGGAGGAAGGACTGTGATTGAGGCTCATTCCCAGATTCATTGACGATAACCAGTGGTAGAACCCGGGTGAATCATTCAACTTTATCTTTGTCTTGGCTTTTTTCATCTTGAAAAATGAATGTAACATTTGCCCTCATTTGGGGAAAAAGGCAGTGTGGTATAGTGGATAGAGAGTTGTCCTCAAAGCCCCAAAGACCTGGGTTCATGCCCTTCCTCTAACATGGACTGGTTATTTAACTCTAGACAAGACACATAATCCCTCTAAGTCTCTAATTTATAGGGGAGAGGGCAGAGTGGCTAGAGCACTGGTCCTGGAGTCAGGAGGACCTGAATTCAAATTTGGCCTTAGACACTTGGCACTTACTGGATGTGTGACCCTAGGCAAGTCACTTAACCCTGGTTGTCTCAAAAACAAAAACTTATGGGGAAGGTGCCAACTTACATTGATAGAGGGAGTTTCTTCACAGGGCAGTGCCATCCAATCCCTGCCCCACAAGGAGTGATAGGGAGGCTCAGGTTTTAGAACCACAGATTTAGAGCTGGAAGGTCCTCTAGGGGTCAGTTAGTCCAACCCCCTCATTTTACAGATGAGAAAACTGAGGCCCATACTGGTGACTGGATCATGTGTTTGAAAATTTTAATACATGTAAACCCCTGATTTGGACTGGGTCTAGGGGAACAGGCTCTGCACCTGGAGTCAGAGACTGGGGTTCAAATCCCAGCTTGGTCACTTTGTGGGATCTTGTAGATGCTTCAGTGTTCTGGGCCTCAGTTTACTCTCCAGCTAATGAGGGGGCTGGGCTAAATCTCTAAAACACTAAATCTAGAGGCATAGGGGTGATTACAGGAAGCTCTGCTGTGATTTCTCTGGGATAGCGCCATCTTTTCCCAGGCCTGGATATCCCCATGTTGTGGACCAAACATTAGGAGAGTGAGGACAAGACTGAACAAGATAATTTGTCTATTTGAATTTTGGACAAGCAGAAAGGGCCCTTGGACAGGGTCCTTCTAATTGGAAAGGAAATTGCTTTGCTTCCATGTGAGTAGAAAGCCCAGGATGGCCTCTGTATTTTAATGGCACCCAACCAGGGATGCAAAGCAAGTGACACTGGGTATCAGAAGTGATAATGAGAATGTGCTGAGAGCTCCAGACTTAGGGCATTGACTATTAAATATTCAATCAACACTGGCTAAGCTTTGGGTAGGTTCCTCCAAGGGTACAGACAGTTGAGAGGGATGAAAGTCATCTACTTTGGGGGGAGACACTGATTCTTAATTTCTCACTCTACCCTCCTCTCTCCCCCATCATTGAGATGTTCCTAGGCAAGTCTCATCAGTACCCTTATGCAAAATGGGTCTACAAGCTAATCTTCTGCCATTATTGTTGCTAACTATTGGAAGACTGTGTGGTTTAGTGGAAAGAGGATTCCAGGGCATCTGGAGTCAGATGGCCTGACTGTACACTGCAGGTCACTTACCCTTCTCCCTGGCCTCAGTTTCTTCATCTGTAAAATGACAACCTCTTCTAGTTGCCTTGCAGCTTGAGATCTAAAATCTTTACAGGTTTATTAATAGTATACAAGCCAAACAGAAAATGGAAATGACAAATTCTGGAAGGGATGTGGGAAAATAGGGAAACTGTTGGTGGAGTTGTGAACTGGCTCAGCCATTCTAGAGAACAATTTGGAACTATGCTCAAAGAGTTATAAAACTGTGCATAGTCTTTGACCCAGAAATACCAATGGTAGGTCTAGAGCTGGGACCAAGATCTTCAAAAGATCTTCTCTTTCCGAAGAGATCAAAAGAAAAGGAAAAGAATGTATGTATACAAAAATATTTATAGCAACTCTTTTTGTGGTGGCAAATAATTAGAAATTGAGAGGATGTCCATCAATTGGGGAATGACTGAACAAGTTGTGGTATATGATTGTGATGGAATACTAGTGTATTATCAGATAGTATACAAACCACTGGCTGATGGTACAAGAAAGATACACGGATGTATGTGCCAGTCTCCTTTCTGCCACTGAGATCTTGACTGGGTCTCTGGCAGACAAACTGCCCTGGTGCTAAAATCCAGGAAGCCAGTCCTGCCCAGAGCGGCAACTGATTCTAGGTGGCACCAGGGCTTAGGGCTCTCTCTTTTCAAATATGCCCATTTGTGAGTAAACAGACCCCAGGTAGCCAGTAGTAAGTTAGAGTAAGGTGCTGGAAGAGGTTAGTAGGATTCCGTTTGATCAGGGGCTGAACTCAGGAGACATTCTAGCTCTTTCTCTTTATGTGCCCCCATCCTCACTCTGGGGGAGAGGGACTGGCTTGGCCATGATGGGTCAGAGGCAGTTCCTGGAGTCTGCTTTCCAGATTGTGTGGCTAAGACAGTTGCTGTGAAGTCAGAACTCGCTTCCCCATAGAAACAATACTATGAATGTCATTGTCTCTGTCCTTTGAACTTTACTTATCAATCCTACCTGGAACTGTGGGCATTTGTGTTCATATCTGATCTGCCCACGAGATTGTAAACTCCCATGTAAACTTATAGAACTAAAGAATGTTAGCCCTGGAAACTGCCTAAGGATCATCCAGTCCTGCTTCTCCGTTTTTCTTTTTTTTTTTTTTTTAATGATTTTACTTAATTTTTAGACAATCATTGAGGCCCAAGGTCATAGGATGAGTTAATGGATCCTAGTGGGTCATAGCGCTAAAGATGGAGGAGACCTCAGAGGCCCTTTATTCTAATCCCCTTGATTTACAGATGAGGAAACTGAGACCCAGAGAGGTGAAGGTAACATAGAGTGTAAGTGGCAGAAGTCAGATTTGAACCCAGGTCTAGTGATGCCATGTCCAGCACTCACAGAATCCAAGAATTTAAGAGTTAGAAGGGACTTTGGAGGGCACCTAAGTCCAACCCCTATCATGAAACTAGCAGGTGATGATCTAGGCTCTGCTTGAAGCGGTAGCCCCTTCCACCCCTGGAGAGCTATCAATGCAGAAATCTTTTTATTCTGACATTCGTCCTTCTGGCAGCTCCTACCAATTGCTCCTGGTTCTGCCCCAAGGAACCAATCAGACCAAGACTAACATCCCTCTTCCACTTGCTGGCCCTTCAGATGCTTGAAGACACCTTATTGCTTCCCTTGAGTCTTCTCTTCCCCAGACTAAACAGTTCCATTTCATACCAGATCCTCATATGACATGGATTCAAGTCCATTTACTATACTGATTATTTTCCTGTCAAAGCTCTCCAACTTACTGATGTCATTTTTAGAACTCAGTGCCTCACACTGAACACACTACTCTAGAAGAGGGGTATTGTCACCTCCCTAGTCCTAGAAGCTATGCCCTTTTTAATGAATTAGTTACTTTGACTCCTCTATCACATTACTGACTCATATTGAGCTTGTGGTCCACTAAAACCCCCAGATCTTTTTCATGACAACTGTTATCTCATTATGCCTCCCTCCTCTTATATGTGTGAAATTGACTTTTTGTACACAAGTGCAAAACTTTACATTTGTCCCTATTACAACTTACTAAATTCAGCCCAATGCTATAGCTTGTCAAAATTCTTTTGGATCCCAACAAGGTAGTTCTCCCTCCCAACTTTGTGTCACACCCCCATTACTTTCCAACAACTGCCCCTTTATAACCACATAATGACAACAAACAGTTAAGCAAATCCATGTGACTTCATGACTTCACATTACAAACCCACAGCCCCCCAGAACAGAGGTTTCACCACTGGTACCCTGGAACCAAGATTAGTCATGTAGCTATGGCATTTGATCTGAGTTTGAATGTCTTTTAATTTTCCACTAAATAGGCTTACGCATCAATGAATGTGCAAAGCTCTTGGTATGCAAAGCAGAAAATGAAAAAGGAGGATCTTACATTCATTTTTACATTTTATAGTCTTCTTCTCACTTAAGTTATTGTTCTCTTTGGGCTCATTCTTTTCAGCCCCCTCATTTTACAAATGAGGACATCAGAGCCTAGAGAGAGGACATGACTTGCCCAGGGTCACACAGTGAGTGACTTAGATACCTAAAGTATACTGGAGGAACATTCCAGTTGGAAGCTAGCCATTTTTGCTGACTAAAGTGAATGCAAATGGAAATGACATCATTCACGAAGCCAGTAAATAGTGGAGCTAAGACTAGAGCTCAGGTCTCCTGCTCTCCCCACTGTATCACACTGCCTACTCCCACCCAGGGGACTGAGTTCTTGCCTTATTTATTTTTTATACTTCCCACATCCCTGAGCACAATGCCTTGAACATAGGTGGCCAATAAGTGTTTTTTGGATTGAAATACATAGTCAAGTTGCCAGGTCAGTCCACCAAAGCTGGTCTGTGACACTGTATCAGATTCAAGCACTGCCTAATCAGTGTCATCAGGGTAGGGAATGGGAGACTGAAAGGTTTCTGGAGAAAAGAAGACTTGAGGAGGGGGATGATCCATGATAGCTATCTTCAAGGATTTAAAGGGCTATGGATGGAATAGGGAATAGGCTCATTTTGCTTCCTTCCAGAGGGCAGAACCAGAAACAATGGGTTCAAATAGCAAAGAGATGCATTTATGCTCCATGTCAAGGGAAGATATGCTCACAATGGGAGCCATCCAGAAGGGGAATGAGGTGCCTTGAGAGGCTTCCCTTACTGAAGGTCTTCAAAGAGAAACCAGATAGGTATGCCTTGTCCCCACACAATTACAAATTGTTTTTCCAGAATCTCCATCACTTATACATCAGTGTGCCTGTCTTCCCACAGCCCCTCCGGCATTGACTATCTCTGGCTTTTAATCAACCTTGCCAGTCTGTAGAGTATGAGGTAAAATCTCAGAATTGTTTTAGGTTGGATTTCTCTTACTATTAGTGATTTGGACATCATTTAAAAATAATTAATTACTTTATTTTAAGCATTCTTTTATAATTTTTTTTGAGTTCCAGATTCTTTTCCTCTCTCCCTCTCCTCTACCCGCTAAAAAGAAACAATATGATATAAATTATACATGTGAAATCATGCAGAACACATGTCCATATTAGCCATGTCACAAAAAGCAAAAAAAAGTGAGAAAATGATACTTCACTTTGCATGTAGAGTTGATCAGTTTTCTCTCTCTGGAGGTGGATAACATTTCTTCATCATGAGTCATTTGTAATTGTTGGATTATCGTACTGATCAGAGTAGCAAGTCTTTCACAGCTGATCATCCTTACAACATTGCTGTTACTGTGTATGATTATCTCCCAGTTCTCACTTCACTTTGCATTAGGCCATATAGGTCTTGCCATATTTCCCCCCCAAACTGCCCTGCCCCTGGTCATTTCTTATAGCATATTAGTATTCCATCAAAATCATCTGCCACAACTTGTTCAGCCACTTCACAATCGATGAGCATCACCTCAATTTCTACTTCTTTCCCCTCACCAAAATGCTTTACATATTTTTATTCATCTAGGTCCTTTTCCTTTTATCTCTTTGGGGTACAACCCTAGTAGTGGTATTGTTGAATCAAAGGTGCGCTCAGTTTTGTAGCCCTTTGGGCATAGTTCCAAATTGTTCTCCAGAATGATTGGATTAGTTCACAGCTGTACCAGCAGCATGTTAGTGGATCTATCTTTCTCCAAACCCCCCAGCATTTATCATTCCTGATAGATGTGAGATGGTGCCTAAGAGTTGTTTGAATTTATTCATAAGACTATATATAGCTTTGATTTCTTCTTCTGAAAACTGTCTGTTCATATCCTTTGACCATTTATTAAGTAGGGGAATGGCTCTTATTGTTATTTATGTAACTAGATACCTCATATAGTTGAGAAAAAAGGCCTTTATCAGAGAAACTTGCTGGAAAATTTTTTGATATTGCTTCATTGTCTATGGTACCTTTTCAGTTAGGTCTCTTTTTGCTTTTGCTTTGTCTGTGATCATGATTTCTACCCCAGCCTTTTTTTGCTGCATCTGAAGCATAATAGACTCTGCTCCAGCCCTTCATTTTAATTCTGTGTGTGTCTTTCTGTCCCACATGTATCTCTTGTATACAATGTATTGTTGGATTCTGGTTTCTAAAACATTCTGCTGTCTTCTTCCTTTCTATGGGTGAGCTCATTCCATTCCCATTCACAGTTTATGATCACTGGTTTTTTGTTTGTTTGTTTTTTTGAGGGGGAAGGCAGGGCAATTGGGGTTAAGTGACTTGCCTAAGGTCACACAGCTTGTAAGTGTCAAGTGTCTGAGGCCAAATTTGAACTCAGGTCCTCCTGACTCCAGGACCAGTGCTCTATTCACTGAACCACCTAGCTGTCCCTGTTTATTTTCCTCCATCCCATTTTCCTCTGTTTTCCTTTTCTTTCTTCTTATTCTGTCCTTCCTTAAAAGTCTGCCTTCTTTCCAACCACTACCACCCCTCAAAATCTGCCTTGTTTCCTACCATCCTTTCCCCCATCACCCTTATTCCCTTCCCCTCCAATCTCCCTAAGATATCTAACTGATTGTGTATATTTATTCTTCCATCTTTGAGCAAATTCTAATGAGAGTGAGGTTCAAGCATTACCTGTCTCCCCCATTGCCCCCTCTGCTGTAAAAGTTCTTCTTTGCACCCCCTTTTTATATGAGAAAATTTGCTTCATTCTACTTCTCTTCCCCTCTTTGCCAGTGCATCCTTCTTTCTTACCCTTCAGATTCTTTTTGTGCTGCTGTTTTCAGAGCTAGTTCCAGGAGTCTGCAGGCTTTTGGTGCTTCCAGGTGGTGTGATCACTGGTCTTTATCCAGGAAGAGTCCCTGCTTGCCTTTAGCCACAATACTAGTGCCCTTCTTGACCCTTGAATTGTGACTGGGTCCTCTGCTCTTTTGTGACCAATCACAGGTGCTTCTCTCTATCCTGGAACTGTGGCCCAGAACTGCATACGGGCAATAGAATTGCCAATCAGCACCAGCTGCCAGTGCCAGCTGGCAAAGGGTCCCCTGTAATCTCTTTCTGACCAGCAAGACCTTGCTGTCTCTGGACTGAGAGCTTGTGAAGCTGCTGTTGCTGAGACTGCTGCCATCACAGCCATCTTCAAGGCCTATTGCTGGTACTCCTGCTTCACTCCCAGCCTCTGCCCATTGTGGTATTACAGACCTCTCCTTTGGACCTCCTAAGCTGTCTTAGGTTGGAAAAATATTCCCCTTTGACCTTTTGTTGGTTCTACCACTCCAAAATTTGATTTGAGGGGTCATTTTAAAGTTGTTTGTTCGGAGAGTTCAGCTGGGTCCCAGCCTCCCCTCTGCCATCTTCTGGACATTGTTTTTGTATGACTGTTGATAGCATTTCTTCTGCTGAAAACTGTTTATGTTCTTGGACACACGTTGCCACCCCCACCCCACCACACATGTCCAATGCAGAATGGATAGCTCTTGGTCTCATATATTTGTGCCAATTACCTGTGTACCTTGGATATCAGACTTGGGTATGAGATTTTTATGAGAGCGATTTGAGGCAAAGCCAATGCTTTTTCCACCACACTGAAGCTGCCTCATTCATTCAAGCAAATTAGGTTGGGTTAGAAAGCCAGAGTTCTGAATAAAAACCAGAGAACTCTTTCCCCAAGGGTGAATCTGGTCAAATGCTTTTCTCCATTGTGAGGTTCTGGGGGTGTGGGAATCACAGAGGGGGACTGGGTATAGTCCTGGCAGTGGTACAGTCCAGAGGGAAGGAGAGGAGCTAGGTGTGGCCAACATGCCCCACAAACCGGTCTTTGTTCTGTAGAAGATCTCTGACTCTGTTCTGGACTGGGCAATCCTCCTGGTGGGTATCCAGAACAGCAGAGAGTCCTCAGTGCAGGGAAAAGTACTTAGAAGATTTCAGTATCTCTTGTGAGTGCTCACTTAATGTCTCACAATGTGTTATCTTTCCCACACGTGTGGGCTCAAGAAAAAATATTTTGTCAGCACCCAACAGTCCCATCCAAAAAAGGCCAACGGGAAGGTGGGTGGTGCCTGCTGGGGCCCCCATCACAGGAATCCTGTAGGAGCTGTTAGACAAATATGGGAGAGCCTGGGATAGCCTCTGGTAAGGGGGGGCAGGGGTGATGGGATTGGAGGCAGCACAACTATAAGGATGCTTCGATTCAGTATGACTTTTGCTGCCTTCCTAGGTATCCCATTGGTCCCATTGCTGCTAGTTAGAAACATTGTCTGCCTTGGCTTTTCAGAGAAGACACTCAAAGTTTAGTGTGGGATGAGTCCGTTTAGGATGTTTCAGAAATGGATGCCGTTGACGGCTGGGTATCCCCATAATGTTGAACATGGCTTGTCATTCAAGCTATTCTGAGGTCACTCCCCATTTTATGGTTGAAGAAACTGAGGTCTAGATAGGCGGTCAATAGTATTGTTCTGCCTATCTTGGAGCATGGGGTTCATGTTGCTAACCTCATTGCAGGACACAGATTTCAAATTGATTTTCCTAGTAATGGGGATGGATTACACAGAGGCATTCATACTCTCTCATGATCCAGGTTACACAGTTGTGAAGTCAGGGAACTTGGATCTTGAAAAGTATCTTAAAGATCACCTAGTTCAGGGGTTCATGAACTTAAAAAAAATTTGTTAGCTGTTTTTCAATAGAACTGGGTTCCATTACAATCTTGTGTATTTTATTTTATTTTTTTTTGCATTTAAAAGGCATGAAGCTGAGAAATGGCCCACAGGCTTCAATAGATTCTCCAAGCAGTCCAGACATCAAAGAAATTGGCAATCTCTGATCTTGTTGAACTCCCTCATTTACAGGTGGGAGTGAGTCCCAAAGAGGAGATAAGTGATTCGCTAAAAATGATTCAGGTTGCAAAGCAGAGCTGAGGCTACAATCCAGATCATAGCTTGAGAATGGAAAGTGGCCTTTGAGAGACCATGTAGCCTAATCCCCCTCCACTGGCACATTAGGAAGCTGGGCCCCAGACAGGTTAAAGTCATTTGCCCAAGGTCACACATGCAGGAAGTGGCAGACCAAGCATTTGAACTTGGGTCTCCATATTCCAAACCCAGGGCTCTTTCTACCACTCAGCCAATGCCTGATGAGGACTAGGGTACAGCAGGAATTACAGATGGTGGAGTTGCCCCTCCCCCAGTACCATACTCAGCTGGTCTCTATGGACATTGAATATGTGACCTTGACTGTCAACTAAACAAAATCAGACTCCTACAGCTCCTTGGAGGATGGGATTGGCTATCGCAGCACGCCTCCTCTCCTTGCTTAAGCCATAGGACTGATACTGCTCATCTCCTCCTGGTCAGGCTGTGTGATATCTGTGTCCTAGAGAAGAATGTGAATTTAGAATCAAAGAACTTTGGTTATAATCCCAGTTCTGCCATTCGAGCAATCACTTTCCCTCTCTGGTCCTCGGTTTCCCCATCTGAAAAATGAAGGGGTTAGTTTAGATGACCCCAAAGGTCCCTTCCAGCACTAAGTCTGTGATCTAGCAGCTCAGACACTTTACCCAGCACTTCCACTTATCCAGCTGTAAAATGGGAATGATGCTAACTTGGGCTCTCTAACTGCATTTGTTGGGAGGAGAAATTGTTTGTAAATCTTAGCCGTGTGTATCAGTGCGAGTTGTTATTGTTATCAATTGTAATAGTAATAAGGATAATAAGATAATATTTCTAAAGGTTTTACCCACATAGTCTGTGATTAATAAATGCTTGTTTCCTTCCCTTATTATTTTGACTGGACCTGTGATTTCATCCATGTAGAGACCTTCTGGTGAGCAAAGTCCCTTTACCAATACAGATAGTGCCTGCTTGGAAGTGTATAATCTTAGTAAGCTGCCTGAGGCATTGAAGGGTGAGGTGCTTGCCCAGGGGCATACAGCCAGCATGTGTCAGAGGTGAGATTTGAACCCAGGTGTCTTCACTCCTGAGGCCAGCTCTCTAGCCTTCACACCATGGCTGCCTCTCCATTATTCTCATTATGAGAAACAATTGTCTTTCTTCTCCTTAGTCTATGAGATTCACCACCAAAGAAGCACCCCGGATGCCTGAGTGCCTGGAAGAGGGGAATGGACACCTCTGAGAGGTGCCACATACCACCAGACCCAATGAGAAGGCAAAGAAGGGCCAGAGAATTAGCCATTGGTCAATCAGCATTTAATAAGCACTTCCTGGTACCATCCCAGGGACCAGGAATACAAAGGCACCCCCAAAGAGAGGTCTTGCCTTTGCACCACTTTGTAACCTTTCTGGGCTACCTCATGGAAGCTGCCATTTTGGAAACTCATGGCCTGCTGAACCAGTCCCATCTCACCGGCTTGCCAGTGAAGGCAGTGGTGAGGACAGGACCTTCACTCCGATCACATGTTCCTTGATCTCCAAAGCATGTCTGTCAAGGTTTGGGAGCTGACTTCCTTCATGACTGTTGGGGTATAATGGCCTCACTTGGTAGCTAAGTGTGGCCAGAAAAAAGGTCTGAGTAGGTAGACATGGCAGCAGTGGGGCAGGCCTTGCCAGGAGAGTTTGTTTCTTGCTTCAGAGATCACAGGATCATCAGTGCAGAACCAGACGGGGGCTTTTGAGGTCGCCTTCTCATTTTGTAGATGAGGATAATGAGAATAAATGGCTTTCCCAAAGTCACAGAGTAAGTAACAGGGCCTTAGGAGGGACCACATGGGCTCATAGATGGAGTAGAAGGGATTTGAAGGCCCTCTTGTCCATCCTAGACTTGCTTCAAGGAAGCAAATGCACAGGGATTTAGTTAGGGAAAAATTTTTCATGAGTTCTGGTTTTGTAATTTCCTTAAGGTCAGGGGGCCATTTTATACTTCTGCACCTACCACATCTAATCCAGCTCCCTCATTTTACAGAGGGGGAAACTGAGGTTCACAGGGATGGAATTTCTTGCCCAAGATCACAGAGGTAGGTAGGAAGCTTCAGAGGTGGGATTTAAACCTAGATTTTCTGACTACAAAGTTAGGTCTCTTTCCACTGTACAGAAGTTTACATTCCACGCATGGGAGTCTAGTCTTTCCCTGACAATGCCTTGTCCTATGGTCCATCCCAGTGCTAGTGAATTCCTGATCTCATCAATATAGGCACTTTCATTACCGGGGCAGATCACAAATCATTTAGGCTTCTGATCCTGTTTGGTTTTGATCCATGGTCTTCTGGTCCTTCCATTAGCCTTCTCTCTTGTTATTTAACTGACTCATCTCCTTTTTGGAGATTTCCTGGGTGATACCACTTCTTGTACAGAAACTTTATATGCTAGTCATTTCTATGCAGGCTCATGCTTCTCTTCAGTGGATTCTTCATACAATATGGTGTCCCATGAGTCTTGGCCACATGGCTCCTCCAGAAGAATAATGGTGTTAAAGTGATGTCAGGGAACAGTTTGAGAGCTCTGACATCAGTCTTCTTCTAGTGGAAAGTAAACTTTTTGAGGGACTGTTAATATTCATTTCTTTGGATTCTCAGTGCCTGACACGTAGTAGGATAAGGATAGAGACAAAATCAGAGATTTCATTGTATAAGATGCAGAAATTCCCAAGACTTTTATTTCTTCTCTACTTATTCCTTCTTTCTCTCTCCACCTCTACTGTCTGTCTCTCCTTCAACCCGACTGAAACATGTCTCCAGACTCAGCAATGGCTTCCTCCTGGCTGTGTCTATCTCTTCAACCAACCACTCACCAATCAATTGACAAGTACTTAGTAATGTCGTGCTATGCGTCATGCTCTGGGCCGGGCAACAGAGACAGATACAAAGATGGAAACATTTCCAACTGGCCAGAAACTCTCATGTTACTGAGGAATGGAATTGTCATTCT